>JAWNZC010000252.1:0-600000 GCA_035771165.1 Paragorgia papillata | reverse complement strand
TCCAACTTATGATTGAAAATTATGATACAACAGGTCTAACATTTCCAGTACAAATTAAAGAAATTTCAAAATTTGAAAAGTTAAATAATATTGGTATAAATGTTTTGTCATTTGATGACGAGATTGAAAAAGTTTTCCAAATAAGAATTTCAAGGTCTGACCATGAAAAAAGGGTCAACCTGTTTCTATGGAATGATCATTTCAGTTGTGTAAAGGACAAAAGTAAACTCCTATCAAAACAAAAAAACAAACACAAAAGTAAAAAATTCTTCTGCGACTTTTGTTTAAACCCCTTTGAAACGGAGACAGCATTGGAAGAGCATATAAGTCATAAAATTTGTCAATCTCATGATGCCCAAATTCAAGAATATCCAGAAAATGGTTCTGTCATGGGTTGGGATTTGAAAGATTTCAGAAAAACCCAAGATGTCCCATTCATTATTGTGGCAGATTTTGAGTGTATGTTGAAACCTCTGAAAACAGGAGTTAACAACGAATCCAAAAGCTACACCCAAAAATATCAAGAACACATCCCAATCAGCTATGGTTTCAATATCATTTGTTCGGATCCAACTGTATATCCTGGTAAATATTTTAGTTACACCAAACAACATGATTTCCAAAATATTGGTAAAATGTTTGTTGAAAAATTAGAAATGGAAGCCAAGAAAATTTGGCACACATATTTGAAAACTCCTAAAAAAATTATCATGTCAGCAGAAAATGAAACCAACTTTCAAAATGCAACCAATTGTTATGTTTGTGGAGAATGTTTTGTACAAAAAAATCCAAAAGATTTGGATCCTAAAAGCATCTGGAAAGCCAGTAAAAATGGTCCAAAATCTAAAGTTAGGGACCATAACCATTTAAATGGTCAGTATAGAGGGGCCGCTCATAACGACTGTAATTACTCTATGGCAAGTGCTAGACACATTCCAGTCCTATTTCATAATTTTAGTGGTTATGATGCTCATTTAATTGCAAAGTATTTGGGACTGTCAAATGGTCCCATTGGTTGTATTGCAAAGACTGAGGAGGAATATATTTCTGTAAACAAGAAACTTTGGATGGATGGTGGTTTAAAGAAAAATGCTAATGGTGAGACAGTAAAAAAATGGGTTCCATTGGAATTAAGATTTTTGGACTCACTCAAATTTATGTCAAGCTCCTTAGCAATATTAACATCAAATTTACCAAATAACGAGTTTCATTATACAGAAGCCAGGTTTAAAAATTATCCAAAAGAAGATGTGGATTTGCTGAAACGGAAAGGGGTTTTCCCATATGAAATCCTAACCAGTTTGAAAAAGTTGGACATAACAGAATTTCCACCACACAAAGAATTTCATTCCAGACTAACAGGTAAAAATATTACCATTGAGGAATATGAGCATGGTCAAAAAGTCTGGCAAAAGTTTGATTGTAAAAGTTTAAAAAATTATATGGAATTATATCAAAAAACAGATGTGTTGGGGTTATCAGATGTTATTCAAAGTTTTAGAAAGATGTGTAAAAACACTTATGGTTTGGATCCTATGTGGTATTATACAGCTCCAGGGTTGGCTTGGGATGCCCTGTTAAAAATGTCTGGTCAAAAGTTGGAATTACTTTCAGATCCTAACATGTTCCTAATGATTGAAAAGGGGATTCGAGGTGGAATTTCAACCATCACCCACAGATATGCAGAGGCCAACAATGTTTACATGGAAGAATATAATCCTGAGAAAGAAAGTGTTTTCATTCCATATTTGGATATGAACAATCTTTACGGGGTTCCAATGACGTCAGCACTGCCTGTTGGTGGGTTTGAGTGGATCCCAGAAAAGGAGCTTAAAGACTGGCAAAAATATTTAGAAACAGCGGGTAAGGGATGTTTTTTAGAAGTCAATTTAAATTATCCAAAAGAACTCCATAACTTGCATAATGAAAAACCATTTGCAGCCGAAAAACTGGTTGTTAACAAGGTTGAAAAGTTGGTCCCAAATTTAAATGACAAGGTAAAATTTGTTCTCCATTACCAAGCCTTGAAACAAATGATGGATCATGGTTTGAAAGTTTCAAAAATTCATCGTGGAATTTCATTTGTTGAGAAAGCTTGGATGAAAAATTATATAATGTTAAACACTGGGTTAAGAACAGTTGCAAAAAATGACTTTGAAAAAGATTTCTTTAAATTAATGAATAACAGTGTTTTTGGAAAAACCATGGAAAATGTCAGAAACCGGATTGATGTTAGACTGGTTTCAGATGATGACCAACTTGAAAAATTGGCAAGTAAAATAACATTTAAAGGTGATACAATATTTGCTGATTATTTGGGTGCTGTACATATGAGAAAAACAAGAGTCAAATTAAACAAACCCATATATGTGGGAGCTGCAATATTGGATAAGAGTAAAATTTGTATGTATGACTTTCATTACAATTATATCAAACCCAAATATGGAAATAATGCAAAACTATTATTTGAGGATACAGATTCATTATGTTATGAAATTAAAACCAAAGATTTTTTTAAAGATATCAAGGATGATGTCCCAAAAATGTTTGACACCTCTAACTTTCCAGAGGATCATCCAAGTGGCATCAAAAAAGATAACAAAAAGGTGCTTGGTATGATGAAGTCAGAAACGGGTGCTAACCAAATTGCAAAGTTTGTGGGATTGCGAGCCAAATCATATGCCATCAAAATGGCAAAGAAAAAGAATTTGGAAACTGGTTTGTGGGATGAAAAAGAAGAAAAAAAATGCAAAGGAGTTGCAAAGGCAGTCATCAACAATGATATCAAATTTGATGATTACCACAACTGTTTGACCACGGGAAAAAATGAGCTAAGAGGAATGAACACATTTAGGAGTACCAAACATACCATTCATACCATCCATGTTAATAAAATTGCACTAAATTCTGAGGATGACAAAAGAGTCATTTTAGAAGATGGAATATCAACTTTGGCAATTGGCCATTACAAAACTAATTAAATTTAAATTCAAAATATTTAGAAAAAGTTTTAAACAGTATTTCTGTTTAAAAGTTTCAAAATTTTAAAAAGTCCTAAAAACTTTTGGGTTTTTTTGAATGAGTGGCTATCCTTATTTCATGAGATTTGTAATGATTAATTTGTTCTTTTTTTGTTTTAAAAGTTTTGGAACATTTTGAACATTTATGTTTAGAACCCATCATTTCAACCTTATGAACAAACTTATAGTGCAACCTTATTGTTGTATATGTATTTGTTTCAAACTTACAATTTTTGCAAGTGTAATGAAGTTTGTTATAACAATGTTGAAACCATTTGTTTTCTTCATTTCCTTTCCTCATTTTGTTCTTTTTATTTAAAAAAATAAACCAAATCCAATTTAAAGAAAATTTCCAAAAAGATTTCCAAAAAGATTTCCAAAAGATTTCTGGGATTTTTCAGGATTGGGGTTGCCAAGTTTTTAGTAAACAAATGGCCGCCATTAAGGCATGAGCCAGCTATCAAAAAGCTGGCTCATTTAAAAAAAAATTTGGTAAAAATTTTTTGGGTTTGGGGTTTTAAAAAATTTTTGGCGGCCATTGCTCAATGAGCCAGGATCCGCCTTTATACACTACTCACGCGGTTTACCCTGGTCAGCGGAAAGAAATTTGAGGATGTTCGAGGATACAAGCATGAGTTCCCGTTGATCCCGTCTGCAGAGGCAAAGTTGAGGCGAAGCACAATGTTAAATTGCACAGAGATCTAGAAAGTTCCATGTTTTTTTACTGTAATACGGGTATGTATTCAACTATTTTTGTAATAATTATCGTCTAAGACCATGGCATATACATTGATACATACAATTTTTAACTCCGAAATAATCAATCACAATACATTTGTCTTGTGAAAAGTGATCGATTTCTTTACAATAATCCAATAATTATGATTGGTTATTTTAAGATAAATGTTTAAGTCACCTACATGGATCTGTTTCGTTTCTTTAGGTCCGTGTATACATAGTATAAATACCAATATCTAGTATAATATAGTAAATAAAACTGTATAAAGACAGTTTGCTGTGACAGAATTTAATAGTCTAATAATTATTTACAAGTTATCTACCAACTAAGTCAGTTGCCAACACTGGCAACAGTACTTAATAAATGCAAAACCCCTCGCCCGCTAAGTAGACATAAAAGCCAGTAGAATCCTGAAATTATATCACAGGTATATGTTTGGTGCCAAACATCCACCCTCACAGCAAAAGAGAGGACAGAGACTGCCGTACCATATTTGACCAAGTTGGGCTTTACTTGCAACAATGAAGATATCATTCCAGTTATAGATGATGCTCAGTGGATTATACAAACAGTGTGACTATAAGCAGGGCCTGATCAGACTATAAGTGTTTTACAGACTACACAGTTTACCTTTATCAGTATGTCTTTTCCCTGACACTTAGTGGCCAGCTTACTGCATCAGTCATATGTGACAGGATAAAGTGTAAAAAAATCTTCCCTGGTAAATTATGCAGCCTTAGTTGAATACATTCTGAATTTATTTTGTTGACCTTTCAGGGTTCAAATTAGCATAATTGAATCTTAGATTAAACTGGATATTTAATGTGCTGTTGTTCCTGGTAATTCTATAATGATCCCAGTTTGCAGGAAGCAATTGGTTGTAGTGGTATGGCAGGTATGTACTGTTTCATGCATCATTAATGTCAGATCACAAATTTTCACAGAAATCTAATCAACCCATTAAAAGGACTCACTGTACTGAATAAAATCACCTGGCATTAGCCGGATAAAATAGTTACATCTGCCTTTGCCCCTTAATGGGTTAACCAATGGTTTGCTTAACCTGTTAAGGGACAAGGGGACATCATGACTAACTGCATAAATGTTTTTAAGTGCACCTCGTCCCTTTATAACAGGGTTAATATATATTGTATCTTATTGCTTTAAACTCAACTACAATCAAGCTAAGATGTGGGATTTCATGGGCAAACAAAGTAGTTTGAGAGGGCCTCTGCAAAGTTCAACTTTAAGCAGGTAGCATGAAAATATTGAAAGCAGTTGTCACACCCAAGCCAATCCTCACCATCATCATCTTTGCATATTTTGCAAATGGTTGTATTTCTCCTAAAACATAAAAGATGTATTTAATATAACTTTATAAAGTTCTAAGGATACAGTTTGACTGTTTGAGATACTGTATCAAAACTCCTGAATAAAATGGTTCATATTGTAGTTTCAAAGCAATATTCTGTGAGAACTGGTCACACAATGACCATCTGCTTTTTCTACTTACTCATGGATGTCATCATAGCAAGAACCAAATATCACAGAAGTCAGCCTTTCTCTCTCTGCCACCACGTTAAATATCATGTTTATGTCAGAACCCTCACATATGCACCTTGCAAACTTAAGAAAGAGGCAAATAGGCAGACTATTAATAGCCATATAAATTACATAACAAAGTGAGTAGTTATAAACCAGGTGGATTTTACATAATGTATGATACATGATAAAATTTAGTTTACTGATCATACACATACAAGACAAATGATGACACCACAGCTGAAACTGTCTTGCTGTGTGAAGTGAACAGGTTCAACACATGGCCAAAACTGGGAATGCCAACCAGTCTTCTTGTCTGCAATTTCACTGAAATAAATAAATAAATTGAAGTAAGGAAATGCTGCTAAGTCTCTATTAGATGTTGTAGCCCAATAATCATTGAAAAATACTTTAACTGATCAAAATTGAGTGAAAATACCAGTTCAGATTGTCAGTCATTGTTTAGCTGTCAATCCATTAAAGCTTGCTCAGACAGAAACTACCAACATGGCTAAGAACTCTTCATCTCATTTTCAATTTGTTATTGTCATTTTTATCTGATTGGCTTATTTTTGGTCACATGATTACCTTTCGTATATAAGCTCATTGTTTGTTTACACTCTTTACGTTTCTCTCTGATGAAGGGCCTTCGCTTGAAACATTAGATTCCTACGTTCTCTGTTTCGGCAGTATATCTAACCTAAGTTAGCTACTATATTTCGATTGTAAGAACTCTTCAGGCTGGTTTTCATTTGCCCTACCTGGGATCATTGCAGACAGCATAAGATTAATGAAAACCACCATGTCTGCGAGTATCGCCGATCATTGTAGAAATGTAAAAAAATTTTTTGCGATTATTGGTGATAGTCACAAACAAACTACAATTGGTAGTTTTCATCAGTCTTATGCAGCCTCCGATGCTCCCCGGCAATCACAGATAATGTCTGTGTTAATTGCCATTGAATTACGACAAATGAAAGCCAGTCTAGGAGTTCTTAGCCAAGTTTGAATATTACTAAAACAGTAGTTAACTCACCTTATCTTATCGATCAGGGCCATAAGATCTGGATTAGTTTTTGAAATCAATTATTCTATGCTTCTGGCCATTCATGGGGTCCAAGAATAATCGGATATTCTGAGATTTGTCTAGTACCTTTACAAAGAGTACATATACTATTAGTACATAAAGTAAAAATATTCATTCAAATATTCACTGCTACTCGTGCTGTACAGTATATTGTACATTTCATGAAGCTTGATTGGATATACAATGCTGTATTTACTTATTGTATTTTGATTGATTGAACTTTGACTTTTTGATGGTGCCCTCAATCTAGAGCGGCATTGCTGCTTGTTAAAATTCATTGAAAATTGACAAATTCTAATAACAATAGTGATCTGTGGTGCTGAAAGTGTGTGTTTGAAGCTTGCACAAAAAGCTTACTGTCACCATTTCACTTTATTTTTGTTTTTTGGAGCATCAATAAAAAGAACAGTTTACTGTAATTGGGGTGCTCACCAGTAATGTCCAATGGATTCCATGCTCGTTGATAGGTATGAATATTTTTGAAACAGATGCAAAGCTCTGACCAGACCAAAGCAAACGTGTGCTGGATCCACGTTTTGCAATAGCTGCCAAAGTTGCATCTGCAGCGAAAATATCATACTCCAAACTCAACTTCCACAAAGCTGCTTCCACCACCTGGAATGAGAATAACTTTGGATTTAATAATTTGTATGTTATTAACCAAACATGATCAGTCCGTGCCGGGAAACGATTGTGTGACGTCTTGACGAGTACAGACTCAGACCACTGACCAAGTACCATGTCAAGACTTGGCACTACTATAGGTGGCGCACCTGAGTAAGAAATAGTAAACAATGAAACCCTTGAAATATTTAGGAGTGATATTTATAACACTATTATGGTGGTATGCTATGAAGCTTCCCGAAAGCAGGTTGATTCTAAATACACTTTGCACGATATTATTGTGCAAGTCTGACCTTATCTATAAGCCAGCCTGGATGGAATCGTTTCAAAGACATCGTTTCTGAGCTGTGTGCGCGTGCCACATCTGGAGGAATAAGGGTCCACAAGTCACCAACAGTTAGTTTTTTTGGTCCCACCTCTAACATTACGTCATGTATTTTGAATCCCATCTTTCTCACTCTAAGGAGTCGTGACAGAGGCTCGTGTTTTCTGTTTAAATAAAAAAAAAAAAAGTCTGATTATGCTCTTAGAAAGGACTGACCCGCGAATCACAGTTCTTTATACTCCATTTAATAACCAACTTACACTGTAAGTACATAGCACGTGCTAGTTGTTGGTGTCAAATGGAATAACCTGTATAACAGGCCTGGTATATATATGCAAAAAGGTTAAATTAATATAAGTAAATAATGAAACTTATGTTACCGTTGTGAATTTTCACCACATCCACTGCCATCATCTGCTCCGGTTTCACTATTTATGGGTAGATGCGCGGGTCCATCATCACAACTTGGCTGTGGTTCATCCTCGATGTTTAATGTTAAGTCGATTATCATTTCTTCCGTTTCCTTCACAAGAAGAGTCGTAGTAAATTTAAACCTTATTTAACCCTTAACTGACGAAGGCATCATTTCTATTTTCTAAATCATCAATGTCTGTCTTAGACAGACTGAAGTATCGGCAGTATGCGACCACTCAGCCACGGAGGCCGTTGCCGAATTGGGTGCAAGTTCTTTGGATAAAAATTTAGTTGGTATTACATGGGAAGAATTGGGTATACTTCAAGTAATATGTTGTATTTCATATTACTTATATATGTACAAATAGAGTTTTTCCCTCCATTACTTATATATGTACAAATAGAGTTTTTCCCTCCATTACGCTCTGAATTGGCAGTGGCTTCCTTGGGTGAGTGGTCAGAGGTCTGCGCTACCAATCAGTATGTTTGCTTCCCAGATTAGCCCATCCTATAAACCCTCTTAGATAAGAAAGAAATCGGAAGCAGTCATGGTACTACAATAACTAAAGTACTTACAACATCATTCTTACGAGTCTCCCCTTTTCTCTTTGTTTCAAATTCCGTTTCATCATCCTCGATTACCATCTTTACTGGTGAACCTCTTCTCTTCCATTTCCTTCGTTTCGGTAGATTTTTGTGGAAGACTTGGTGGTATTCTTTTTTGTTAATTTTTAATTTCTTTTTGACAGGACTACTTCTGAGCGGGATACCGTTTTTCTTTGGACAGGACATCAACAATTTCTGATGAATCTCCTCGATTCCTTCTATGGCCATTTGAAGATCAGCATCCGTGTCTGCGAGGTAAGAAACGTTCCTCAAAGCATCAAGTTTCTCATGAAGAACCTTCCGTAGCTTGGAGGTGCACCGATTAGGCGGAGTTTCTTTACCCAAGCTAACTGGATCGTGATCTTTTGAATTTCTACAGGACAACAAAGGTGGGCCGCTTTCCAAACCTGCACAGTTGTGGTCACATCCATCTGCTCCTGGTGTTACGTCGTCCTTGATATCCTGTCGTTTTTCCGTGATTGCCGAATCGTGGTTGTCACTCGATGTTGAATCACCGCTCTTGGTTTTAATGTGTTCGTTGTCGAGGGTGATAAAAACACTGTTCCTGTAGTGATCTGGCAAAGAATCAAAAGCCCATTCCACATAGGCGGAAAATACTGCAAAGAAGTGCTTGCAAGGATAGTGGGTCTTCTTCCATGCCTGGCAGGAACACACTGGCGCAGTGAAATCTACCAGGTGCTTTTCATTGGGGTTGGTCTTGCTTTTGACGTTAAAAATCCCTTTTTGAAAGTTTACTGGTGAGATATCAGAACTTTGGTATTCAGCTGCAACGAAACGACTTTTTAGACAATGCTTCACGAACTGTGGTGGCCTGTCCCGCAAGTAAATAGGGACATTTTTGTTGTACCTTCGATATGCACTACTAAACTTCAGGTTGCTTTGCATGTAATGCTGATGTGACTCAGGAATGAAGCACTCCACTATCGTAGTCGCAATACCATAAACGGATTTATCCACCGACCGTGGTAAATACTCGTACTTGAATAACTTATTCATTGCCTCCGTCCCATTGTTGGTGTTAACGACGTTTACTGCCTGTTGTTGCCGAAACGCGTGTGCCCAGCGCGAAGAACATGAAAACCAAGTGTTCTCCACATAGTCCTTAACTTTTTGATTTTCATAAATAGTTGACTTCTTTAACATCTCGACGGCGGCCCGAAACTCGTTCTCTGTGTTGGCGTAAGAAATTTTTTGCATGTGCTTCAAGAACATTTCTTGTTCCCCCGAAGACAAATTGTTTTTCTTCGCTTTGGCCCATCGTTGCATTGCCTGGATTCTGTGGAAATCACAAATATATACAGTTGTTGTGGGAAATTGTTCTTCGATGGCGCCAATCTCCGCAGTTGAGTAGTCGACCATGAAATAATTCGGGCTCCAGTTGGGGTTCCAAGCCTTGATTATAGCTAGCGCCTCGCTTATCGATTCCTTTTCCTCCGTCTGGCTCATGAATTCCGCTATTACTTTGTAGCCGATATTTGTGTGTACGCAAACGAAGAAAAGTGGTATGGCATACTTGGTTGTCTTGTACGTGGCGTCCATCAAAACCAGCTCGTTTCCATACCTTTCCAGCAAGCGTTGTTGCCACGACTCTTGGTGGACAAAGAGAAAGGTTTTCTCTCCGGGCTGACGTTTGCTGTTGTCTTCTTTTCCCGTTGTTTCGTCTCTCGTCCTGTAAAAAAAACTCGACGTCGAGTCCTTCGCTTGCCACTCGCCGATCTTGCGTGCCAGTGACTCCTGGTCGTCGTTCGAGTACTTGAACGCTGAAATTGCCCTACCAATGTGGTTCCGTAGATCTTGCCGGCATGGGTAATACCTCCGGTTGGTCCTCCCCGGGAGTTGGCTATCTGAAACACCACGAAATAGCTCGTTTTCGACGTAGTGATCAAGCCATCGTTTAACTTCGGTGACGTTGGTGATGTTTTGTTTGACCAAGCCATAAATTTTCTCCACTACGCCGGAATCGACGTATTGGCCAATTGTTGACGCTGTACCAACTGGATGTTTCTGGTGGGCAGAGCTGAGCGGGATTTTCAGATAGAACCGTGTTGATCTGCGGATGTCGATTGCATTCTCCCCAACAAGCCTCTCACCCAATGTCTTTAGAATTGCATGTTTGGCCGTTTTGATGCTGTTGCTGGATTGACACTTCTCTTTGTCCAGGAAGTAATCGTCAAAAACCTCGATGCAGCGTATTTGTAAGGTGGCAGGGCAATCAAGCTTGCGACTGTTTTGCAGGCTAACACGCTGTTTCTTCGCATAGTCGTGCGGTCCCGCTGGCTTCAGTGGCTTCCCCCCTCTTCCATCCTGCAAGCAAGAAAACAGCACATCATATGAATGACTTTATAATAGTCGCATGTTTTCTAGGATATTACTATGTCTGGTATCTGTCGTTTGTTTTGTTTAAAGCCTGACTTACCTTGCCTGATCCATGAAGACAATGGCGCGTTTCTGCCACTTTCAGTGAAAATGGCTTGCCAAAGAACGGAATAGGAACATGACCTCTGTTGTCTTCAAACACTACATGAGCTGTAATGAAATTGTACGGAAATTATATGTGTTTTTTTGTTTTTGTTTTGAGAGAAATTTGTTTGAGAGAAATTTGTGCCACTTTCAGTGAAAATGGCTTGCCAAAGAACGGAATAGGAACATGACCTCTGTTGTCTTCAAACACTACATGAGCTGTAATGAAATTGTACGGAAATTATATGTGTTTTTTTGTTTTGGTTTTGAGAGAAATTTGTTTCACATTGACTATAACATAACACAAAACAAAACAGATTGTTCCTAATGGAATTAGCCATATATAGTAGTTAGCACGAATAACACGAACAGAAAATGCATGAAATTGAGGGGTGTAGTCTCCTGACTCTGAGGGCCTGTTCACATGAGGCGAGTTATCTCGGGGGATAGGGATAACTCGGGGGCTAGGGTCAAAGTTGGCCCTGTTTCACATGATAAAACGAACCTTCCCGAGTTATCCCTAGGCCCCGAGATAACCCTAGCTTGAAGACCAATATATTATATATAATATAGACCAAAGTTGACCCTAAAACCCCCCGAGATAACTCGGGTGAAAGTTCACATGGAGGCAGGGATAACTCGGGGGCTAGGGTTACCCTATCGCTCCGACCGAGTTATCCCTATCCCCCGAGTTATCTTGGTCTCATGTGAACGGTTTACTTTTTTAACATGGAAATAAACTAACACCGAGTTATCTCGGGGGATAGGGATAACCCTACCCCCTAACTGGGGGGGGAAGGGTATCCGACCAAATTGTTTGAATCTTTTTACTCTTCAATGGTTTGACGAAAAAAAAGTTTAAATTTACTTTACCAAACCAAGTTTAGCCGAATTTAAAGCTCCATATTTTTCTCCATATTTTTCTCCATATTTTTGCAATAACTGTAACCAGGAAGACATCGGCCAGACTAAACCTCACGCAGTTTGGTACGCGCGGTTAAAGGAACACCAAAAGCCTGTTTTCTTGTCAAAAAAAAAATTCTGCTTTGTCGGAACACGCGTACCGACCTAGCCATGAGATGCGTGGGATGACTCAAAAATTATCACCACCAATCCACTGTACTATCGAAGACGTTGTCTGGAGGCTTGGCATATCAATAGCGCCCACGCTCCATTAAACCGGGATGATGGATAACGGGATTATAGATAACGTCATCTTCGGTTGAATGAGAGTATAAATATGGGACCTGTCTTCACAACGATCACCCCTGATGAAGACACTAGATCGGAGTGTCGAAACGTTGGGTCATGAACAGTAACTTTTTAAGTTACGTTGAAAAACTTTTAAAGCCAGAGTAGTGTTAACTATGTCTTAAGGCTCCATCTTACCATTTTTTGCCTGAATTTATGCTTTTCCCCAAACTTTGGGTGGCTGGGTGTCACACATCACACCAGTGAATCTACGTACCTATTGAAATTCCGGGTAAGGATGACAAGCGGATACGGGTTGTGGATGGCGGATAATAAAACGCGGATGAAGGGATAAAACGCGAATGAGAGGGTAAAACGCGGATTTTATCATGAACAAATCTATCGGCTAATCCAAGCTATTTTGGACAAGCGACAAGTAGGCAACTCTGACGTCTGTGATGTGTTTATTGCTGTAAATTGTTATTGTTTTATTTCTAGTTTTAAGTATCGCTTTGAAGAATACAAATACCATGGTGAATGGTAATATTGGATAGTTCTTAAAAGAACTATTGGAAAACCTATAGCAGAGTCAGAATAAATAAAGCAGTGGTGTATATTACAAAGAAGCGCAGTGCAATTTCGCAGACAACTTATTAAATGCTACGCCCGCAAGAAACTGAAAACAAGTATCTGCGAGGGCTTTTAAAATATACTAAATTAAAATAGCGATATGCTATATTTTGTGGGCGTAACAAAGGGTCGCGGAGCTTAATGAAAATGGATTCTATCACCTTGAGATGAAACAAAGAGCGGCATTTTGCGCGAATTGCGAATAACCGAAGGCACGTGTTTTATTCTAGCAGCCAACATTTGAATTGTTCTAAACCTATGTAACAAGCATCGCATTCGCACTCATATTCATAAATGGCACAAGTTTAAGGAATGTGCAGGTAGACGGTTTTTTTGGAGTGGGTGGTAGAATAGAGCGTTGAGAAAACACAGTTTGATTTTGCAGCAAAAAAAGTTTCTTCCGTGATGCGTTTGATTTTCTTAGCAAATTCGTCAGACACTGTGTAAGAAAGAAACTGTGTAATTATGTGGGAACGGACAGTATATAATGAACTGCAAAATTTACGTGTATTACAGGTAAACAACGTCAAGTGTTCCTACTTTGACTTCCTAACTTGGTTGGAATTCTGATTTTCTTAACTTTGCAATATTACCATAATTTGAATCATGTTAACTTGAATTTGTCCACGAATTGTTTCAAATTGGCATCCTGGTGAGTGGTGACACTGCCTTTAAGTCAGATTGTTACGTAATTCTGTAACGAGTAGACGTGTGTTTTTGTACTTTGGTAAATAGATATTATAGAACTAAAGATAACCTGATAAACTGTTCAGGTGATATATTACCTGAAGTAGCGTTAACACTGCGTTATACAGAGATCGCGGCGTTTAATTATCCGTTGCGTGTCACAACGCGCGGTAATATGAAACTCCAAACAGGCGCAGGGTCACAAACCCTCGTGCAGTTGTTTGAGAAGAGCCGCGGTCTCTGTATAACGTAGTGTTAACCCGACTTCAGGATCCTAGCTACAAGCAATTAAAAATAAAACATTGGCGATCAATTTGCATAGCCTATATTATTCAGAAATCACAAATAAACACATAGGCGTCAGATTTGCTCCCTGTGGCCAGCCCGGTCTGTTGTGTTTACATGGCCATGGGAAAGGACCAGTCTGAGAATAACTGGCGTCGCAAATTGAGATCTCGGCTGAGCGGGAGGGCTCGGCTAATGATTACATCATACAAGTCAAGATTATAACAAACGTGCTACCTAACCAGAACAAAACAGCCCAGGCATTGTAGGCCAGGCCGGCCTCCACATCAACGCTGCAACAGTACCTGCTTCTGTGAATCTCTTATTCTGCTTGTCCTTCGAGTGGCTTTGAACTGTGACGAAGCTCGTAGAGTTTACAGAGAGCAGTCTTTGCAAAACAGCTTCTAATTCTTCTCTTCTTCCATCGAAAAAAGCCGAACAATAATCGTTTTCGAAACTTACACCTTCGAAGTGTTCGTTGATGAAGGCAACCTCAACATCTCTTAGTGGTTTCAACTCCGCCATATCGTAAAGGGGAAACCCTTTCGAAAAAGCGCGCGAATAAATTATCACGGGATGTTCAGGGATACCAGGGATCATATTCTAGATGTTGCCGCTGACCGGGGTTAACCGCGTGCTCACCCTCTCTCTCCGCCCGTGATGTAACGTTTCCCTTGTTTCTTCCTTAGTCACGCTAGTTTGGGTTGAGACTATGACGTCAAACACTTCTCAGGTATCAATATTCACAGTGAAGCAAATTTTAATGGCGGACACAATTTTCAGCATTTCAAACGTTTATAACTTTAAACCTATTTGTTTATATCGGTTTAAATTTTGCACACGGGGTATTTATATCTCAATAAAGTTCGTCGAAGTTAAATTTTCGCAAAACTTTGTGGTCGATTTTTCGTCTCAGTGACACTTTAAGTAATTTGATAATGGAGTGCGGCCCACTATAATTGTCATAAGAAACCTTGTAACGATTAGATTGAGATTGTCCATCGAAGTGACAACATTGTTTGTGATAGTGAAATAAATGTTTTAAAAAGAAAGATACGGTCCCTTTGAAAGAGATCGCGCTCATTGTGACTTTCGAACTGGAGTGGAAAGATTCCACGACAGAGGCGTAGCCAGGATTTTTTGTCAAGGGGGGCCAGGAAAAACCTAGGGGGTGCCCAGCTTAACTGAGGCATATGAAGCCAAATTTTCTCAGGGGGGGCAGGCCCCCCTGTTCCACGATAGTGTCTGGTCGCAAGAATACGCTCGTCAAATAAACTATGTATTCAGTCTTCATGAATGAACGGTGGTTAATTTGTTGATTTTTAGCCATTCTATCTAAAACTGTGTTGTAGATCTGTCAGGTTTCTCCTAAATCGAAATCACATATCGACTTGTTTACGATTAACATGGTACAATAGCTGTTTGGCAAAGTGAAATTGACACTGAGAACGTCAAAATGAACCACCAAGTTTGCCGGGGAAATATAAAGTGAAGCGTTCTTTTCAATTGTTATACATGTCTATTTTATTATATTTGGCATAGATATATTTATATTTTATATCAAGAGAAACGACATGCTAAAAATATAGCGTTCATATTTCCGTGCGGCTTGTGTATTTTTTGTTGACATATCCGCCTTGTTTTTAATATATCTTTTAATATTAGATGTGTGACTAAAATATATGTAGTAAACTGAGAGATTATATACTCTTAAATTTATTTAAAAACATTATATTAACCACTATAAATATCAGCCATCGAGGACTGCATTTACTAATAACAACTAACGGCTTAATAACAACTAACGGCGCTTCGAAGAGGTTTATTTACCAATCTTTGTTCATTTTGATACGTCAAAATTCGAAATGTGATACTCGCGTTGATGGTATCACAACTATTTTTATCTGAACTGACTGAACATGTACATAAAATGCCAAACTCGTACATAAGTGCTCTTAAAATTAAATGATTTTGTACTGCTCTTATAACACTTTTGATCTGTGGCAACACAACGTTTATCATAATTTGCATATTTTGGCCCTTTTCCCTAAATTCGCTCATCTTGAAAACAAATACCTCGCTCGCTTATCAACTTTGAACTCGGATCGTCCTTGGTGATCTTAATTCCACAAGTATTATATTCTGGACATTTGCACATAAATCCTCGTCAATTATGCCGCTAGCTTTTACTGAATGTCCGAGCCATATGGCAGATTGAACTCCGAGCGCAAATTATTTTCTTCAAGAGTCGGTTCAATAGTTTTTCACGTCATCCGCCACTATAAGAACATATCAAGGTATTAAACGTGCATCAGGGACGGATTATGAGCTATTGTCGATTACGAGTGATGACCAAACGCATTGAAACTTTGCATTAATTGTGTTTGCGAGGAATATTTAAGAAAACCGATCAACCAAGGAAAACACAGAATCCACCAGCCGATGCCAGGGCCACAGAATAAAGAACTGAGCAGAAGGCCACTCGGGTCGGAACCTTTGAAGTTTTGTCCCCGCGCTGGTTACTGAAAACCACTTCCGGAAAATCTCGCAGCCAGTAAACCTCAGCCAGGTCAACAAGGAGTGCAATGGCGAAATACGGAGTTGGATCACTAAAATCGATATATTTCAAAAACTAGTCGCTCGATTTTTACGCTACAACCAGTAATAATAGAGGAAAGGTAGATGACAATATATTTGCCATTTAGAAGGTATGGGAAACATTTGAAAGTGAAAATTTACGGATTAAATCGAACTCGAACCGCCACTGTGTGAAGTTATTTAGAGCATTACCGTCTACTTTAAACTTGCATTTCCAAGCAAAAATAAGAGCAGACTATCTTTGAAAACAGTTTAAACGTTAAATATAAAGATTAAACTGCACATATTTCCTGTTATTTCTTGAATGGGATGAGTAATTTTGAAGAACGAAGCAATTCTATTAGTTGACGTTTTACAAGTAATACTTGAAAATAAGGCCAGCTGTTGTTTTATTTCATAGGGATGCAACAACATATATTTTTTTCATAACTTATGTTTGAATTACTGCTTGGTGTCACCACCTTTGAGTTTGCTGTCATGTTGTTTGACATCAGTGTAATGTATGTTTTAATAACCAATTCTGCAGTTAAAAAACTGAATTACAATGGATTTACAATGAATGAATAAACAAAATTTCTATTATAATATAATATAATATATATATATATACAATTTGGACAAGGGAATTGTTTTAGCAAAACTCTCAGTTGATGAATTAACAATAAACAAGTATGATTTAATTTGTTGGGGTTTTTTGTACTAGCCATTTATGTATTTACTAGATCCATCCAAACAACCAGCGCTGGAGACTCAAAATTAAACCTGACTTTTTACAGGAAAAACAGAATTTCTCTGAATGCAAAATTCAAAGTTAGTGCAAACTTGCTGTTGCACTGGTGCAGTTCAACAAGAAATTCAACCTCGAATGATAAACTTTTTTGTGCAATCACAAACAGTCAATCCCAAATATTTATTTTCATATAGCAAAAAATATTAAAATAATTTACACTGTAGTGAAAATCAAAGTACAGTATCAAACTATAGATTTTTTTAGAAATAATTTACTAGTGGCCATCCAATAAACAAAATACTCCACTAAAATTATTATTATACACCAGTCCTTGTTTTGATCTAAAATATATATGATCATTCCTCTACCATGAAACATTACAGCTTAGGTTAGCAACCCCAATCTTGGACTGAATTGCATATATTTCAGTACACTACTTTCAAGTTCAAGAAGATCAAGGGTCTGACAATGACACGATATGATATAAACAAGTTCAAGAAGAAGTACTGTATGCACGATTCAACTGTAATAAAAAATAAAACAAACATAAAAATCACAGCCACGCTTCTCAATATAAACGTATTAAAGTTATCATTGCAGAACTATATAACTTTAGTTTTGAAAAGCGGGTTGTCTTTTAATATGGAATACCGGTCAGCAAATTTCAGTGTCCAATTGCCCCAAATTCACCTAACAGAATTGCTTCGTTGTTCAGAGCTACTCGTCCAATTCAATAAATAACAATAATAAAAAATGTGATTTCATCTTTGTACTCAATGTTTGAAATGTTTTCAAAGAGTTTCTACTCATTTTCTAGCCGTAAAGGCAAGTTGAAAGTCGACAAGAATGCTTTAGTGGCTCAATACTGTGGCGGTTTTAATTCCGTAAATTTTCACTTTCAGATGTTTTTCATACCTTCTAAATTGCAAAAATATTGTCACTTACCTTCTCTGAATCACTACTGATTGTAGCGTGAAGATCGAGCGACTAGTTAGTGAGATATAGCGATTTTAGTGAAGCAACTCCGTATTTCGCCATTACACTCCTTGTTGACCTGGCTGAGGTTTACTGGCTGCGAGCTTCGCAGACCTCGCGCATGCGCACTGAAAAACGGCGACACTTTTACCCTCGAGTGGACCTTCTGCTCAGTTCTTTATTCTGTGCCAGGGCCTTTTCCCGCCCCGCCAATTTCAAAAAGACCCTGGGAACGAGGTTGAGACTCGGCTACCACAGATAGCCCGAGTAATAATACTCCCAAATTACAGAAAACAAATATAGCCCGTAATTTTAATGCCTAGATCTTGTTACAGTTATTTTTTGAGACTAAACAAGCACATGCCAGTATATAAAACTGTTGTGACACTAAAATGTTTAAATCAGTCAGCCTAATTAAACTAAATTATCGTAAATTTCTTTCATGTTAATATCTTTACGAACACAGCTTGTTCAATCCATCAGACAGGTATCTTTTTGTCATAAACACCTCGTAAACCTAGTGAAGATAAAACAGTTAATACAACCACTGAATGATGATCGACGTGTTGTACGTATACATGTAGTGCATGTGGTTCGTTTGCCAGCTGGCTGGCCCGGTTACCAGGCTGATTTTATGTCACGAAAATCGTTCTTTGACAACAAAAAGGAATTATAAAACTCCGCGTGTGCTATACCTACAGAAAAACAAACCCAATGTTTCTTCGTTATGTGATTTTGCATTTCTCAAATAGACGTAATAAGATTTTCGTGACTAAAATCAGCCCGGTAACCAGGCTAACCCGCCTCATATGAACAGCTCCTTACATGCGTTTGGGTAGACGTACGTCAATTTCAAATACTTGGGAAGTATTTCTGAGTCCCAAACACCGATTACAGGTTCGACCCCAGTCTGGGGCCCAGAAATATTTTATGGGTATTTGAGCTTAACGAACGTCTACTAAGGTCTATCATTACCTTATTTTGAATATTGCAATATAACAGCAAATAAAAGTTCAAATCAAAAAACATTTTGGCATTCAAGTATTCACGTTACATAGAATCCATACCAATAATATCATGCAATATTTGGCTTTATAAGCACTTGGTTTTCTTTTTTGGATTTTTTTTTCTAATTTATTTCTCCGTTTTTGTCTCTTATTTCATCTTTCTTTGACCTTTTTTGCGCTAATCTAAAAAAAAATTGGGCCTTATAGTCCCGTGTTCCGCTATTTTCCCACCTCCGCTCTGGCGGTATGTCATTTCTGGAAATGCAATATCATGAGTTTAAAAATACTTACACCAGACGTATACTTTGTTGTATGTACTGCAGTCGTCCAAACCAGGAACATATTGAACATCTGCTGGCGGACGTGGATAATTCCAGGGGCTTAAAGCCTTTCCCGTCTGGTTATTCATCAAGCAGTGTGCATTGTAGTCATAATACCAGGTACTGACGTTGGCACCGGAACATGTGTCTGTCAGAACCAATTGCTGGTTTGTGTCTGTAATGGTGTTGATGCATTTTCCAGTTGAAAGGTCCTGAAGGGCGCCATTGATTAAGACGTCAAAAATACTCGGGGCACTTAAGTCGGTGAACTGCAAGAGATCCAAGTTGTCATAAATTCCATAGTGGTGTAAATTGCTATAACGAGTGTCGCTTGATTCAATTACACACCGTTCGATAAAGGCTGGGGATTTTCCTGTAAAAAAGTAAATAAAATGAATAGATTGACCATTAGGCATAACCCAGTGTTTTCGTAGTTTGTCGGGAGGAGTCTTATAAACATACAACAATTTCTCAAAGTGTCTATGAAGTGAAAAAAAAACTTGTTGGCTTCTTTTTTCGGTGTTGTAGTTAACAGAGCTGGTCGCATGGCATTCATCTAAAATATCAATTGAATTCGACATATTGCCAAAGTCATGAACTTTCAAAGTTTGCCATGGCTATGTAATTACTCGGGCTACATATGGTAGGTTTCGGCTCGGGTCCCTCCCCCCCCCCCCCCCCCTTTTTGGGTGTCACGATCTTGCATTTTTGCACTTTTTACTTCCGCTAATATTCATACTTCCGGTGAGTTGTTAGCCGTGTGGCTGAGTGGACTGAGTGAGGCCGTGAGGCATGTTGCCTATAAAGTTCTTTGCTCCTTTCGCTTTCGGAGTTTGACAAAAAGTTGAACAGCTTCGCCTTTTGATCAAGGTGTTCTTGCACGTTGTTGGTAGATTTTGAAAATGACTGGCTCAGGCTGACTTTGTAGTTAAACAGCGATCAGATGTGGCTGACAACTGTCGTGATCGTAAATATGTTCACCAGTGTGTATGCCCCACACTTGCCCGTAGCCCGAGTATACACCTGACCCAGGCTTCTTGTTTCTTATATAATAATATACCTGAAAAAATATCTCGACTGTGATTGGCTGATTCCAGTGCAGTTAATCCCAAACAACAGTGCAGAATTGTGTTATCACAGTGCAAAAATCTGTAATCACAGTGCAAAAATCTGTAATCACAGTGCTAAAATCTGTTATCACTAAGAACCAATCAAATTGATTGTACAGCGGATTTTTCCCGACACAAAACAAACAAAGATGGCGGCCAAGATTCGGCGGTTTGGGGGATAATTTGTTCAAATTTGAAGCTAGTTATGCTTTAATATTGCCAAGTGAAGTACCTACAAGAAGACCAGAAGCTTCTTTATGCCTCGAGTAAACTTTTTCAAGTATTAAAGGAAGCGAAGCGTTTTTTAACAAATAAATATGCGAGGAGTGGACGGCTAAACACGTACGTTAAAATGTTAGTACAGTTGTTTTGAACATTTTTTCATGTATATTATTAATAAGTAATAGCATGGTTTCTCGTACAATTTGGAAAAACATGCACTCGTGAGTTTTTTAAATACTTCAAATAGCACTCGTCCTTCGGACTCGTGCTATTTTGAAAGTATTTGAAAAACTCACTCCTGCGTGCTTTTTTCCCAAATTGCACTCGAAACCATGCTATTACCTATACAAACACCACGTTATTATTTATTGCTCAGAGCAAATACCAACATCGTGTTATAAACTCACGTCATATAAACAAATGAACTAAAACTAACCAGAATGTCGTAAGAATGAATCAATGAAATGACATAGTTACATGCTTACGTGTATTTTAAAATTAAATCAATTAAATTGCATAATTTGACGGGAAATGATGACTGGAAAATCTTTCGATTTCGAAAGGAAATGTTGCAGTTTATTGCAAAATGAACTCGTTGTGAAAAGAATAGCTATCCGTTTTCCTTTGTTTTGCAAAAACTATAGGTAGGGCTTTCGCTTTGGAATTTAAGACAGAAACTGAGCATTCACGTTGATCTTGGTGTGAGCCTCTGAGAGCTTTTCTAAGCTTCTAAGCCACTCAGCAGCTTCGTCCTGCTTCAGGACGAACTCTACGTCATCAATATGGAGTGTTTACTTTCGTAACGCAGATGTCTCTCTCGGACTGTACGAATTCGAGACCGGTCTTGTGTCAACTAGAAAATATTCGACTAAAATGTGTCACAACTGTGGCAAGTCATAATTATTCGTCAGATCTATGATGGTCTATGTGATTGATTAACTTATATGAAGTACATAAAGCCAATTAAATCAAAATGGTGTCAACCAATAGAACTCGCCGCATGTTATATGACTGGTCAATTGATTTAATTCCATCGTATGAATCAACGCCGCTCTTGTGTTTATAGATAATCTGATGCTCTCATATATAGATTTCAGTGAAGCGAGTTATTTTTCGGCTAATTCGCCGACGTGCTCCATACATTTCATCAAAATGGTTTGCCGAATATGCTCGGGCAAGTAACGGTGCATATATGGCGTCGTTTCAAGCTATACAAAATCAAAAACATTACCGTACTTTGGCTCTGCGATTATTAATATAACGAAGAGCGTGGCACTTATTACTTTTTCGAGGTAATGTACTGGACGGTGCGACTGTGAGAAATGTGAGGACAAGGATTGCTTTAAAAAGCGCCATGACAAACCACTCTTCGGCGTTGATCTATAAAAGAACACAAATAATTATACTACACTATATATATAAATCAATCTGTATTTGGGTGCTTGGATAACTAAATATATGAAAGGTGTATAAGACTGAGATCCGAACCAGAATGCATGAATGGCAAAAATTGCTTTAAATAAAAGAAAAGAGCTGTTTACAACAAGCATCGACAAGGATCCCAAAAAGAGGATTTTGAAAAACTTATGCGGAGTGTTGCGCTGTATCGATGGGAGCGAAGATAATACCCGTTGGCCTTGGGTACGAGGTTGGACAAGAACCACCTGCCATCTGGCAGAACAACATCCATGATGGTGATGATGATGAACCTATGTGTGTGTTAAATGTAGACGGTGCTACGAAGGCAGTGCGGTTTTGGATAGCGCAGAGTGAAAAGGTGGTGAACTGCCGAAATTAGTTTTCAAATAACGAAATCAGACTGACGTTTCGAGCGGAGGCCTTCATCAGAGTGAAATATGACGAAATGAAGTAAAGGAGAACAAGGTTTATATATGCCAAACGGTGACGTAGATAAAACATAGCCTATCAAATGTTTGATATATATGTTTGGGAGTATTAAACAAACTAACAAATAATGATGCGAAAATGTTGAATCATTTGCTATTTTTACAATTAATTATAGTAATAACATATAACACTATGCATCCAGACCATTTTACTTGTGACAATTAGTATAGAAAGCTAGAACTGCATGCGAATCTAAAACAACTCTTCTGTAGTTAAAAATACCTATTTTCTTAGAAATAATGATCTATATAACACTAGACTATTTTACTCTGACTAACACCAGATTATTTTGCTCTGGCAAACGTGCAACGATTTTGCTCTGCATGCTAACGCGAGACGATTTTAATCGTGACAAGGAGAGAGCTATAAATATTTGCACATGCACTGCCTCAAATCTAAAATAACCATTCGCCATTAAATGTGTTTGTCAGAACACCTAAATATATAATCTTAGGAATAATGATACACATCTGACAGTTCCATACATCCCTAAACGATAATTCCTGTATAGAATTAGTTTTAAATATATAAAATATAAAAATGCGAAAACATAAATACCTGTTACTGTTAATTTACTCAATAATACCAATGCAAAAACCTCGTTCTGCTTTGACTCGAGTTCGGTGGCAAGTGTGCAGACAAGACTCGTGTAGCGTATTTTTCTACTCTGGAAACGGATATGTCAAGACATGTTTCGGTGAGTCGTGACCAAAAAACCCCGATAAGTCATCGTTCTATTCTGGAATGTGTCATATGATGAGTGTATAGTGATGATGATATAGACCATGATTTCTAGTCAAGAACGTTGTAGATATATTTTTAGAACTGGATCAGTTGACCTTCGCACTCCGTGTGATGACAAAATTTATTGAAAACGTTTCATAAAAAATATAATTAAAATTTAAGATAATCGGATCCATAAAACAAATAAAAACATCACGGAATGCGCGGCTCAAAAAAGAACAATATTTATTTTGTCAGCCTTGTCTTCTTTAAGGCTGTTTTCCACTAGGCGATATTTTTCGAGCGAAGCGACGTTTTGCTTTTGTCTTGGCTAATTAGTTCCACCTGACAGCTTACGAGACAAAAGAAAATGTCACTTGGCGCGACATTTTTAGCCAAGTGGAAATCCAGCTTAAGTGAATAGACACTAAGTGTATATTGTGTCAATTCTCCAAGCGTGTAATAGACATATAGTGTATAGGTATATATTCTGTCTATTGCCTCTATTCACTAAAGAAGACAAGACTCGGTCATGTCTCGGTAAGTTGTGATAAAAACCCCCCAATATGTCATCGTTCTGTTCTGGAATGTGTCATATGACGTGTTGTGATGATATATCGACCATGATTTCCACGAATCCGTATGATGTATATAATATTTCTCAAATTCATTAATAATTCATTAATTATCGTAGCCAATTCATGAACGTATACCACACCACCCGCACGAGTCTTGATACCCAATGAAAACCTGAAAACTGGATCACATTTCTTAATCTGCATATATTGAAAGCAATGAAGAAAACACCGCAAATCGCGATGCGAACACTCGTTTGAGAAGCAAGATCAAACAGTCGTTTATCGTGTTTCATCAAGAGACTCCATACACTCGAAAACAATAAAAAGCTCGGGGCTACGTCGGTTTTCATTTGTTTTCTCGAGTTTGGACCCATGATGAAACAGTCAAACTCGTGTTTGATCTATTACATCAAACATCAGCTACACACATATATATGCATGCATGCACGTATTTAAATGTATTATGATTATTTAATTACAATTGCTTGTGAATTGACAAGATTTATTGAAAACTTGTCAGAAAAAATATAATTAAAATTTGAGATAAGCGGATCCATAAAAAAATAAAAATTAAGCTGGATTTCCACCATGCGTAAAATGTCGCGCGCTCGACTTTTTTCTTGTGTCCATGTGGAACGAAGTAGAAAACTGTTCAATTTGTACAATAGAAAAGTCGAGCGCACGATATTTTACACTTAGTGGAAATCAAGCTTAACTCTGCCTGGTTAACGCCATGTATCATGCAACATTTCCTCGTGTCAGCTAGTAGACTCTCCAAGTACAGAAGTCTTAATAATAATAAATAAAATCTTTATTTACCCTGCAAGAAATGGATCAGCTGGTACAAAAGTACCGACTGGTATCAACCCATGTGCAGCTATAAACTAAATACATCATCTATAGAAAAACCCTTAAAAAATCATCATCGGTTACATTACATGGTAAAATATTAAATAACTATAAAATTCAAAACAATGATATAAGCTAATCTAATTACATGAACATTGATGCGTAGTGCGATCAAGGTCGCTCAAATAGCTGTATATCTTATACTTAAACGCAGGCTGCGCAGCTAATGACTTAAATTCCCTAAGACTCCTAGGCAAACTGTTCCAGTCTGCAGCTGCTGAGTACTGGAAAGTGGACTGGCCCATAGATGACTTAACTTTAGGGAGGTGTAACAGAGTATTGTCACGGAGATTCCTGCTATGCATATTTGAACGAAGTTGCAAGTAGTCTATTAATTGTTCCGGACATTGTAACCTATTTACAATTTTAAATACTAGTAAAAAGCGAAGGAACCGCCTGCGATTGGACAAAGAGAGCAATCCTAATTTATTACGCATGGTCTGGGTGCAGGTTTGTCTCCTAGCCTTAAGTATCGAGCGCATGGCCTGATTCTGAAGGCGCTCAAGTTTGGTTGACATTTTCTTTGAGCAGTCTAGCCATACCATGCAACCATAGTCCATTATAGGTAAGATAGTCTGCTTATAGATTACCAATAAAATGTCCTCTGTTAAAAAAGCAGAAGTCCTATTCAAGAGCTTCAGTTTAGGATAGTAATAGTAAAGTCAACTGGCAACCGATTACTTGGCTGTATAATCAAAGCTTTGCTCACCCTGCGAGCAGATCCTTATAAACACTCGTCGCTAGGAACTCGTTAAACATAAAGTCAAGGCTCAGCCGAAATCGAGTCGAGCTTTTAAGTCGCCGCAGTCCAAAGTTCTAAGTAAGGCGCGGTATTGCAGAATAGACCGTTTAGATGGAAGGAGTATATTGTGTATATTTATACAGTGTATACCTTGTATTATAGTTATAGTGAATAGACACTAAATGTACATTGTTTCAATTCTCCAAACGTGTAATAGACATATAGTGTATATTTAGGTATACTGTCTATATTCACTAAGGGACCGGTCAGTATTTATGACCGGGCTGGGGTGGTGGCCGAAGAGAAAGTGGTGGGGTAACTGGAAAAATGAACACATCTGAGGAAAAGGAATAAAATTTGACAATCTTTGTATAGCGTATATATTTATTAGTGTACAGCATAATCAACCCAAAATTTATCTAGTTAATGCATGACACGCTGAATTGATATCCAATACTGTTAACTCAGTTTCTTTGATTATATCTTCGGCACCAGGGCGGCGCTTCGGCACCTTTGGGGAAGCCGAAATGGTTTCTATAAATATATAAAAGATCTTGCTGCTTGCCTAGGGTTTTGGTTTCAATTCTTTCAATTCAATTCAATTCAATTCAATTCAATTCAATTCAATTCAATTCAAGTCGTACAATTCCTTTTTACTGTTGAGAAGTTTTTCATTGAACTTTCTTCATTTCTTTAATGGAGGCATTAATGTGCGCTAATGCGTGCTCTTTGTCACCCTCAATTTCAAACATCAACTACTTTTGGCAGTAAAAGAGTTAATTTGAGATCTTGTAAAAAAGGGATCTTGCATGTGTAACAAAATAGGTGTAGGGGTGGGGTAAATTGTTTTTCTGTTTTACAGTGGTGCCGGTAAAAACATTTTTGGTTTTAAAAATGGTTGGGTTAAAATATTTTTGTTATCCAAGGTATTTTCTCTTCAGCCACCGCCCTGGCTATACATAATGACCAAAGAACGCAAGAGTCTATTCATGTCTATTGTGTATACTAGCGTCTAATGATACATTATAAATGCCGCGTCTAATAGACATATAGTGTATATAGTTAGGTATATACTGTCTGATTCACTAAAAAAGGACGCAAGAGTGTAAGTGTGTATTTTGTCTATTGTACATGTGTATACTACCGTCTAATTATACGGCTATAGACGTCTAATAGACGTATAGTGACGTCCGGTGGTGAAGGATTGGATTGGTGTTTTATAATTCCAGAATATGTTGTTGCAGCTATCTATATATACCTGATGAATTTTTGCATTGAACAGAAATTCTCGCTGGGTAAGCCACATGTAGAAAGTGGAATGGATGAAAACAACGGAGGTTTAGAGGTTGTTATGCATGAGCATTGAGTGAAGCGACTGTTGGAATTACCGTTTCCTGTATAAAGTGTGACAAAGATTTCTCAGAGTCACATACAGAAGAGAGTGGAGAACAAATACCGAAAGGAAGAGGCAGAAGCGCTCATGGCAGATGTGGTAAACGTGAACCTAGGTGAAATTGTTGCGGAAGAGTACATGGCAGGAAAGATTAAGAGAAAGAAGAAGTTACTATTGAAAAGGAAGATTGGTGATCTGAAAGAGGAGGGGAAAGAAATGCTGAAGAAGCTTAAGGTTGATCACATGGACAAGTACGCTTTGTAGTTAGTTATGCATGTGTATAGGGAACATTGTGGGAGATAATATATTGCACTAGAAAGAACTGAATTTTGCATTGTAGCGCATGTATTTGGTAGTGTTAATTGAATTTTAGTGTTAGAAAGTTGGGAAATTGTTGTAATGGAATTATAATGTGTTGGGTATTAATTACAACATTAGTTTTTGCGGATACTGGTTGCGCACTGCGTAGTTTTGCAAAGCCTATCGGGATGATGCAATAATTGCAATTTATCGACCAGAAAAATAATACAGAAACGCCACCGAAACCTAGACTCGGCTACCACAGGTAGTCCGAGTAATAATAATAAATAATAATAATAATAATAATAATAATAATAATAATAATAATAATAATAATAATAATAATAATAGATAGGTAATAGAATGGAATGAAAATTTAAATATTTAAATTCACTGAAATAGTAATTTAGCCTCTGAACATGTTGTAATTAGTGATACAACAAAACATTACGTCTAAATAAATATTTTGAATAATACAACTACCTCGAGTTTTGTGTTGGGCTCTTATATATGTCATAAGATTCTCTAGTATTTTCAGTATGTTTTGGTATGTTTGCATTAAATTGAATTTACAATCCACAATTAGTTATCTTAGACTCTCAAGCCAAATAAATACCAGTATCCGCATGTACGCACTGCGTACCCATTTTTTGAAGTTGAAAGCAAATATGCGTGTGTTTTTGAGTTTTAAAGAAGATTTGGCGGATTGTTGAAATTTAGTGGTAATTGAAGAATGTAGAAATATAACTATGTTGTTTTTGGTATTTGGAGAATTATTAAAACTAGAAGTTACTATCGCAAGGAAAGTGCTGCCTGAAGGACCAAATCGAGTCCTAATATGCTACTGAAAAATTCTGGATATACTCTGATTTTATACTTATAGTATAGTACAGTAGGTCAACACCAGGGCCTGGCAGCCACGAACATGCAGGAGTGGTGCAGTGCAGAGTCATGTTGCTTCAAGGTTGCTAGTAGCAGTAACTTTCACTTGCTAGGGTCAGAAGACCCACTTACTACATTTTTCTCAAATGACCTTCAGGCAGGAAAGATTAAACATTGAGAATTAAGATTTTCTGGTGCCGGCTATAGTAATACTTATACATATTTTTAATATATCAAATCAACAAACAGCCAAGTACATATGCAGATAGATCAATGGGACAAAACAAATAGAAAATATATTTTTCTTTAAAAATAACAGGAACAATAACATGATTAATAGTTTGCAAGATGATAGTGTTCTGAATGTTAGACTGCACAGTCAGTAGTTCCACATCTAGCAATTTGTATGTTTGGACAGTTGGTAAAGTTGTTCAACGACAACAATTCTTCACGTGGGATGAGACCATTGTTGTAGGCATTCAGGTACATATATTTGTCTCAATGGATAAAGAAACAACAGTTGGTAAGTTGTTCAACGACAACAATTCTTCACGTGGGATGAGACCATTGTTGTAGGCATTCAGGTACATCTTGTCTCCTTCAACTAAGACATGGTCGATGATTGTCGAGTCCCATTTATCGACTGAAATAGCTTGTGCTGTCAACAGCGCTGATAAACTCATGAAAGAGCACTGCTTTCCTCGAGAATCGCCACTGAAAGGTTCATGGCCTTGATGAATAATACTTCCCCGTGAAAGTAAAGACATATTTATGAATTGTTCTTACCGTGAATTTCCTGACAAAGAAGACAAAGCTGAACTTCTTTGTTGAAAATATCTTCGAAAACGTGAAACGTGTCAGGCTATCAGCCGAACATGCGCACTAAGTCACTTTAGAGAATCTAGAGATTGCGCAATTGCCGACACATCCATCCATCCATCCACATCCAAAAATCCAAAGAGATCGAGATATTGTCGACCATACATAGCTCGGCCAAAAGACTGGGCACGAGTGAACGCAAAGGCACGTCAAGATTAGTGTTGCTGCCCCCTGACGGGGGCAGCAATAACAGTAAATATGAATATTTGAAAACAAGAGTATATGCGTGATAGTGTTTATGATTGACGGGTTTTCTTAAGAAGGAATGGTGTGCGAGATATTTTATATTAATATATTTGAGTATTTTTGAAGAACGAAGCAACACAAGTGATATTTGAAAGTAACAGTATGTGTGTGGGCGATATAGTTTATATTTGACGTTGTTTGCTAAGAACGGAGGAACATAAGTGATATTTGATAAAGTAACACTATGTTGTGTGGGCGATATTGTTTATGTTTGACGTACTTTGTTAAGAACGAAGCAATGCAATTGGTATTTGCAAGTAACAGTATATATATATATATATATATATATATATATATATATACAAAGTATGAAGTATAGTTTTACCTTAAAGTCTTCGCTACCAGAGGTTTCACCCAAAGGAGGATGTTGCGCTCTTCCCAGAATGCTTTGCGACAAAACTATATTATCAAATGCTCGCGCGAAGGATGATCATTTCCAAGATGGAGGCGTTGAGTGAACAGGAGTGGCAAGCAGACGTGTTTTCTAGATCTAACTTTATTTATTTACACTGTTGTGATTTTTCAAATAAACGTGATTTCACTGTGCCTAGTTTACCGTTTTTTCGGCTACAGTTGCTTTATGGTCATTTTAGTTTCATGGATTTGCTAGATCAAAGGCGAATGTGCATGTTTCCAGTCTGTACTAGGTTGTTGAAGAAGCTTGATAATGTAGGATCTCCATGTATTATAAAGGTTATTTCAAGCGCATACTTGGAGGTAAGAGTTTATATACCATTAACTTTTAGTTCTTTCAAAAGGCAGATCCTAACGAAGTTACAGATGAAAAGGACGAGAAAATGTTACTGATTTGGGATTTTATAGTGGAAACTAATATGTCTGTGGCCGCATCTGCTTTAGCACCAGTTAATGTGGTATCTATTGTGGATACAATGCCCCATTCACCGTTGCTGAATTTGTGCAAGGTCAATTGCAACTGTTCCAAATATCCCCATATTGGTTTGATAAATGTCAATACAAGTGTCGATTCTCCAGTATTTGCTTCAGAAGAGTGTACAGGAGCTATGGATGATAAGAAAGATCTTTTCCTGGAAAAGGAAGTTAAACAACTCCTTTTCTCCGAGACAATGTCTCTCAAAGGAAGTAGTTATCATGACAACTTTCAAGATTGTTTAAGAGTTTGCAAGCATAAACTTATGTCAGATGAAGCTTGTGAAATACGGTTACATGCAGAACCAACTAACAAGAGGGATGAAAATGCCATTGTTGTCCAGGCTCTATTAGATCAGTGGCTGCCAATCGGTTATATTCCAGGCCCAAAGGTCCCTAAAGTAACACATGCCATGAGTAATAAGGAATTGACCGAGGTTAAGTTAAAAAATGCTATTTACCAGTATGTCAATGCACTACATGATCATAGATATTATGCAGATATTGTTCTAACAAAGAAAGGAAGATGGCATGCTGATGAAAAATATTTAATCAAGACATTTAAAAATCCGACTCAACTGACTTTATTTAGTTCAATGATTAATTTTTTAAATATGTTCATGGTGATATAATATTCAAGATAAGTTTTGTGGAAACACCATGTTTAATATTAAAATCCTTTCACATGTTTGTCTCTGGTGAAGGGATTTTGCTTAAAACACAAGTGTTTTGTTTATGTATTAAATGGTAGTTTGGCATTTCTTAATATTTCTATTTATATATGTACAAAAAATTGGTTATTTGTTGATGAAAGCTTTGTTGACTGCTAACAGAGCACTAGTGTTTATTAAAATATTGAATATACACAAGTTTTTATAAGGGATTTGAGGTATGTAGTGTTGCATCTTATCACCAATATAATAATATAATATAATATATAATAATTATATATAATATATGATATATAATATATAATAACATAATATAATATAATAATGTAATGTAATATATTAAAGCTAAAATTTTGCTCTGTTAATGTTATTTGTCAAACACCTTACCAGTTACCAACCTTATTAAATGTGCAAAGTTAAGTGATATTTACAGTATCAAAGGATACTACAGTAAATGCAAGTGTTTGATGTTTCAAAACAAATATTACAATACAATTTACAATATTACAAGGTATATAATTACAATTTGCTATGTGGATCAGGTAGATAATCACCAGGCTTGTGGAATGATTGTCGAATTGTTTTTTGATCCCTTGCTGGTAGAATAGCCCTTGCACTAACAAAAATGGAGCTGTCTTCTCTTTGGTTTAGACGGAGACGATGTAAACGAAGAGGGTGTTTTCTAATGTTTGATAAGTTTTCTTCAGAGCACTCTGGTTTCTCATCAAATGAAGGCTGCACTTCCTTGTACCTTTCATTGAGTGTACTGTAATAAAAGGGAAGGTCGTCGTCCATTCTCTTTGTAAACTCTCTGCAAATAATAAACATTCTAGAATTGAGTGAAACACACTCCCTCTTGTGTTTGCAACAAGCTATGTAAACATGGGTTCTTAAAGTAAATAATACAAAAATCAAAAATAGAATCTAAAAATAGCTCGAAGGTGGTATGAGAGGCTTTTCCTTGATATTTAAGACATGTACATGTACATCACCCTTTATACAGTGCAGCAACACTATACTTTTATCTTAGGAATGAAATACTTGTACCTTACACCCTTTGGCCAATATTCTTTGAACTGCTTTGCTGTAAAAACTGTACCAAGGTCTCGGTGAACTATACCAAAAAATGTTTCTAAGTCATCCGTGCCACCAGCACGTGGGTGTTCAGGATAGCCAATTAAGTTGATTTCTCGTCTACGCAATTCTTGGCTTTCGATGTTGGTAGTCACTTTAATCACTGTGTCTCGAGAAAAACCTCTAATGTTTTCCACTGGTCTAATAAGAAAATTCACAAAATTAATTGCTACAGTGGCTGGCAGTTGAAGACTTGAAGTATTATAATAATTGTAACACAAAGAGGGGTGTGTACAGGATTTGCCATTGTTGGCAGTTTTTGTTTGAATTCACTTTTCTTTCACCCTAAACTACACAGAAAAGTAGAAGTTTATGTTCACTTGCCTCTGCTGCCCTAAATTAAGGCAATATTCTAGCCTTACATAAAGTACTATTGCGCAAATTTGGAAAGCATATTATAAATGACACGAACGGCAGAAAATGACCTTAGGTGCTTTCTCACAATAGCCACAATACAAACGGTAATGAATAAAAAAGGAAACGTTGTTTTGGACATGCTTTGAATCGTTTTACTACATTACTAATAACGATGTCTTCCTCACTGGTCTTCCTCAGCCCACACGGGAAGACAACAAAAGTCAAAACACGAATCTGAACCGTGTTTTACGCACGAATTCAAAGATAAATATCGTGAAAAATAGTAGAGGTACAATGAGGTACAATAGAAAATTTTTATTTCTTTGCTATTCCTTTTTTAAAATATTTAAATGTATGTCACTTTCCTGTTCCGAAAATAGTCAAAAAACGTAAACAAAGACACATGTAGCGATGAGTTTGAAAATGACCTAAATAGCACCATTTTTTTGAAACATGAAAATGTTTATAAGGACTAATAAACATCGGCCCAAATTAAAACAGCAAGAGAAACATAAGAACGAGTAAAAATTTCTGAGCGAGAATGACCTACCTTGAATGTTCAATTGACAGTTTTCCTGATTTTTCTGCCGGTGTAAAACAGGATATAAGACAAAAATCCCGCCATATTTGTCTTCTCCAGTTCCGGAGTTTTGTCGCAAAGCATTCTGGGAAGAGCGCAACATCCTCCTTTGTTTCACCCTAAACGGGATCATCAGGCGACTGAAAAATATCGGTTAGTGGGCTGCTTAAATGTGTTGGTTGGGGCGTGGGTGTGGGCGTCGAAACGTCCGGCGCTTTCCTTTGGAGTGTGGGTGTGGGCGTCGAAACGTTGCGCGCATTCCTTTGATTGTTTAGGTTGTTGATCCGAAATCTGTTTTTGTGTCGACAGGTCGAAACTATTTCTGATCTTTTGTTTAGTAAAAGTTGTTTGTCAGCCTTCATGATGAAAAGTTTTTCGTCCAAACATAAATTGCATCTTTTTGATCCTCCCGTGTAAGAAATTGAGTGTTTTAGTATAGACCAGGTTATGTCGAAACTTTGTTTTTTTTCTTTTAGATTCCAAATGTATTTCGAAAGTTCCGTCTCATTTGAATACTTTTTATTCTGGAAAGATTTAGTATGGTTACGATATCGCTCTTTAAATGTACTTGCTGTCACGCCAAAGTATTGCTTAGTGATGTTCGTGTTGCTTATGGAAATAGATGCGAGATGTGAGAACACAAGGAAGATATTCATGAAGATGACAGACTTTAACTTTAAGGAAACAGTTTGTTGACAGTAATAGTATCTTTATATTTGTGCATTATTATTTATGTGCTTTATTACTAAACGAGTTGTATATTTGTTTAATGCTGAGTAGGAAGCTTGTATACACATCTACAGTATGTACCATTTGTGTTTTTACCGATTGTTGTTTGTCTTTGAGTTTGAGATCGGCAATGGACAGTAGTCTAATTGATCCATTAGGATTTATATTCAAAGTGCTTTGAACCTTTGAGTATGTAATTTTGTGACAAGTACGTTATCCATATCTTGATGTTCATTTTGATACTGTATAAATTTTGATGCATAGATTGAGAAAAAAGATATTCATCATAGAAACAACTTTGAACCAGTCATGTTCCTCATATATATACAGTAATACTTTGACATATTGGCCAGCCAAGTGTGTGTTATATGTCTATGTTTTAGACTCTGGTGAACACATGCATTGATGCGTCTCAATAAATCAATGTTCAACGCGTTTTTTGAATAAGTATTGAATATATTCAAATTCAAAAAAACTTGTTTTAAGAAAAAAATACTTGTTTTAAGATTTTCTTGTCCCGTGTGCAAGATAATAATCTTACTGCGGTTTCTTGACAAGATATTTTGTCTTAAAACAAGATTAAATATCTTAAAACAAGAAATAAAATCTCAAAACAAGAAAAATTATCTTGACAAGAATTCGAGGTTTTGCAGTGTACGTCTACATGTAACATAAACAGTGCCAAGCACGGTGGATTTCTGCGTGTAAACTTATAGCCTGCGTGCAGTACTCCGGGGTACGGAAACGGGTGAAGTCTGCACGCAGGCTAGTAAACTTATAGCTAAAACATATTGGCCAAGCGCCTAACACGTCAACACTTGAAACATTTAATAGTTAAAAGGGCCAAACAAGCGCTCACACTGTTTCTTCGTCCTTGGAAAGCAGTTGTCGGCTTGTCGCTTAGGCGACAAAGTCGAAGCGGGTTCTGGAATTATTATAGTAACACTTTGTATGGTTTTATTATGTGATGCTGTATTGAACACGAGAAAGTATTGCATGTAGATGTGCAGTCACCGCGCGCTTGTATTTATAGTATAAAACTACTGTACATACATACATACACACATACACACACACACACACAATAATAATAATAATAATAAACTTTATTTCAGTGTCTAGATTTCTTTAGCATTGACAGCTAATTGGGGACACAAACAAACACACAACCGCGCTCGTGACATAGCGGATATGGTTTAGCAACCAGTATCCGCAAAAACTAATGTTGTAATTAATACCCAACTACATTATAATTCCATTACAACAATTTCCCAACTTTCTAACACTAAAATTCAATTAACACTACCAAATACATTTGCTACAATGCAAAATTCAGTTCTTTCTAATGTAATATATCTCCCACAATGTTCCCTATACACATGCATAACTAACTAGAAAGCGTACTTGTCCATGATGTGACCAACCTTAAGCTTCTTCAGCATTTCTTTCCCCTCCTCTTTCAGATCACCAATCTTCCTTTTCAATAGTAACTTCTTCTTTCTCTTAATCTTTCCCGCCATGTACTCTTCCGAAACAATTTCACCTAGGTTCACGTTTACCACATCTGCCATGAGTGCCTCTTCCTTTCGGTATTTGTTCTCCACTCTCTTCTGTATGTGGCTCTGAGAAATCGTTGTCACACTTTATACAGGAAACGGCAATTCCAACAGTCGCTTCACTCAATGCTCATGCATAACAACCTCTAAACCTCCGTTGTTTTCATCCATTCCACTTTCTACATGTGGCTTACCCAGCGAGAATTTCTGTTCAATGCAAACTGATTCATCAGGTATAGATAGCCTCAACAACATCTTTTGGAATTATAAAACACCAATCCAATCCTTCACCACTGGACGTCACTACGTCTATTAGACGTCTATAGCCGTATAATTAGACGGTAGTATCAGTGGCGGATTACCCAGTAGGCCGAGTAAGCCGAAGCCTACAGGCCTGGGCTTGCAAGAGGCCCGTAATTTCCAGAGAATGGATTTTTCATTAAGATTATTATTTTTTTATTTTTAATCCAGCAATGAACAATATCGTACACTGCCTCAGAATGCAGGAAATGGCGTTTCCGAAACTCTAAATTCAAAAAAATTTCCGGAAAATATCGTCATAAAGGTCCGTGAATTTTATTTAGCCTATAGGCCCCGAAACTGGTAATCCGCCACTGAGTAGTATACACAATAGACAAAATAGACACTTACACTCTTGCGTCCTTCAGTTTAGTGAACCAGACAGTATATACCTAACTATATACACTATATCTCCATTAGACATTTATAATGTATAAAGGGGATGTTACAAGGTGGCGAGAAGATATGGATTTTATGTTCGAGTGGCAAGGACAATATCTCACGAGTGAGCGCAGCGAACGAGTGAGATATTGCTCTTGCCACGAGAACAAAAAATCCATATCTTTGAGCAACCGTGTATAATGTTCTATTTATTATATGGACAATGAAATTATGCGTGGAACTGATGTTGATAAACTGGGTTTAATGCAAAAACTACAACCGCTTGACCTAAACTTTTAGAAAATACAAATGAAAAATACAACAACTACTTCGAATACGTCATTTTACGTAATAAAATGAATTAAGAGAAGCTTGATTCGAAACTAACGGCAAAAGGCGTAAATTTCGACTTGTCGATATGTCACTCGCGAGCATTACATATGAGAAATACGCCACTCGGTTCCCGGATGTAGTGAAATATGGATTCTACGAGTGTTTTAGTTGCTAGTAAAATACTCTTCTCCATATAATAAAATCTATCATTAGACGCTAGTATACACAATAAACATGAATAGACTCTTGTGTTCTTTAGGGACTGGTCATTATTTATAGCCAGGGTGGTGGCTGAAGAGAAAATACCTTGGATAACAAAAAAAATTTAACCCTACCATTTTTAAAACAAAAATATTTTAACCGGCACCACTGTAAAACAGAAAAACAATTTACACCACCCCTACACCTATTTTGTTACACAAGATCCCTTTTCTACAAGATCGCAAGTTACTCTTTTACTGCCAAAAGTAGATGATGTTTTATGGTGACAAAGAGCATTAGCACACATTAATGCCTCCATTAAAGAAATGAAAAAAGTTCAATGAAAAACTTCTCAACAGTAAAAAGGAATTGTACGACTTAGAATTGAAACCAAGACCCTAGGCAAGCAGCGAGATCTTTTATATATTTATTGAAACCTTTTCGGCTTTCCCCAAAAGTGCCGAAGATATAATCAAAGAAACTGAGTCAACAGCATTGGATATTCAGCATGTCATGCATTAACTAGAGAAATTTTGACTGACCGGTCCCTTAGTGAATATAGACAGTATATACCTAACTATACACTATATATGTGTCTATTACACGTTTGGAGAATTGACGCAATATACATTTAGTGTCTATTCATTATAACTAGTATAATACAAGGTATACACTGTATAAATATATACACAATATACTACTTCCATCTAAACAGTCTATTCTGCAATACCGCGGACTGCGGCGACTTAAAAGCTGGACTCGATTTCGGCAGAGCCTTGTTTAACGAGTTCCTAGCGACGAGTGTTTATAAGGATCTGCTCGCAGGGTGAGCAAAGCTATGATTATACAGCCAAGTAATGGGTTGCCAGTTGACTTTACTAGTAAGACTTCTGTACTTGGAGAGTCTACTAGCTGACATGTACACGAGGACATTTTTCTGCACGCTGGCGTTAACCAGAGTAACGCCTTTATTTAATAAAAGTGGTATGTCTACTGCATGGGCGATATAATACATTACCAGAAATTTGGGACAAGATGGCGTCGCGCGGGCGCATATAGGCCATTAAACATGACGGCCAAATCGTATAAGGAATAATACAGTAAAATCGTAAATTTTAAAATTTATCCTACTAGGGACATAGACTTCTCGGTTGCGGAGCTCGATTCCTGTTAAGAGTTAAGTAAGGAAACGTTATAACAAAAAATGTTCGCTTACCGAAATACACAGCCGGTTCCCAACATCGATTTATTTACGCTGCTTATTTGACTCATTCTGTTATGTAAGCCATAGTAATCCTGCTAAACATGCGATACAAATCTGCCAAATACACCACTTTCCTTGCGAACGATGCAAAGTGCGGAGCTTGCTATGTATTTAGCAATGTTCGAACTGCTAATATAACTCGTAAATATCTCCGTATCTAACAACATTGCGGTTCCCAAAGCCTTTAAACTTTCTTGGTTTTACAGTGTGTTTGAGCAATACACCAAATCGTAGTTTTATTTAGGCCCACATGCAAATTAGTTTCCTTTTCAATTTGGGCCCCTATGCAAATTACATCGTGTCTATTAAAGCATAACGGGAAGATAACATAGGCTGGGACTATTTTTCATGTTTTGAGTTCATTATTTTTAGACACTACGTTTAGGATTATTGTCAAGGATAATTGAGAAGCAAATTTTATCCTTATAGAATACCTAAGCATTAAAAGGTTTCTGAAATCAGAAATGTTATGTTTACTGCGGCTGCTTCAGCCTCATGTTATAAACGAAGTACGTTTTATCCCGACTCAGATTGTATGCACAGTCGCAACTCCGATTTCGTCTATCAGCAGGAGGCCGTTATGTCTAAACGTGGAGTTGAGCTGCGAGAAGGACAAACGACGAAGCCATGGAGGTCTCTTCTCTTTCGAGCAGCCTGCAGCCATGTTTGTTTACTTTGAAAGCAGAGGCGATCTTTGTTCTTAGCACCGTTTGCATTTTCGCAAAATATTTACTGTATATTATTATCATGGGAGTAGCCACTGGCTACGAACGTGGCCGCAAAATGTCCCAAATTTCTGGTAATGAATTATTGTTCTTTTTTGCGCGCATGCCGTGATGTTTTTATTTGTTTTATGGATCCGCTTATTTTAAATTTTGATTATATTTTTTCTGACAAGTTTTCAAAAATTTTTGTCAATTCACAAGCCATTCGATTCTAATTAAATAATAATACATTTAAATACGTGCATGCATATGTGTGTAGTGTAAAATATCGTGTGCTCGACTTTTCTATTGTACAAATTGAACAGTTTTCTACTTCGTTCCACATGGACACAAGAAAAAAGTCGAGCGCGCGACATTTTACGCATGGTGGAAATCCAGCTTAATTTTTATTTTTTTATGGATCCGCTTATCTTAAATTTTGATTATATTTTTTCTGACAAGTTTTCAATAAATCTTGTCAATTCACAAGCAATTGTAATTTATAAATAATCATAATACATTTAAATACGTACATGCATATGTGTGTAGGTGATGTTTGATGTAATAGATGAAACACGAGTTTGAGTGTTTCATCAGGTGTCCAAACTCGAGAAAACAAATGAAAACCGACGTAGCCCCGAGGTTTTTATTGTTTTCGAGTGTTTGGAGTCTCTTGACGAAACTATATCATCACTGCACTCATCATAGATACATTCCAGAATAGAACGATGACATATCGTTTTTTTTTGGTCACGACTCACCGAAACATGTCTTAACATATCCATTTCCAGAGTGCAGACAAGACTCGTGTAGCGTATTTTTCTACACTTGCCACCGAGCTCGAGTCAAAGCAGAACGAAGTTTTTGAATTGGTATTATTGAGTAAATTAACAGTATTAAAACAGGTATTTGTGTTTTCGCATTTTTATATTTTATATATTTAAAACTAATTCTTTACATGAATTATCGTTTGGAGCTCCTAAGATTATATATTTAGGTGTTCCAACAAACACTTTTTAGTGGAGAATGGTTATTTTAGATTTGAGGCAGTGCATTTGCAAGATATTTATAGCTTTCTCCTTGTCACGATTAAAATCGTCACGCTTTGGCATGCAGAGCAAAATCGTCTCGCGTTAGCATGCGGAGCAAAATTAATGGTTTCGCGTTTGCCAGAGCAAAATAATCAGGTGTTAGTCAGAGTAAAATAGTCTAGTGTTACAGATCATTATTTCTAAGAAAATAAGTATTTTTAACTAGAGAAGAGTTGTTTTAGATTCGCATGCAGTTATAGCTTTCTCAGTACTAATTGTCACAAGTAAAATCGTCTGGATGCATAGTGTTAGTCGTATGTTATTACTAATCAATTGTAAAAATACCAAATGATTCAACATGTTCGCATCGTTATTTGTTAGTTTGTTTAATACTCCCAAACATACTATCAAACATTTGAAAGGCTATGTTTTATCTACGTCACCCTTTGGCATATAGCTATAAACCCTGTTCTCCTTTACTTCATTTCGTTGTATTTCACTCTGATGAAGGCCTCCGCTCGAAACGTCAGTCTGATTTCGTTATTTGAAAACTAATTTCGGCAGTTCACCACCTTTTCACTATGCGCTATCCAAAACCGCACTGCCTTCTCAGCACCGTCTACATTTAACACACATATAGGTTGATCATCATCATCATGGGTGTTGTTCTGCCAGGTGGCAGGTTCTTGTCCAACCTCGTATACCCAAGGCCAAGGGATTATCTTCGCTCCCATCCATACAGCGCAACGCTCCGCATACGTTTTTCAAAATCCTCTTTTTGTGATCCTTGTTGATGCTTGTTGTAAACATCTCTTTTCTTTTATTTAAAGCAATTTTTGCCATTCCTGCACTCTGGTTCGGATATCAGTCTTTATACACCTTTCATACATTTAGTTATCCAAGCACCCAAACACAGATTGATATATGTAATAGATACAGCATGAGCAGCCGATCATCGGCTGCGAATGCTGTATCTTTCTTAAAATACAAATGCATCTAAGTAATCAAGTTCACCAACTATTTTAGCGATATACTTTGTTTTAGCCGAGAAAATCGAAGCTAAAGTTTATGTAAATCAGGACGATTCTGTATCCGATTTACAACCTCTGCTACGGTATTGATTTCTTTTGTGTTTTCCTCATGAATTATTAATGAGTTTTTTAAATAATTATATATAACTCATTAATAATGCATGAGGAAAACACAAAGAAAATCCATGTTTAATGAGTGTCTGTATATGTGATACAGATTCCTCTTGATTTACATAAACTTTAGCTTTGATTTTCTCGACTTAGACAACGGTTTTTTTAGAAAAATTACTACGCCAATGAACTTACCAAATCGGATCGTTTTAGATGTCATTTACAGAATTCGTGTCCATTCTGTATCGGGATACAGGCACTCGGCTTCGCCTCGTGTCTGTATACCCCAATACAGAACGGCCACTCATTCTGTAAATAGTACATTACATATATGGGCCCATGCGCACTTCACGCTATCTGAATATACTTCACCGATGCTGTCCCACTTGCGGTTGTCACCGACGATCGCATGTGTATAAGTACTTAATGAAATTCATTCAGATTGTTCCAAGCTACACTGATGAGCTGTAGTTACAGTGAAACACCGTGTCTGTAGATTGAACTATATATATAGTGTAGTATAATTGTTTGTGTTCTTTTATAGATCAACGAAGAGTGGTTCGTCATGGCACTTTTTAAAGCAATCCTTGTCCTCACATTGCTCACAGTCGCACCGTCCAGTACATTATCTCGAAAAAGTAATAAGTGCCACTTAATATAACGAAGAGCGTGGGCCACGCTGTCGCTCTTCGTTATATTAATAATCGCAAAGTCAAAGTACGGTAATGTTTTTGACCTTGCATAGCTTGAAACGACGCCATATGCCCGTTACTTGCCCGAGCAAATTCGGCAAACAATTTTGATGAAATGTATGGAGCATGTCGGCTAATTAGCCGAAAAGTAACGAGTTTTTGCCGAGTTCGACCTAGTTTTGACGTTGCTCTTGAGTTGTGTTGAGTCAAATCTGTATTTTGTTTAAATATCACAAGTCCAACGTATGAAGACAATGCCAAATGCCAGTCAAACTCGCTTCAGACAACTTTATGAGAGCATATCTATTTATCTCACACAAGAGCGGCGTGGTTCATACGATGGTTTTAGTCCAGTCAAATGAAATTAATTGACCAGTCATATAACATGCGGCGAGTTCTATTGGTTGACACCATTTTGATACTTCATATAAGTTAATCAATCACATAGATCATCCATCATAGATCTAACGAATTAAATGACTTGCCACAGTTGTGACGCATTTTAGTCGAATCTTTTCTAGTTGTCACAAGAGTGACGTCTAATATATTAAGACCGGTCTCGAATTCGCACGGTTCCGCCTGTTTACATGGCGAAATAGGACGAATTCGAAACCGGTTCCGAATTCATCCTGTACCGTGTAAACGTAGTTAGCCTGCGAATACATATTGGGACCTCCAAAGAGAGACGAAAGTAAACACTCCGTACTGATGAGCTAAGTGGCTTAGAAGCTTAGAAAAGCTCAGAGGCTCACACCAAGATCAACGTCAATGCTCAGTTTCTGCGGCATCTCTATTTAACGGAATTAACGGAATCAACGGCTGAACGGAATCTGCCGAAAATTTGGTTAATCGCTTACTAACAAACAGTTAATAAAATACATTTATTTTTATTAGCTGACTGCAACTGATCTGTCGTCGATACTTCAAGTAAGGTTATTGGATTACACATATTACGTACATATATACGCATAATTGTTGAAAGAGATTTTATATTTTTGATTGCTATGATTGCGCAAATTTACGTGTCGCATTTTAAATTTACTAAGTGTTAAGTCGGACACAACCTGTGGGTTGATTAACAGAAAAAGATTTTTGATTTTTAATTAAGGATCATAGCAAAACCACCTTTTGAAGCTTGGTTAAATCTAAAAAGATAGATGTAAATAAAAAAATCAGGGGTCTTCATTTATGAAGATATAAATATACAAGTTCTCTGTCTGTTGAACTCATTCTTTGAATCATAAACACGGGAGTTTTTATTAAGACGATTACATTTAGCGTTTTCCGCACGTAGAAGGTACTATTGCGTCATGATTGCACAAATGCAACAAATTGTAGACAAATTTACTAAATATTTCCTGTCATCAGTGCCGAGTAAACACCTTTGCCGCGCGCATGAAATGTCCAAAACATGTATATCTTCCGCCTAAATATTATTTGTGCCGCTAGAAGGAAATTATGTGCGTAAATTTTACGACCCTCGACCAACTACCCTCGACCCTCGACTTGCAACCCTCGATACTCGACCAAAACCCAAACTCCTCCAGGAAGACCTAATTTTGAGGGGTAGTGTGGCCGTCTTTCTTACATGCCTTTATTTACTAGGGGATTAGGGATATAAGATTTATATTTAAAAAAAATTCCACAATATTTTCAAAGATGTGTTTTATAGCATAGTAGGTAGACGAGTCTAGGTTTTGGCTCTGTTAATATTTTTTTTTGTGTCGCCAAACGGCACTTCTGACGTCACAGCTCAAATGCTGATGTTTCATCATGGCGGATTTTCATGCAGGAGTGGCGAGTTTTTTGCTTCTCCTGATGCCTTTGGTTGCATGTGTTGTTCGAAGTTAATTTGTGTTTTAATGATAAACACGCTCGCAATGCTTTTTATACTATAGTAGACCTAGGTTGGTCCGCGATCTCGATAACCGTACGCTGAAAATGTGTAGTACTCGATCAAACTTTATACGAAAATTCTCGATCAATGTGTTCTCGATTTTAATACATGTGTTATTAATTAAATTGTGCTGAAAAATGTTGCTCAAGTGCTGTAAATCAAAGAACAAAGAAAGTTGATAAAGCCAACTTGCAAGTGAAAGGTAAACATGCTGTGTTTTACATCTTCATCGAAGTTGTCATTTAGCTGAACTGACTTGTGTCTGTAAATGCTGTAAGCAGTATTTTGCTTTATTTTTGCTTGTATTGTTTATTATTGTACTGATGTCTTGCACTAAAATTCGATGTTATTAAACAGTTTATATATTACTGTACTTTCATCAAGTGTGTGTTATTGTTTGGGTACACCAATATGGCCCAACCATTTCAATGTTTTGGTTCACCAGTATGACCACCATCTCAATGTTTTGGTACACCAGTATGGCCACCATTTCAATGTTTTGGTACACCAGTATGACTAGCACTTAAATATTTTGGTACACCAGTATGGCCACCATTTCAATGTTTTGGTACACCAGTATGACAACCATTTCAATGTTTTAGTACACCAGTATGGCCACCATTTCAATGTTTTGGTACACCAGTATGGCCAGCATTTCAATGTTTTGGTACACCAGTATGGCCACCATCTCATTGTTTTGGTTCACCAGTATGGCCACCATCTCAATGTTTTGGTACACCAGTATGACCACCATTTCAATGTTTTGGTACACCAGTATGGCCAGCATTTCAATGTTTTGGTACACCAGTATGGCCACTATTTCATTGTTTTGGTACACCAGTGTGGCCACCATTTCAATGTTTTGGCAGACCAGTATGGCCGCCAAATCAATATTTTGGTACACCAGTATGGCCACCATCATTGTTTTGGTTCACCAGTATGGCCACCATCTCATTGTTTGGTACACCAGTATGACCACCATTTCAATGTTTTGGTACACCAGTTTAACTTTTGAAATAAAGCTAAATTATGCTAATTTAGCACAAATTAGCCTTTCTCTTTGCTAAACCATTTCTTGGCACACTACACAGCAGTCGCCTCAAACAAAGATGTCAGAGTAGTCGGACTGTCAGCGAATCAAGGTGTATTAAAAATAATTGGAAACTTTAAACTGAAGGAGTGAAGGACGTCGGAGAACAGTCATGTATTGCAAAACCGAGGTTTGGCCGAGTTGTCTCTAGATGATCAGTGGTTGTCTCTTTTGAACGAAGCTTTTATTGCCATTTTATCGATGTTTTTTAATATTTGAAAGACATTTCACTGTTTCTCAGTTGTTTACTTGTTTTTACTTGCATTGTTTATTGTGGTGCCAGTTTATACAAAATAAACACAATCCTATGGTACATGCATTTTAATACTAGTTTCTACTATTCATCGTCTATTCACAAATTGTGTTTTGAGATCTGGTTGTTTTAGATTTTTTATCATGCAGTCAAAGTTTCAAATTGTCAATGGGCGTTGTTTGTGATCACTAGTTGTAATGAAGTTAATCAGGTGATTTTAAAGAACGACTGAACGAGGGAATTGTATATATAATCCCAATCTGAAACTGAATCAATGTTTTGCCCGACACGGGGGAGGGAGGGCATACCCAGGGGCATTTGACATTTTCAATTTTTTTTGTGTCGATAAGCCCCACTGCAGAGCACCCACCACCTGGTAGGCAATCTTTGTCAAATTTTCCCCTGTCTTGAGTTAGAGCACAACATGTTTTTGTTTAGATATTAGTTTAGATTATTTTCTTGCATAAAGAAATTATGTGTTCAGTCTGGTTAGCCGACTATAATATACTGTTATTTACTGCCAAAATCAGACTCTTCGACTCTTTTCAATAAAATTTCAGCTACCACAAAGTTAAAAAACAAAAGTCTGATTGAAAAGTAAACAAGAGTTCAAACATGTATTATTCGCATGACATAAAGTAGCCTCCATAGCAGGCGTTCTGTTCTGGAGGAGAGGGTACCTGCCTCCCTTAATCCCTACCCCTCTCAACCCTCTCCCCCAGAACAGAACGATATATAGCATGAGCAGTGCTGTTGATAATGCTAAACATTGCGGCCTTTAAAATGAATGACTTCAGATATTGTTATGTGAGATCTGTGAACACCATCTAAACAGTTTATTAACAATTATAACTAAAATATTAAAGTGTAATACGTACACAAAATGTCACAATAACATACATATAGTTCGAGATAATTAGTTAAAGCAATGTCATGATGGCTCTGTATATGAATTCTATGTTGTCGCAATCTAGGTTGTCCATGCATGTAAGGGACCGTTCATTATTTATTGGAGGGGGGGGGGGAATGGGAGATAAAATGGGGGGACCTGAAATTTTTGCTACTTCTTTTGGGAGGACCCTGAAATAATTTATAAATTCTTAAGGGGGGGGGGGGGGCATAAAGTTTTTGTATTAAACAAGGATAAGAGTCTTTGATGATCAACATTATTATACAAACAAACATTTCTTATTGGGATAAATCATTCAGAAAAGCCTTTAATTGGAATTATTTTGTGTTGTTTTGTAAAATGTAAAGTAAAAGTAAACCATAAGGCTCAGGTATTTAGATCCTGGTTGTGACTTACCATCCTTGGTGTATTGTGTTGGTGTATTGTGTTGGTGAATAGTAGTGGAGAATGGTTAATAGTTTAAGGTTTAAGGTGTTAGGGTAATAATTATGATTGAGATTAAGGAGAAGGTTAAGGTGACAATTGGTTTAATGTGCGGGTCGGGTGGGAATTAAGGTTAGGGTTAAGAAGATTATATTTAGGGTTAAGGTTAGGTTTAGGGATAATGGGGTAATTGAATTTTGAGGTTTTATAGGTAAGGGTGGGTGGGGTTAGTTTTAAGATTAATGTCAGGATTTGAAGGGTTGGGGGGGGGGCACTGAAATTATGTCAAATAAAAACAGGGGGGCTACCAAATTTTTAAACTTTGCTTGGGGGGTACCTGAAAAAAAAAGAAAGTTTGGCAATTTCTCACCCATCCCTCCCTGATAAATAATGAGCGGTCCCTAAGTTTATAATAGTAGTCAATAAAAAATTGTTCTTTGTAAAACAAATGTGCGCTTTCTAACTAGCTTTCTAACATGTCCTCCTCCACCAATCTCATTCTCCACATCACCATGCCCATTGCCCAGTAGCCCGAGTTAACGCCTAGCGGGCTTCTTGTTCATATATATGTTGAAGCTTCGAGCTTTAGTTCACTTAGGCAACTGTTCCAATATAACTATCATTTGTCTGTGTCCGTACTATGGAAGACATATCCATAGTAACTCAATCAACAATTTATTTGTTGTATTTGTGTAATCCAATAGTACCTTCTATGTGCAGAAAACGCTAAATGTAATCGTCTTAATAAAAACACCCGTGTTTATGATTCAAAGAATGAGTTCAACAGACCGAGAACTTGTATATTTATATCTTCATAAATGAAGACCCCTGATTTTTTTATTTACATCTATTGTTTTAGATTTAACCAAGCTTCAAAAGGTGGTTTTGCTATGATCCTTAATTAAAAATCGAAAATCTTTTTCTGTTAATCAACCCACAGGTTGTGTCCGACTTAACACTTAGTAAATTTAAAATGCGACACGTAAATTTGCGCAATCATAGCAATCAAAAATATAAAATCTCTTTCAACAATTATGCGTATTTATGTACGTAATATGTGTAATCCAATAACCTTACTTGAAGTATCGACGACAGATCAGTTTCAGTCTCAGCTAATAAAAATAAATGTATTTTATTAACTGTTTGTTAGTAAGCGATTAACCAAATTTCCGGCAGATTCACTTGTGTATTTATATCTTTATATTTCGTTAAATAGAGATGCCGCAGTTTCTGTTTTAAATTCCAAAACGAAAGCCTTACCTATAGTTTTTGCCAAACAAAGGAAAACGGATGGCCATTATTTTCACACAGCGAGTTCAATTTGCGATAAACTGCAAGATTTCCTTTCGAAATCGAACGATTCCTGACTCATTATGTAATTTAATTGATTTAATTTTAAAATAAACGTAAGCATGTAACTACGTGATTGCGTTCTTAAAATTTTAAATGTTTTAAAACATGTTTTTAATGGACATTTTATCATTTTCAAGAAACATTTTATCTAAATTGGACTTTGATATTTTCTTGTTGTCTTAGAAACCTTGTGATAGTTTGAAGGTGTGTAAGGCTAAGTTTTTCCAGGAATGAGGGTGGGGAAACCCAATAAACAGTAGAGAGATATGTGGTCACATTCTAATATAAAAAAGTTGGCTGTTTCGCTCTATGTCAAAGTTCATCAGCATGCATAGGAAACACCAGTTACATTGTTTCAGTCAGTGAATCCAACATGGACAGCCTGACCAACGCACAAGTGAAGGTCTAGCTGAATTTAACATTCTGCATAACCCAGAGCAAGGTGGGCTACCTTCCATGGCTGTTGAGCACCATGTACCCAGAGCTGACTGGCTTTCAAATGCCTGATACTTGTCTTTTAAACCTCAACCCAAGCAGACAATGTCTGGTTAGGAGTCAGGAGAAGCTTTTGTTAATGACCATAATGGACATTACATGGACATAGACATAGAGGAGCTCAAGTCTCTACATCATCCCGGTCATTCTAACCCCCATCTAATATGCCACTACCCATCCCCCTACTAACCCATGTTACTATGAGCTGTCTGGTTTTCAGGCACCAGCAGCCCAAGTTCAATTCCTGTCCAGTGCAATTATCAGATTAAAATTTCATAATAGCCACATGTGAGAAGAATGCTTACTTGATGTATAATGATAATACATGAAAATTTGTAGAAATATCATGTAGATATTTATTGCTTAGCTTTTGATCTGTTTCCCCAGGCCTTATTACTTGTATGTTTAAAAGTTATATATTATTACTTATAATACTGTTTGTTATATATATATATATTTATAAGTAATACCATGATCACCTCGGATTCTAATTTTGTTCTCCGAGGGAATGTAAACCTCGTATTTCCCTCATCGCTCATGCAAGAGGGAAATTTATCCTTTGTCTTCTAATTTTCCCATTCATGTTGATGAGGGAAAATTAGAAGACAAAGAAATCCTTTGTCTTCTTCTAGGTCTGGGGAAACAGATCAAAAGCTAGCAATAAATATCTACATGACATTTCTACAAATTTCCATGTATTATCATTATACATCAAGTAAGCATTCTTCTCACATGTGGCTATTATGAAATTTTAATCTGATAATTGCAGTGGACAGGAATTGAACTTGGGTTGCTGGTGCCTGAAAACCAGACAGCTCATAGTAACATGGGTTAGTAGGGGGATGGGGAGTGGCATATTAGATGGGGGGTAGAATGACCGGGATTATGAAGAGAGTTGAGCTCCTCTATGTCTATGTCCATGTAATCGGTCCATTATGGTCATTAACAAAAGCTTCTCCTGACTCCTAACCAGACATTGTCTGCTTGGGTTGAGGTTTAAAAGGCAAGTACCAGGCATTTGAAAGCCAGACAGCTCTGGGTAGGTGGGGCTCAACAGCCATGGAAGGTAGCCCACCTTGCTCTGGGTTATGCAGAATGTTAAATTCAGCTAGACCTTCACTTGTGTGTTGGTCAGGCTGTCCATGTTGGATTCACTGACTGAAACAATGTAACTGGTGTTTCCTATGCATGCTGATGAACTTTGACATAGAGCGAAACAGGCAACTTTTTATATTAGAATGTGACCACATATCTCTCTACTGTTTATTGGATTTCCCCACCCTCATTCCTGGACGGGAAAATTGGGAAAATTATATGCAACTTCTCTGATCAACCGTGTAAATTTCCTGTTGGTAAGATTCTCAAAGTTTTCCTCGGCGATCATAATATTACAAACTAATAACATGACTTTTCGGGAAATTAGCGATTAAATTTCCCCTTTGCCTCGGGAAGATTTGTAAAAGTTTTCTTTCACAAATCTTCCCTCGGCGGCGGGGAAATTTAATCGCTAATTTCCCTCAAGTCATGTTATTACATATATATAGACAATTAACTGACTTGTAATATGAACTGAGGACGAATGTATTATGTAAACTAAATCTGACTCTGCATCATGATTGACATACTAATGAGTATCTAGAATTGAAACACTACCTGGTAAAAAGCCATGTTGATTACTATGTATTAAATGCGTTACCCTTGACAACAGCTGTTTAAGTATGCAACGTTCCAGCGTCTTTGAAACGAGTGATAGTAACGAAATTGGCCTACAATTTTCACTGTGACTTTTCACACCATGCTTGTAAAGAGGGATGATGTTTGCAAGTTTTCATTCTGTAGGGACCACTCCTGTGCGTAATGATTTATTGAACAACGGTTGAAGCAACCGGTTGAAGCAACCGAGATCTCGGTACACCGGGACATAATTTTTTCCATATAAACGCGACATCCCGGTACACCGGGATGAAATTTACTGAACTACAATGCTTGTAACTTTGAATATTACGGTCAGAATTTCGCCCAAACGGTCAGGTCTAAAGACAAAACACTGAATAAAAGTGAAATAACTTCGAACATAGTAGAATTAGGGTGAGTTTTTGCTTTTTTGTCCATTTCCTTAAATTCCCGCGCTTTTTGACCCGGGATGAAATTCATCCCGGTCAACCGGGACGAGCACTTTGTTTACTCCATATAAACCCGGGATGAAATTCATCCCGGTCAACCGGGACGAGCACGTTGTTTACTCCATATAAACCCGGGATGAAATTTATCCCGGTCAACCAGGACATCCCGGTATACCGGGATCATATAAACAGGCCCTAAGTAGTGTAGTGTTTATAGTACTACATGAAGCATTAGTAGTACAAAAGGGGGGTTTCTGGGACATTTTGAGATTTCTATTCAAATTCATGATTCTCTCTTTCATTACAACACATCCGGTAATTTAAATTCATAACCTAATGGGATATGAATTTCTTTAACCCGCTCCTTGCTTGCTGGCGCTTGCTCCCAATTTTCCCATTTTCCCATATTTCCGAATTTTCCGAAAAGCCGAAGCTGAATCTTAAATTACCAGTATCCGGTTCCCTTTACCGTTTCCCAGTACCCCAAATATTTTTTCCGCATTTCCGCATTTTTGATATTTTTGTGTCCGATCGCCAAAGTCCGAATTCCGTCTTCTAAAATGATTCTTTTGTCATCGTCTGCCGAAAGTGCTATTTTGTAAAATAATGGTTTAAATAAAAATGAGTATACACTATGGTTATGACAAATATTATGACAAACATAAAATTGTGTTACCAGATCGAAAACAATATAAAACTGTTTTCGATGTTAACTTGTTAAGAGCGGTGAAAACTGGAGACTCCTTAAAAGGAGTCAGGATTGGGAGAGTGCAAGATGGAGAGTATTCTCTTTTTCAAAGCGAATATAAAAGAGGACCGATACCTGGATTAGATTTTATACAAAATACCAGAAAGTGTTTTATGATATTTAAATGTCCGGAAATGGTTAACATTAACATTTCTATATTTATTGTGTTACGCGTTATTGGCAGCACCAACAATTCACGAAAATGGGCGTACATTATTGGCAACGATAATGGTGGATTTGATAAATTTATTGGATATAAAACTGGAACGACAAACCAACTATCGTATGGAGGAGGCTTTCCTGTTAAAGAGTACAATTGTACAATTCAAAGTGGTGTTAGTATTTTTAAAAAACATTTAATTTCATGTCATTGGTTATTAATCGGAAGTTGTATATACATTAATGGAGTAAAGTCGGCAGATTCAGATTTTTTTGCAAACCCAAAAACCATTGGTGAAACATGTGGAACAATTTTTGTGAACGATAGATTTACAGGAACCACTGGACCGCTATCAAAACCTTTTACAGGAGAGATCTACGATATCAAGGTGATTAGCGGATTTTTAAAACAGGATGATATAAAGGAGATAAGCAGCGATATTATAAAAGATCATGAGATTTCATAATCATAAAAAAAACCCAGAATTCCTAAGATTTTTTCTTAGGAATTTTTACTCCTTTACCTACCAATGAAATATATTTCTATCAATAGTTGTTGAACCACAAACACTTCTTTTTCTAGGTCTACGCCGATTATGTTCAAACATAAGTTCAGTGATATAGATACCAGCATCAGTACCATTAGGACCCTGAAAGATCATCTCATTTAAGAACATTTTAAATGTTAACCTTAATGCATGAGAAAGTTCTTCACGTTGTGGATGTTGTTGAAGTGTTTCTATAAAGGCATACAACTTTTCAAGTAGCTTAGGTGTAATGAAAAGGGTAGTACACTTTTTAAAATTTCGTAGAGCCGGCATTTTTTTTTGTAATATTAGATCTTGAAATGTAGTAACTGTTTTATCCATTAAATTCATTTTCCTTTTATTATAGTAATAAAAGAGCTATAATAAAGGAACATGATTGAAACATTAAAGTATTACGTTAGTCAATTTTCGCCAAAACGTGCAAAAATTTACTCAAAATCTTGGTGGACTGTTGGTTATATAATTTACAAACAAACCAAAGGAAGTGAAAAACAACAGAATTTGGTTTAACTCCAACCGAAAACAGAAAATTAATTAAGGAGATAAACAAAAAAATTAAAAAAATACTTAATTAGTCATAAATAAAAGAATGAGTATTTATAATCTAACTTATAAGTTTCAAGACCTAATAATTCAAAATAAGATGCCCGCCTTTAGAAACTTTAAGAACATAGTTTGTGGAGAATTTTTTATTCCAACTGAGTTACTTAAAAGAATTTACGCTTTTCTTGAAGTAATGCAGAAATATCCAAACCGATGCAACCTTTCTTTAGCATTAACTCCTTTGTTTAAAATGTTGTTGGATGAAGCAAAAAGACTTAACCGTTTAGACAAAACCATAACCGAACACATGATTGAATTAAAAAAAAGACCAAATCTTTCATATGAAATGGTAAACGTAGCTTACTTTACCAGGCCGAGAAAAGATTCTATAATTTCCAAAAACCCAACCAAGGATATAGTAATTAAAGTACCTCCATTTAACAAATTGGAAAACCTTTTTTTTCTATATCTTCCAAAAACAAATGAACTACGATCTTTGGAAGCATTTGGTGAGCTTCTTTTACAACAGTATAATCTTTGTAAAGCGGATCAAAATGTTATTTCACTAATTGGACGTATAATTAAATACCATGAGGGTACACCCACAATAAAACTTGGAAGAACCAACATTAGTTCACTAATTAGTTTTGAAGAAACAGACCCAACAAAAAAGTGGTAATTTGGCAACCCATTTAAAGCAAAACTTTATTACCATACAGTTGTAAGCAAATTTTGATATAATAAAAGAGATATGTATGAAACGTTAAACTTTTACCTTAGTCAACTTTCAACAAAGCGTGCCGAAATTTATTCGAAATCCTGGTACACAGTTGGTTGTACCATTTACAACTGTACTAATGCTTCCAAAGAAGGCCACGAAATATGGCATCGTTTTTCTCAACAACATGAAAAATACAACAAAGAAGTCTGCGATAAAAAATGGGAATACTTTAAAAAACATGTTAAACTTTATGCAATAAGATCGCTTATTCCACTTATTTACGAAGACGGTGGTACCACTTACAACCCCCATAAAAGTCGAATAGTGGAAGACGAAGATGTAAGGAATTTTGTGTACGACTTCATTATTCCAAAACTATCGATACGAAGGATGAGAAACAACTCAGCACTTAACAACCTTTGTTCTGCGGTGTATACAATGTCGGAAGGGAAAGATGAAAAAGTATTAACAAAAATTTGTAAGCGGATTAAAGACAGACATTTAAGAAACATTTTTACAGCAACATGGAAACGCAAACAATTTAGGTTTAGCTGTGACATCAATAGTATTATTAGCTGGCATAACAGTGATGAAAAAGAAAAACCAAACCCAAAAGCTACAAACATAAAACTGTTTAACAACAACGATTTGCTTTGGTTAGAAGAAACAACGAATTATTTAAGGTCATTTGACAACGCTGGTTACACACCAAGGTATTTTAAAGTAAGTGCAGAAGAGCGTAAGAATTTAAAATTAGCCATAGCAAAACGTAATCATGCAAAATTGCTCGCTTCTTTGTTTTAAAAAAAAAATGTATATAATAAAAGAGATATGTTAGTTAATAACAATTTTGAGTTTGCAACAGAATGTGAATTTAAAAGCAAAACCTGGTTTGATATTGGGAAGCTTATTTTCAAGCTTTCAAAAGGAAGTATTGAAGGTTATAGACTTTGGGTAATGTATAGCAAAATGGATCAAAGAAATTTTGATGAATTTTATTGCAGAGAATACTGGGATTATTTAGTTTCTTATGCTTATAGTGAATCCGAGATTAACGAGAGCGATGATTGGTAACAAAACAATTAATTTAAATTTTTAAGAAAAAATCTTAGAAATTGAGTTTTTTTATTTTAAAGAATACATTATAAAAGAGAGATGATGGTTAAAGACAATCTTAAAAATGTTGCTAATTGCCGTTTCGGTAGTAACACATGGATTAGTATTGGTAAACAGATATACAAGCTTTTTAATGGTGATGAAAAAGGATATAGAGTTTGGAAAATGTATAGCCAAATGGATATCAACCATTTTAATGAGGAGTATTGCAGAAATGTTTGGAATGAGTTACTAGAAGAGAAAGATGGTGAACTGGGTGATATTTCAGAATGGTGGTAGTGCGACGAGTAATAGCTGGTTCAAATTTCTAAGATTTTTTCTTAGAAATTTTTATTACAAAGTGTGAGACGACAGTTTATGTTAATTTGTGTAGTAACCATCCACCTCCTCCTCCCATTAATCCAACCGCCATAATTTGATATTTTTTCATTTCATCTGACGGTTGATAGAAATTTTCTAACCTTGGAGGAGGTATTTCGCGTTGTTGTTGTATCTTTTTGAGTTTACTGAATGCTTTGTTGGTTTCCTTCATATCGCTTTTTGCGTCGTAAATTTCTGTTCTTAATTGTCTTTCTTTGTCTTTTCTTGCTGTTTCTTTTTCTAGATATTCTTCTTTTGATTTTGAAAGTTCTTCCATTGCGAGGTTGTGTCTTTTGGTTTCTTCTTGATAACCTTTTTTGTTAAATGTTGAGAATAAATATCCCGCACCTGCAAAAGCAACTGCATTGAATAATCCTCCTGCAATCATTGAAGCCATTGTTTATTTATACTTTTAATTCTTTTGGAATGTATCCGGCTGTTTGTCCTTTTTTAATTAGAAAGCTGCCTACTGCAACAGCCACAGCCAGTTTTGCGGTTTCTTTTAGACTGGCTGGTGCAGCCAGAGGTTGTCCTGTTAAACGTTTAGATGCCATACTCACAGCTACAGCTCCTGCTGTAACTAGTGCAGCATTGTATAAATCTTGAAATACTTCAGTTTTACTAACACTCATTTATTAGGGTAAAAAATCAGAAATTTTTGTAAAATTTTTTTCGGTTTTTATAGAGAATATAGGCAAATGCAACTGATAACATCCACAAATTTTTCGCCAACCAAGCTATTCCCTTAGCACCCCACGTTAACGCTGTTGCAAGCATATTTATAAGCGGAACTAATACTGGCAAAGCGGCTTTTGCTAGTTTGGCTACTGCTTTTGCGATGGCCCCTGTTGCTTTCGCAGCTGAAACTACACCTTTTCTTTCAGCCAAAACTACCGCCGTGACAATTCCGGCAATGGTGACAGCTACCACAGCTAGAGATCCTAAATTGTTACGTGCAAATTTTTTAAACTTTTCGTATTTTGTAAGATCATCTTCGTTAATCATATCATTTGTTTTTTCGCTAATTGGTCTTTGATTATGTTTAAGTCTAATTTCGTCAGCTTTTAGTTTTGCAACATCTGAAATGTCTTTGTATATAGCCTTTTTTCTTACATCAACCTCAGCTTCTGATTTGTCCCTCCAGTACTCAACAGCTATGTCAACAGCGTCTAAATTTTCTATATTGTTTGTCGCTAGTATTCCGCCAAGTTCTCTTAGCTCTTCATCATTAAGCTGTGTTCTATCAACCGCGTTGTCGCTGTTTGTTATCTCGTCTTGGATTCTATCGATAATGTTTGCTCTAATTCCGTTAACATTAGATGTTCCAGGTAAAATACCAACAGTTTCCTCAATAGCGCCATTTGCTGTTTTACTATGCTCTTGTCGTGCTTTTTCCATGATGCTACTATACTCTTGAACGGTGTTTCTAATTTTTTCATTACTACTTAGCACAAAGTTATTTCCTTTTTTAACAACAACTTTGACATCATTGTAAAGTATTCCGTTTACCTTTCCGGTTTTTTCACTTACAGATACTAAACTTTTGTCTATTAACTTTTTTGAAGCAGGTCCATCTTTCATTACCACCTCAAGGTTAAACTCATTACGAAAAAATGTTTTTCGTGTTCTTGTAATTCTTCGCCTTTCAGCGGTCTCCCACCGCTTACGTCTGTTTTGAAATGTGTTTTCTTCCTCGGTTTCTTCCGCTGCTGCGTTTGTATCGCCTTCTTGCAACCACTCATCAGGATTGAATGGTCTTAGGTCTGTTCTACCATCCAGATCAATGTTGTCATCATAATCATCGAAGTCATCATAATCATCAAAGTCATCATAATCGTTGTCTATAAAGCTTGTTTCTTCTTCTATTATTTTTTCCATTTCATTGTTTTCACCAAAAGTGTCAAATTCAAATCCTTCCATTTTATTTGTGAACAAAATAAAAAGATTCTGCACAGGCGACTTCTCCATTGACGGTTTCAAAAGGTCGTCCTTTAAAAAGGACATCTTTTTGAAACTTTTTTCCATTGACGGTTTCATTGCAAAACCTTAACTAACTCTTCATTGTAAAACTTTCCAATAACATTTTCCCCATCTTTGTCTTCAATGTTGTACATTACTGGATTACCACGAAACACAGCTGATATCTTAAAAACTTCACTTGTAAAGTTGGGATCATATCCCTTTGCAAAGTTTTTTTTGTATTTGTACACCCTTACATAATCGCCAACCTTAAATTTTGGTTTTGGAAATTCTGTTGGTGGTAAACCATATAAAGTTTTAAATACCTCATCCTGATTATCTGTATTAACATCAGCAGGTTTTCTTTTAATGGTTGAGTGGATTGTGTTGTTATAACTTTTAGTAAATTTATCTAAAACATCTATCCAAGTTTTGGTTTGTTTAAATGTAAAATATTTCCACATTCTAGTTTTAAGTGTTCTGTTAAATCTTTCTACAATAGCCGCTTTTCGTTCTGAAAGTGTTGAGAAGTACTCTATGTCATGAGATTTTAAAAGGGTTTTCACTCCAACATTGTAAAATTCTTTACCGTTATCAAACTGAACAACCTCAGGATATTTTTGAAAGCGATGTTTAAATTCCTTAAGCATTTCGCCAACACCAACTACCATACTTTCTGTATTTTTTCTGTGTACAGGAACGGTAAAAGCAAATCTGCTTAAAACCTCAACACCTGTTAAGATCCAGTTAAACTTTTTGTTCACAGAACTAAACTTAGCCATATCCACTAAGTCCATTTGAAGCTGATCAGCTAGGTTTTTAACAAAGGTTCTTTGCGTTTTACGTGGTTTTCTTAGTGGTTTATGTAATGTGTACGTACTTTGCGACGATAACCACTCCTTTACTAACTTTCTTGTAACTCCTTCCAGTCCCATTTCAACCGCCTTTTTGTATAGCTTTTCCGCACTTTGATAACCAGATACAGGATTGTAATATATATTCCTTAATTCAAGATCAAGTAATGTTAAAGTTGTCATTTTATTTTATTTTAGTATAAATAAAAATGAATGCAAGAGAAATTCAAGCATTAAAGGATTATTATGGTGAAAAGGAGTACAAAAAAGTTCTTAAAGAAAGTGTTATAGAAAAAGAAAAACTTAAAGAAAAGTTTTTAACAAGTTATCCAAATGCAGATGTGAAAAGATTTGAATTTGATGTTTTATTTAACCAAGATGGAACGGTTGGTGATAAATCCATATTTTTTCAAGATCCAAATAACAGTATGTCTTCTTTTGATATAACTTCAGAAGCATTTTTAAGTAATCCGGATTGGGTGGGTTACCTATACTGGCCAAAAAAGTGGACTGTTACCCAAGATTTACCAAATCCCAAACTCAATGAAGATTTTTCAATAAATTTAAATGTTATTCCTATTTTTGCAACCAAAGACAAAAAGTTTACCGCACATTTTGAAAAACTAAATACAGCTTACGTGAAGCCTGTTGTTGATAAGAATGCAGAGGAAAAGAAACCATATGCAAAAGAGGAATTCGACTACTTAAACAACCCATATTTTACAGCAATAGCTGCCACTTATGTAACAACAAATTTGTGTGGAATTTCAGCAGAACATTTAACAAATTAAATTCCAAGAGCTAGCTCAAATATAATTACAAGTATAGCACAGTATCACCTTGCTTATCATTTAAGAAGGTTTTTAAGAAATCCAACAAAACTTAAAAAATATATGGTTGGAAAACAACTAAATTTTCTACAAGAACATACGCCAGTTAGAAAAATGTGGAGAACACAATACAGTGATACAACAATGAAACTAGAAAAATTTTTAGAACAACAAGAAAACCTAGGTTACATTATAAAAAATATGAGGTATGTAAAAGATCATGCCAATTATATTAATTACGGTGCAAACATAAAATATGAAAAATATATGGGAGGAAAACCAAAAAAAGATAATGACTTTTTACTTTTTGTTCCAAAAACTTCAAAAGGAATAACTCCTTTAGGTCAAAAACTATTTCAACAATCCATAGAAAGCTATGTTTACTGTATTTTAGGTGCTCAAGCGAGAACCAGATGGAGTATCATAGATCAAGGAGCAAAAAGCACACAAACACAAGATGTTTTTTTAAAACTTGTGAAAGATACAATAGCACAAGATGACACAACTGTAGCCATTTCAAATATGCGAACGGCTATTAGCAATACTAACGTTATTTTAAATTTTGCCATTTCACCGGGTTTAATTTTAATACCATCAGATATGAGGATTCTTATTAATCCAGTAAGCGGCTTTAACAACATTCTTACTCTTGCAACAAAGAAAATGACATTTGGTAATAATGTAAATATTAACAAGGTCAAAAGTAAACCACAATTAGAATATCCGCTAGAGTCGCAAAATATTTCAGTTGATCCGCAGGTCAAAAGCAGAATAACCAATATGGAAGATCACAGTCAACCAAAGTCAGAAGTGGTTTTACCATTAGTTTTTGGAGTTTCACTTGCTGGTGTCTTTTTAGTCTTCAAAAAGTTTTTCTAAAATGTTTTGCGATCTCCCACTTTTTGGGAGAGTGATCGTATTAGCTAGTTTTATCATCTCACACTCAATGAGTATGAAATGAATAACAACCTTTATGTTTGGAAATGATCCAACTTTTTCTTTTAGCTGGTTAAATCTTTTTTCTATGTCATCCATTATTATGTTTCCATTTGGTAATAAAATATTTGGAAACATTTCACTTATTTTTTTGTTGTAAAGCAACATTCTTTTTGAGATTTTTTTCTTTTTTAAACTTTCCTCAACTGCGCGATGACAATACGAAAAGATCGGATCAAAAACTAAGCCGCATTTTACACAAGTTGGAAAACCATCAATTTCATTTTTTTTATGATTGCAATGATCGAAGTCGAATTCGGATTCGTAATTTTCAAACTCATCTTTTTCTGCCATATTAATCTGTTTCATTAAGACAGAAAACTTGGTAAAACCTTCATGTTTGGTAATAACTTTGTTATTCATCCTTTTATTATAGTGTGTGTTTTTTTTTACAGCTAGCTATACAGCAAATTACAGCTAGCTATACAGCAAATTACAGCTAGCTATACAGCAAATTACAGCTAGCTCACAAGCAAATTACAGCTAGCTCACAAGCAAATTTGAACAAAATGTAAGCTAGTTGTTAAGCAAATTTGAACAAAATGTAAGCTAGTTTGAGCAAAGTGCAGCAAAACACAACTTATTCTGTACACTAATAAATGAGCACAGAAGAACAAACTATTACAAAAACTAATACAGAAGAAAAAGTTAAAAACCCAAAAAGAGTTGCGCAAGGAAAAAAGCTTGCTGAAATAAGTAAAGAAGCAAAAGCGCGCAAGCGAGCTAAACAACAAAATGAAGACGAACAGACCAACGGAAGTGAAAACGGTTTTCTACAACTCCCTAGCTTAACAACTTCCATTTCGCTAGTTGGTGTTGTAACAGGAGTAATAGGAACATACATTGCCTGGAAAAATTTTAAACAGGAAAAAGTTAATTTAACAACACCATCATCTCCAAAACCTAAACCTTTACCAAAACCTAAACCTTTACCAATAAAACAATTAAGAATTACACTCGAATTTTCGAGTGTACCACCTGTCAACTCCGTCCGAAATCTCAGAACACATCTCCCGAACCAAATCGTCAATCACCATTAGTTCCCCATCAAACTGAGCCCGATCAAAGTGAACCCCTCTCATAAACTCCCTAATTTTGTTCAGAACCTTTTTATAGTTTTTAAAAGCAAACTTATGTCTATCCTTCAGTTTTGATAAGTTAACCTTTCTCATATAACCAGCTATCAGCAACCCCAGTCCTGACATTGCACCCAAAATTAATGGATTAAGTGTAATACAGCCGAGCACGGTTCCACTTGTGCCGCCGGTTATTAACCCTACTTTAAAAAACATAAGAATAATATCTTTTCGCCTACTTTCTTTGTACATCTTACCATAGCATTTCATTAATCTATGGTAGTGTTTATATGTATTTTTAAACCTTTCCATCTGTTCGGTTGTTAAATCTTTTGAAATGTGATTAAAATCAAATATTTCACGCATTATTATTTATGTTTATAATAAAAAAAAAAAAGTTTTTCTGTTATCTGTTACACAACCATTGAGGGAGAAACAACTCGGCCCCTAAGCCATTTTAATGAGAAGTTCCTTGTCGTGACAGTATTGCTTCAGCGTTTTTTGTCAGTAAAGTCAAACACATGATAGCTTTTTTCGCTAATCTACGTTTTCGTCTAACCTCGACACGCTTTACGAAGCTTACTTTATACATTTTTAGCTTTTGTCTTCCTGTCTTCCCAATCTTGGGGAAATGCTCTCCGGCCGCCAGTACTCGACAAGCACTGATTCTCGCAGACAAATCAACATACATTTGCCGCAAAAGAACATTATCGCTGCTTTTTAAAGCACACAACGCACGATCTAACAAGCTTATAGAAGCCATGAATCGATCGAACAAAATTAGACTGAACGAAGACCTTGCAGACCGCATTTTGCAGGCTTCGAATTCCGGCACAGAATAAAGAACTGAGCAGAAGGTCCACTCGCGTCGGAACCTTTGACGTTTTTGTCCCCGCGCTGGTTACCGAAAACCACTTCCGGAAACTGATCTCGCAGCCAGTAAACCTCAGCCAGGTCAACAAGGAGTGCAATGGCGAAATACGGAGTTGCTTCACTAAAATCGATATATTTCAAAAACTAGTCGCTCGATTTTTACGCTACAACCAGTAATAATAGAGGAAAGGCAGATGACAATATTTTTGCATTTAGAAGGTATGGGGAACATTTGAAAGTGAAATTTACGGATTAAAACGAACTACATTAGATTAGATTAATTAGACGCATTACCGTCTACTTTAAACTTGCATTTGCAAGCAAAAATAAGAGCAGACTATCTTTGAAAACAGTTTAAACGTTAAATATAAAGATTAAACTGCACATATTTCCTGTTATTTCTTGAATGGGATGAGTAATTTTGAAGAACGAAGCAATTCTATTAGTTGACGTTTTACAAGTAATACTTGAAAATAAGGCCAGCTGTTGTTTTATTTCATAGGGATGCAACAACATATATTTTTTTCATAACTCATGTTTAAATTACTGCTTGGTGTCACCACCTTTGAGTTTGCTGTCATGTTGTTTGACATCAGTGTAATGTATGTTTTAATAACCAATTCTGCAAGTTAAAAAACTGAATTACAATGGTTTTATAATGAATGAATATACAAATAGAATATTATATATATATATATATATATATATATATATATATTTAGTATAATTTCATAGTGGAAAAGAGGCTTTCCAGCTTTCTGATTGGTCCGCTCAGCGGTGAATCTGAGGTGATAGTCACCGCCGGGCGCGGTGACTATTGCATCACAAGAAATTGTTCTTCAAAAGTAGTTTTGGAAAAGAGACTGGTACTTATTCAACACTGCACTGACTTTACTCGTTTCAGTCTCCCCCTCGGAGTTGTCATTTTGAAGTATGAGATTTTATAATTTGTTGACTTTTGACTTTTTTTCAAAATGGGGTCTGTAGTTTTTGAGACAAACAAAAGACCATAATACTGAAAACATTTATCACTGAGATGTTGTACATATCAAATATCGTAAAAACAAAACTTCATAAAGGTAGGGAAGTATATTTTCTATAATTCTTCGTATTTTTTGTATGTTTTGGCTAGGTTTTGGTCGTAGCGGTGTGGCGAAACCTTCATCATGAGTGAAGAACGTATTGAACATGAATAATTAAGTGCAAAAAAGCCGTAACACAGGATCCAAAACACCAGAATAAAAGTCTTTTTAGCATATATTTGAATGTATGTACAAGTTCAACTCCAAAGTAGGATGTCGTTTACTCTTTTTTTGAAATTATTTACTGACAAGGACTGTGGCTTGCTAACAGCGTCTGTGAATGAACAGTATCACCACTGTTAAAATGAAAGCAGTTGTTTAAGAGTTTTTGTTTCAACGCTATTGGTTTTTTATCAACCTCTGAAATTATACTAAAACAATTAGTCACCTCAGTCGAGGTGACTATCGGTGTATTTACCTCACCGCTTCGCGGCTCGGTAAATATTCACCGATAGTCACCTCGACTTCGGTGACTAATTGTTAAATAATACAATTTGGACAAGGGAATTGTTTTAGCAAAACTCTCAGAACTTTGATGAATTAGCAATAAACAAGTATGATTAAATTTTTTTATTTTTTTTTGTACGAGCCATTTATGTATTTACTAGATCCGTCCAAACAACCAGCCCTGGAGACTGTTAAAATTAAACCTGACTTTTTACAGGAAAAACATAATTTCTCTGAAAGTTAGTGCAAACTTGCTGTTGCACTGGTGCAGTTCAACAAGAAATTCAACCTCAAATGATAAACTTTTTTGTGCAATCACAAAAAGTCAATCGCAAATATTTATTTTCATATAGCAAAAAATATTAAAATAATTTACACTCGCGCATGCGCACTGAAAAACGGCGACACTTTTACCCCCGAGTGGTCCTTCTGCTCAGTTCTTTATTCTGTGCTTCCGGTAAGGCATACTTTCGGCAAAGCGATCAACCAATCCGATTTGCCTCGTTTTGGCCAATCACAATGGGTAAATCGACCTAAATCCTGCAAAAATCTAAACCAGTCAGCGCTCGACATTTGGCTGTTTTGGACCAATAAGAATGGCTAAATCGGCCTAAATCCTGCAAGATTCTAAACCGGGATTGGCTAAATCGGCCTAAATCCAGCAAAACACCGAAACCAGTCAGCGCTCGCAATTTATCTGGTTTGGACCAATCAGAATATCTAAATCGGCCCAAATCCTGCAAAAGTCTAAGCCAGTCAGCCCTCGCAACTTTTCTTGTTTATTTGTTAATATATGATGATATTTATAATTATTTCTTAACAATTTTCACCTTAATCATCCGCCCCTGTGCAAGAACACCTTGATCAAAAGGCAAAGCTGTTCAACTAAACCTAAACTCGGCCCGAGTAATTAAATAGCCATGGCAAACTTTGAAATGAAAGTTCATGACTTTGGCAATATGTTGAATTCAATTGATATTTTAGATGAATGCCATGCTGCTAGCTCTGTTCACTACAACACTGAAAAAAGAAGCCAGCAAGTTTTTTTAATTCATAGACACTTTGAGAAATTGTTGTGTGTTTAAGACTCCTCCCGACAAACTACGAAAACACTTGGTTATGCCTAATGGTCAATCTGTTTATTTTATTTTCCTTTTTACAGGAAAATCTACAACCAAACCCCAACTGTGTTATTTGGTATCATACGACATTCGCCGTTATGGCAGCATATACCATTATGGAATTTATGGCGACTTGGATCTCTTGCAGTTTTCCAACTTACGTATCGGGAGTACTTTTTACTTCTTAAACAATTACCCCCTTCAGGATGCTGAAAGTAGAAAATGTGTCAACACCATTACAAGCACTGACCTGCAATTGGTTCTCACAGACAACTGTTACGGGGCCGGCGTACTGACCTGGTATTATGACTTAAGTGCACACTGCTTGATGAATACCCAGACGGGAAAGGCTTTGAGCCCCTGGAATTATACAGGTCCTGTTCAATATGTTCCAGGTTTGAACGACTGCAGTACATACAACAAATTACACGTCAGGTGTAAGTATTTTTAAACTGTTAGAAAACAACATGATATTGCATTTTCAGAAATGACATATTGCCAGAGCGGAGGTGGAAAAAATAGCGGACCACGGGAGCATTAGGCCCAAATTCTTTTTTTTTAGATTAGCACAAAAAAGGTCAAAGAAAGATGAAATAAGAGACAAAAACGGAGAAATAAATTAGAAAAAAAAAAGAAAAAAAAGAAATTGAAGTGCTTATAAACCCATATATAGCAGAATACTTGAATGCCAAAATGTTTTTTTTTGATTTGAACTTTTATTTGCTGTTATATTGAAGTATTCAAAATAAGGTAATAATAGACCTTTAGTAGACGTTCGTTAAGCTCAAATACCCATAAAATATTTCTGGGCCCCAGACTGGGGTCGAACCTGTACTCGCTGTTTGGGACTCAGAAGTATACTTCCCGAGTATTTGAAGACAGGTGTAAAAGAAGACAGGTGTAAAAAGCTCGGCTGGCCGATTCTTTCCGTACGCCGCGATTATCTTAGTCTAATTGAATGTTATAAAATAGTGATGGGTATTTCTGATAATTTAAATTTTAGTGATTTTTTTGAAATGTCAAAATCATCTCGCACTAGAGCCAATCATAGATATAAACTTTATGTAAAATTGGCTAGGGTGAACTCCTATAAATTTTCTTTTTTTGTTAAAATTATAAGACTCTGGAATAATCTACCTAGTAATGTTGTAGAAGCTGAAAATATTAGCGTGTTTAAAAACCGTCTGAAACAATACTTAAATATTTAAACATTCATTATTTTAAGAATTAATATTTACTAGATTTATGTTATAATATTTGTTAGAATATTTTTGTTTGGAAGTTGTTATATAGGGCTAACCTCTCAACTTTCCTTCAAGCCCATTTGGACTTGAGAATAAAATTTATGGTTATGGTTATGACGTACGTCTACCAAACGCCTGTAAGTAGCTGTTCATATGAGGCGGGTTAGCCTGGTTACTGGGCTGATTTTATGAGTCACGAAAATCTTATTACGTTTATTTGAGAAATACAAAATCACATAACGAAGAAAAATTGGGTTTGTTTTTCTTTAGGTATAGCACACGGAGTGTTATAATTCCTTTTTGTAGCCAAAGAAAGATTTTCGTGACATAAAATCAGCCTGGTAACCGGGTCAGCCTGCCCGCCTCATATGAACAGTCCCTTAGTTCACCAAGCTGGCAAACGAACCACATGTACTACGTGTATACGTACAACACGTCGATCATCATTCAGTGGTTATATTAACTGACTTAAGTATGTTTTATCTTCACTAGGTTATCATGACAAAACGATATCTGTCTAATGGATTGAACAAGTTGTGTTCGTAAAGATATTAACATGAAAGAAATTTAGGATAATTTAGTTTAATTAGGCTGACTGATTTAAACATTTTAGTGTCACAACAGTTTTATATACTGGCATGTGCTTGTTTAGTCTCAAAAAGTAACTGTAACCAAGATCTACATTAAAATTAAGGGTTATATTTGGTTTCTGTAATTTGGGAGTAGGATTATTATGAATTAATTTTCTGATATACAGGTATAAATAAAATTAAAATTAATTAATCTGCAGTGGCATTGCTCCCACTTTCAAAATGGAATGATTTTATACATAACGTGATTTGATGTTTCATCCCTCGACGACGGACACCAGCTGAATAGTTTCAGTCCAACGCCGGCGTCTTGCCGAAATGCTAGTCGGAAACCTGTCTGTTGCCCACGCCGGAAGGTAAATTGATGGGTGTTCCGATCCTTCCAAAGCGAGTTCGAATTGTGATAATAATATTCATAATTTCCTAAATAAAATCGAACGATTTTGTGTGTCCATGTATTGTCAAACAGCGTGATCGTTTGTTTATACCGTTTCCGATTTCATATGATCAAGTTCTTCACCGAGTTCTTCTTCTACCCAACAAACGATGGTATTGATCTGGCTTACTCTTATTTTACTCGCCGGCCCGAGTTATCTCTCAGCATGGACCAATTTTCAGCTCTCAGGGTTCAACCGTTTAGGGGCTGTTCACACGAGACCGGGTTATCTCGGGGGGTAGGGATAACTCGGGGGCTAGGGTCAAAGTTGACCCTATTTCACATGATAAAACGCAACTACCGAGTTGTCCCTGGCCCCCGAGATAACCCTAGCTTCATGTGAACGCTTCACCCCGAGTTATCCCGAGCAACAGCATAAATACGCATGCCTAAGTTGATCCTACCCCCCGAGATAACTCGGGTGAAAGCGTTCACATGGAGGTAGGGATAACTCGGGGGCTAGGGTTACCCTATCGCTCCGACCGAGTTATCCCTATCCCCCGAGTTATCTCGATCTCATGTGAACGGTTTTCTTTTTTAACATGGAAATAAACTAACACCGAGTTATCTCGGGGGATAGGGATAACCCTACCCCCCGAGATAACTCGCCTCATGTGAACAGGCCCTAAGCCGGCTATAGGGAACGAACGAACTTCGAACGAATTATTATAGTCATATATATATATATATATATATATATATAAGCTAATCTCTAATGCTCGTGAATGATTTTCGTCCAGTTATCTTTGCAGTAATGGTGGCAAAATACATCTAGTTTCATCAATTAAGGTTGTCCTGGCCAAAGCCAAAAGGTCAAAGCCAAGCGCGAAAACTAGGATGTTAAATAGCGAAGCACACATTTACTATATTTATAGGCCAAAATCATACAAATAGACCAAATTTGCCTCTCTGGGGATTATTAACGAGCATTTTCGCGATTGGCTTTGACCTTTTGGCTTTGGCGAGGACAACCTTAATTGATTTAGCTGTATATATATATATATATATATATATAAGCTAATCTCTAATGCTCGTGAATGATTTTCGTCCAGTTATCTTTGCAGTAATGGTGGCAAAATACATCTAGTTTCATTATGTTCGTATTTTGAGTATCCTGCATTGTCATTGCCTAGTGTTGCGATCGAAACTGCACCATCAAACGTCGAACCCGTGGTAAAAAGTCGAAAGTCTGACTGCTGGAGGAGAAAAAAATCAAGGAACATGGACAAGTGGCCAGCATCCTCGTTTCCTTTTTTCGGATGTCCAAGGTGCTATTGGACCATACAATTGTTTTACTCTATTCGAATACTTTCTCTTGGCATATTTCTTAATTTCCATAGTGTCCGTAGCCAAAAACCAAATTATCTTCTTTGTTTGATACTTTTCTTGTATGCATTTGTCTATTTTCTCAGCACAGCGAAAGTAACGATCAGTGTCCTTGATTTTCGAAACTCTTATATCTACCTTGTTCCAAGCCAGTAATCCTCCCGCATCGCCTCGTCGAATGTGGATTCCAAGAACGATATTTTTATCGAATCCCAGTTGACGTTTTCTCTGCGCAAGACGTTTTTCCAAGTATTTTGATTTCTTGAACAAAAAAGTGAAAACCGCAACGAAAAAATAAAAATCGGTTGGGCCAACGAGGTAAATTGTATTTGGGATTCTCATTTACAAAGAATTTTCCACCATAGTTTCCGATTCCTTCTACGGAGTGGTTGAAATATTCTCGAAAATCCGTATTATTCCAGCCATTTCCGAGTGGACGACGCTGTGGATTTTGGAACCTAATCGATAATCCTGAGGTATTTATTTGGTGGTTCCATTTAATGGATTTTGGTTCCAAATATTTTTCAAGAGGACTCGGTTTTGGACAATCTATTATAAAGGCACGCTTGGAAATTACAGCTAAATATAATGAACTTAACAGCGCGCGAATGCGATTTCCCCAGCCAGCCGAAGAGCATTTGAACACTAAGAATTGTTTGACTTTCGATGTTTTTAGAATGCTTTTGTGAAGTTTTTGATAATTAGTTTGCCATTGTCCACGACATAACTTCTCGTATTTTTTTTCATAGTTTCAGGCTCTTTTTAACCTTTTCATCTTTACAGTAGGAGTATTAGCATAGAATTTCCCTGTATCGCTCTTATTGTTATAGTCTGGATAGGAAAGGACGCCTATAACAGTAAAAATAGTTGGGATTAAACTAATGAATGCGCTACTATAGAAACTAAAAATTCATCTGTAAACGGTTTCAATGTTTCATGAGCGACTGAGGTCTAAAATTCTTTCATTTTACAAATTTGCTTGGTGCCCCTAAGCACCTGCTTAGTCTGCTTATAGGTTAATCCGGCCCTGAGCCCGGGTAACCGAGATCTCGGTCTCACAAAGCGAGATCTCGGCTTGGTGGGCTGGCTCGGCTCGGCTCTCATATAAACATGCACAATTAGATGAAAATTAAAAAGAAATAATACCACAATTATCACGATCTAGCCTGGGTACCCAGGCTGGCTCGCCTGCATATAAACACCCTTGTTCAGAATTCCCTGAGGAATGGGATTGAAATTAAGAAGAGAATATTATAGTTTATTTGCATATTGAGAACGGTGAGTCCATGCATGGATTATATTTACAATCCCGAATACATGTATACACATTGTGTATAAAACAGCTATTTTTCTGTAGTCTTTTGTTTATTGGTCAGATAAATTCTCAAAAGAGTCACAGAAAATCACTACTCAATTGTGCTTTATTATTATACATGTAATTGTTTGTGGCTTATTTTACTTCGTCGTTTGTCGTTGATTCATGCCGAATAATAAACTGAGGTTTGAGGATTAGCTGCTTAAAACACCTATGAAACGAAAATTAAGTTTGTCTCAATTTGAAATGAACACTTAAAATGACAGAGTAACAACTTTTGCTGTTTTTCGTTTCTTTGTTTTGTTCTTGAGATATTTTAGTTTGTTTGATTTGCAAATTAAACATTTTGACGTCATAGCCGTAGGTGCATAATGAGATATCGGAGAAGGTTAGATATATTTTCTATTATCAAACCAAATTAATTTGAATGAAGCATGTGGATGCGTTTCGCCAACAACACTAAACATGTGGATATTCAAGTGATTATTTTATTTGATAATAGCAAAGATATATAACTTTTTCGAGAACTCATTATGCACGTCTGACGTCAAAATGTTTAATTTGCATATCAAACTAAACTAAAATATCTCAAGAACGAAACAAGGAAACGAAAAACTGCAAAATATGTTACTCTATAATTTTAATAATTTAATCTTTCAAATAAGACAAACTTAATTTTTGTTTCATATGCACTTAAACATATATATAACATGTTCAAGTAGGCTTTCTAAATAATTCAAAAGGAAATAAAATAGCTGGTGACGACAAGTTTATTATGTTATTAAGTTTAGTAGTTATAAACATGCAAAAAGATCGATTGCTCTATGATTATTGCGAGATTTATAAGGTTGGAAGGTTTATAACGTGTATATGTACTGTTGTACATCAAAGAAACCGACTTGGGCCATTACATTTGATCTCCAACCAAAATTGCTAGGCTTGATTCCAGCCGTTGTGAGCCCGCGTTTCTTATGCTTGAGATATTCAGGTTTGTTTGATATGCAAATGTCATACTTATGAGTTCACACTGTGTAATAAAGCTTTTTAGAAAAGTATGATTTTCTTTGAGAGTACTTATCGACAGTACTTAATAAATATTTGCAGTTGCATGTGTGTAGCCGTGACTTGGTAAACGTGTAAAATAATAGCTGTGTGTAAACTATTTGGACCACCCTTAAATTGATGCTCTTTCAAAACGTCCTTATGCAATGTGATATCATAAGTATGACATTTGCATATCAAACAAACCTGAATATCTCAAGAATGAAGCAAGGAAACGAAATTCTACGAAAGATGTTACTTTGTCACTTTAAGTGTTCTTTCAAATGTAATCATAAAAAACTGGGGTGAAATTTCCGTGCATAGGCACTTTAATGCAAGACGAAGTAATGTACTTTGGAGTTACTTGTGCGCGCTGATTATTTTCGTTAGGTTGAGCGATTTGAGCCATATAAATACTTTCGGGAGTCGGAACATGCCGATGTTTACGCATGGCGCTTAAATACAGAAAGGCGCTTAAATACAGAAAATACGCACGTGACGTCACGGACAAATCGTGTCGACCATTGATCCAGCTGGTGTGCTCTGAGGAACGCGAGCTCGCAACGGCTGGAATCGAGCTTACAGCCTGCATGCGAGATTGGGATTTACCTGAGTATAGTTGCCCTTCGATCATGAACAGTAAGAAAACGGTGGCACTTGAAAGAAATACCATGACGAAGTACCATTGGCGTCTTTTTGACCATGCCATTGGTGATATATAAAGTTATTCTTTTCAATCTGATAGGTTTTCATTTACTAACACTTCAAGAAAACAAGAAAAGATTAAAGGTCTAGGTAAATCGTCGGGCGCGGCGGAATCGGTACGACTAGTAAGACCTTGGTCGCACCATGGATTGTAAAAGGACTGGATAGGAAACTAATAGTCATGTGCGGTGTTTTGAGCCTTTTGATTGGTTAAATCGCATTCACTCAGTTTGCAAAATGGTTGCAACAAGTTGCAAATTGTGATGTCACGAATGGCGTGAGTATGCTTGTCTTACTGACGTTTTTAAGTGATCTTTTCTTCAAATTCTTTATGTTCTCACATTTAGATGACTATGTTCATGACGTTTCAAATGACTTTATCGCCTTACAAACCTTCCTAAGCCACAATTGAGTGTTCGAGGTAAACGTTGTTGATCTTTTTCTTTTGATGTTTTCTGTGTTGTTTTGAAGAAACTGGCGTCCCAAAATAGTACTTTGTTTTGCTTGGAATTTGGGATGCATATTTTAACTAGTAAACCTTGATATTTTCTTTTAAAATGACCAAGAATAGACGGGAATTTTCTCGTATTGTGGCTTGGTCGTATTTACAGGAAGTTCGATTTTCATTTTAAGTTGTATTAATCCTAAACTTTGAATATACAAGGGGTTTTTGAGCTTGTCAATTTCAACCAGGTTGTTCATATGCTCATGCCATCAAGTTTCCCATCCATAATTTTACAATCTATGGTCGCACCAATAATTATTACTCGGGCTACCTGTGGTAGCCGAGCCTAGGTTTCGGCTTTATTTTTTGCGTCGCGAGCATTAGTCTCCCGGCCGCGCGATATTGACCCGACAGGCTTTGCGAAAGTGAGGCAAGCTAGTTCTTTCTTTTCGACAGCTTGGCGTTTGACCTGGTTTGACGAAGATTTCTCGAAGCTTTTAGAAGACTTCAACTGACTTACGCTGAACACTGTTATTCATGATCAGTCATGTGGTTGACAACTGTGTTAATGTTAAATGTGCTCACTACGCTTACAAATACAGACATTGATAGCGGTAAAGCTAGACCAAAAGATGCTGAGCTAATATTTCGATCCGGGTTGTTCCACAGTCTCGATCAAAACAAACTGATTATACATGATTTATTGAATTTTAATACTGAAAAGTATTACTCACAATCTGATAACCTGCTGCCTATTGGAAACTATCTGCAAGATCATGGAGACATAAACAATGTTGAAGACAGAAATGACAACTTGCAAAGGACGGGTAAATACGCTTTGATGACATTTATACGTGCTCGATTACATGTATCTGAAGAGACTCAAGTTATAAACACTACATGGGAAACCTTTAAATGTATTGAGGTAATTTTAATATTTGTACTTTGCGTTATTACTGCCTGGATCATGTATTGTTGCGTTAATGAAGTTATGCCAAATAAACTCGATGTGGTTCAACAGCTTATAATTTCTTTGAGTGTGTGCATTAGTTCCTGGTACGTTGCCTTGTTTTTATTTTCTTCGCCACACAAAATTGCATTATTGCATCATCTCGTCAGGCCTTGCAAAACTGTAAAGGCATGTTTTCGAGTTCTTTTGCCTTTGATCGAATTGGGTTGAGGTGTTTTCCGACGGTATTGGTGAATTCATGAGTAGTTGATCAGTAATGTTGCTGACAAGGTTTGTCCATGAAGACAGAATAGACTTTATAGTCCGACAACTACAAAATGCAAGTATAATAATAAGCACCGAATAGAGCAAATACTGGTAAGATATCAATTGTGAATTGTTCAGTGCATGTCTAGATATCGCGTGGGTGTCGCGTGTCGTATTACATTTGGAAACGCGTGTTTCAAAACATGTTTTTAAAAATATTTTCTGTTTGTCCAAATTTAAATAAATTCTATTTCAAAATGATCGCTTGATTCTGCCGAATCCAACACTATAGGTTTTGTCTACTAAATATATTTATAGATCCGTTGTTTATATTTTCAGAAAAACGGCCTTGTTTTTTGTTTTGTTTTTTTAGCTACATTTATATTACATTAGCAAACCTTCGGCGCTTCCTGCACCGCTGCTGTTCATATAAGACCATAGATTCTATTTGTGAAAATCTATGCAAATATGCATTGCCATTGCCATATAGTCTTGCTAGAGTACGCACAGGCTACGCGAAGCTTTCAGAAATCAGTAGCCCGAGTGAACGCCTTGAGCAGGCGTCTTGTTTTAATAAATAATTCTACTCGTTCATTTGAATTACTATAATGCAGGTCGCGAAAAGTGTTGTGTTTTCAGGATTTTGTACGACGTTTCATAACCTTCAGAATTTTCATAACCCCCCTCCCCCCCCCGAAATGCAAGAAATGGCATTACACTCTAGATTTTAAAATTTCCCGGGGTAGCGTCACCGCGGGCATGAATGATGTTGACAACGTTAACCGTGCGTTCATTCAACTTCTCAGGTTTTATTTCAGGTAGTCTCAAATTTTGCACCACAACAGACATCCATAGTCCTACGAATCATATGTGGGGTTTTTTGGTTTTCGATTTTTTTGTACTTTTAGCGGGAAAATGACGTCAAATGTTTGGCGCGAAAATTTTGTTTTAATATTTTTGCATGTTTGATGACTGCTTCAAAAACAGCATGTTATGTAAACTCTAAAACTAAGAAGAAAATTGAAATATCTTTATTCAATAAAATGTTAGTGAAATTTGAATTTTCCCAATTTTGTTTCAATAAATCGCTCAAAATGGCTGAAAATTCAAATTTCAAAACTTTTGATTGAATAAAGATATTTCGATTTTTTCTTCCATTCTAGAGTTCACTTAACATGCTGTTTTTGAAGCAGTCATCAAATATGCAAAAATATTAAAACAAAATTTTTGCGCCAAACATGTGACGTAATTTTCCCGCAAAAAATACAAAAAACATACGACGTGTAGGATTATGGATATCTGTTCTGGTGCAAGATTTGAGACTAACTGAAATAAAACCTGAGAAGTTGAATGAATGCACGGTTTAACATCATTTATGCCCGTCGTGTGTGTTCCCGGAGCCCCCTAGAAATTGCTCGCGTCTGTACCACATACTAGTGGTCGCACCATTAGTAAAATGCTTCCGTCGCGCCTAGGCTTAAATTTTTTTAGTGTTCTTTCTTTAATTTTGCGGGATGTATATGGTAAATTTTGGTATTATCAATTTCCTCAATTTCCTATTGGCTATTAGGCCACACCAATTTTATTTTGTGTTTTGCGGGCAGAAATCCTCTTTTTTCAGGATCGGAGGAGGGGGAGAAAAAATAAAAATTATATTGATGATTCAGGAATGATCAAATTTATCACAAGAAATCTATATATCACAAGAAAGGATTTATAAAGCAACATAGTACAATGTATTGATATAATAGATTAGCCATTGCCTAACTGATTCAGATCAATAAGACACAAGAGTTAGCAAGACAAATGTTGCAGTGTTTACAGGATCTGTGAATGTACTAACAGATCGAGAACCACGCACAATCTGGTAGGCCCGCCATCACGGCACATCCAAAATATTTACGTACAGTAAAGAGCGAGCTGCAGCTTGAAAGCACACGTGAGAGCGTCTTGCGGATCGGCCATGTTTTGCGCATGCCCATAATTCCATATTAGAGGACTGGAGCCTAAATTTTTGCCTAAAGTCTGCCGGGTTCCGGTTCATGAATATTGCTCAAAACACGATGCAAACAATATTATTTAAACCAAAAGTGCAAAGCTCAGCAATTCAGCGTGTTTTGACAAGTATTTCAGCCATAAAAAGTGAGCTTCGGCAAGAACAAAACCATTGATTTTTATTATTTCGGATTCTTGACTTATTTATTCTTTTATTTTAAAAATAAAAGGATAAATTTTCAATTTTATTTTTATTCTGTTTTCCGGATTTTTAGCGTCGGCGGGCCCGTAAAACACAAAATAAAATTGGTGTGGCCTTAAATGACATCAGATTAGTGAAATTAAATTATTTTACAAGGGGTATTTAAAAAATAAGTGACACAGTATGGTATTTTCTAAACACCGCACATTCGGAGCGTTTGCAGTATAAATACAGCAAACATTTGTTGCCATCGGCCCAACTGACTTGACGCCGCAGCTTTTGATACAAGATAAAATGACGTCACGTCAGTTTGGCAGGTGGAAAATTAGTTATTTGAATGTTTGCATGGTGGCAAGTTGTAAAAGAAGCGAGAATTTGTAGAAACACCAAGGTTGTTATTTATTTCTGAGCTTCTGAAAGACATGAAGCAACTGAACACATTTTGGGGGAAATTTGCGATAATTTATTGCCTAAGTTTTTTGTGGCAACCATAACCTATTCCCCGGTAACAAAACCGGAGAAAACCTAGGCAAAATTAAACCCGGAACAAAAGCCCGCAATAAAGATTTAGCATGCGAAACATTTAGCATGTGAAACATTTAGCATGTGAAACAATCTGCTTCTTGCAGAATTACTGGAATATAATATAAAGGGTTCTACGACGATCAATTTTCGAAGGAATGACGTTATTGCTTACTTAATCCATCTTCGCATGATAAACAATGTTTAGTGGCATCTTTTTTCTGTATCGTCAATTAGATTATCTCCAAGTAAGTTATTTTAAAGGCCCGTTTAAAGCGGTGCTGCACCGTGCAATTTTTCGTGCAACTTGTCTCGCAATTTTGTTGCGACGCAAGTTGCACGATAATTTGCATGGTGTAACATACTCTGCAACGACCAAGTCTCGCAACATTTTTGTTGCAGCAAGCGTTGCACGAAGTAGAATCAAGTTCTGCAACAGATTGAAGCATATTGTTATAAGTAATAACATGACTGGAGGGAAATTAGCGATTAAATTTCCCGCAGCCGAGGGAAGGTTTGTGAAAGTTTTACAAATCTTATCGAGGCAAAGGGGAAATTTAATGGCTAATTTCCCGAAAAGTCATGGTATTAGTTTGTAATATTATGATCGCCGAGGAAAACTTTGAGAATCTTACCGACAGGAAATTTACACGGTTGATCAGAGAAGTTGCATCTAATTTTCCCGTGCATGTTGATGAGGGAAAATATATGCAAGCGGGAAATTTAGAAGAAGACAAAGGATTTCTTTGTCTTCTAATTTTCCCTCATCAACATGCATGCACGGGAAAATTAGAAGACAAAGGGAAAATTTCCCTCTTGCATCAGCAATGAGGGAGATACAAGGTTTACATTCTCTCGGAGAACAAAAGAATCCGAGGTATTATAATAATGGTATTATAATAATGGTATTATACAGTGTAACACCCTTCTTGCAACTTGTCTCGCAATGTTTTGTGTGATCATGAACCAATAATTATAAAATACACCTTTAAGCTTGTCCACAGGGTCTTCTTTTTGCTTTTTGCGAACGTTGTGAGACAAGTTGCAAGAAACATGGCAGAGTGCAACACCCCTGCTCTCGCAACTGCTATTTAACAGATTTAGCCGTTGCGAGACAAGTTGCACGAAAAATTCCATAGTGCAACAAATGGGCCTTTAGTTTTTGCTGCTACTTTAAAAGCAGCTCAGCCTCAGCTGAATGTATTACTTTTACTACCGTTAAAGCTTGCTTCTATTGCCTAATTTCATGTCGCGAAAGAGACTGGCACTGTCCTGGAACATCCGTTAGTACCAGTGTCCGGCGTGCAATATTCCTTTGTTTCACACCACGCCGGAGACTGGCACTAACGGATTCTCCAGGACAGTGCCAGTCTCTTTCGCGACATGAAATTAGGCAATAAGTGCATATTTGTTGGCTTTAAATTATTTGCTTATATATAACATTTATTTATGCTAATTATAACATATACGTACTATGTATAGATCTTTTCATGCAAGTGAGCTAGTTTTAGCTATTTAAATCAGTTCAGCTTCAGTTGAATTCAGTACCATATATCGTGGAGAAATAATTGTTGTTTATTGTTATTTAGTTATATAGGGTTATAGCGGCGGTATCGGTCTCAGAGTCTTGACTCAACAAACAATCTTTCTCAATGAGGTGGTCTTGGCTAACTCTGTAAGTATCATAAATTTCTATTTCATGAGTAATGCATGACTTACCGTTATTTGAACATAGATGATCTAGCATCAACCAAGATGACGTATACAATATGTAGGATGTAAACTCGAATGACTTCAATGTCATGGAGTTTCGAAATGTTTGAAACAGCTGTCCTTTTGTTTTCTCATTATCTTTATTTGTACTTTGTAGTCTTCAAAATCATATTGCTAGATTCGTGAATATAAATTTTTCTACAATTTTCTAACAATACCAAAATCAGACCGAGAAATGTTGACTCATGGTCCAGTTACGCCATACCTGATTACTTTTTGCATCGGATTGCTTAGTCCAATACGCAGACTCAGTATAGAAAAACTGTACCGTTATCACCGTAGGTACACGATAGCGGATAAAACCGGATGTTCGGTGCAAATTAGTTCTTTTCGGAAGGGTTCTATGACAACCATTTGGATTGCACAAACATTTGACATGTTTCGGCGTCAGTTTGTCGACCGAGAAACAGTGAATTTTGACGCGAATTCAACAAAGCCGGTTTGTACTCATTTCGTAGTAGTTTATGCATTGAAACTCTTCATCGAATGTAAACTTGTGGAAGGTAAAGATTTGTAAGGTAATAACTGCAGGCAACGTGTTGCAGCTGGCGTGTACATTGGTGACGTATTCTTAAAATAATTTTGTATTTTTATACCTAATCTGAGCTGAGTTTCTTTCAAGGCGTTTTTATGTTGAGGATTAAAAGAGGGACCAAGCTGTGTTACATGCATAAAAAAACTATGAATTTTAATGCGGAGTATTCAGAATGCATAATAGCCGGTCTCTTGGGTTTTCCTAATATGTTCATCAGTGCAACTCCGTATTAAATTTGGATCTTGAGGCGATTACATGGACCGGGCTGGCCCGCTTTATATATCAAACGCATGTTGTTTAAATAGATGCAAAGACAAAGATCATAAAATAGCATGCAGATCTTGATTCTGAGAACTCTTCAATAATGTTAGAACTCTACCAAATCATTCTAACACTCACACCTATCACTGGATTTATGAATGCTATAACTTTATAACCTTCAAGACTGTAAGAGCAAGTGATATACCTCATGTGTTGAGCCATAGTGAACGAGAAAGTACATTGTACAGAGTTATTTTGGCTTCGTTTGCCTCACTCTCTAGAGTCTATTGGTAATTAACGGGTTCGAGCAAGATCGACAATTCTACATCAAAACTAGCAACGTTTTGCAAATAGCAGTCTTCTGTTAGATGGGGGAGGAAAGTGCCTATCTCAATTTGTAAATAAACTATAATATTCTCTTCTTTCAATCCCATTCCTCAGGTAATTCTGAACAAGGGTGTTTATATGCAGGCGAGCCAGCCTGGGTACCCAGGCTACTAGATCGTGCTTGTGCTATTTTTTCTTGTTAATTTTCATCTTGTGTTTATATGAGAGTCGAGCCAGCCCACCAAGCCGAGATCTCGGTTACCCGGGCTGTTTTTCCCCCCTGCAAACACGATTGACCGGTCTGGCTCGCCTCACCCAGCTGGCATTACAAGCTTCGTACACGTGACAAAATTTGTTTTTATCAGGTTTTTCCCGACATATTAAAGGTGCTGTCCAGTCCGTTCTGCGCATGATCCGCATCTTCGTTTATCGGGACCCTCAAACATGACATTCGTTGATAATTACATGAAGTACTCAGTTCAATGTAAACCGTTAGAAGCGACATGGCAGAAAACCAAGCGATTCGATGAAGATATCTCTTTGGATTCCTTCTATTTCTTCTGAAAATGTTTTGTTTTCGGTACAAGAGGAAGCAAGAAAAGCTTACAATCTTCAATAAGGTATCAGTAAATATTTTTATAAACGAAGAAGTAAACATTAGTTTCGTACATGCGCAGAACGGACTGAACAGCACCTTTAACAATTCACAAGTTCTGCTCGTTCATGTACGCGGTTCATACTTAAAACAATGAGACTTTGGCCATGTCCACACGTATGCGTTTTCATAACGTTTTCATATTGTTCTCGGTCCTCAGGGAAGCAGAAAACAATGGTCTCATTACCTGAAACAATTTGAAAACGCTAGGAAAACGTATACGTGTGGATGGGGTTTTCGTGTCTCACCAGAACTGATGAATTACGCAATTAGCACAACAAGCAAGGCTATAGGCGAGCTAGCCCTTCTCGTGTAAACAAAATAAAAATCATCTCGGCAAAGCGGGCTAGCTAGGGTACCCAGTCATGTTTTAAGTCGGCTCGGCAGTTTACGTCGGATAAATCCCTCAGGGCTTGCGGCTCTCGGAAGTATACCTAGCTAGCGCAAAAAAAAAGGCTTCCTCAGTTCTCGTGGTATTTATCCTATATATAAACAATGAATGATGAGCGATGAACGAGAAAGTATGAAATAATATATCTATGAATCATGGTTTGTCACCAATCCCGGAGGTTTAAGAAATACGGCGGCCATGTTAGAGAAAAACATATTTGTTACAATAGCTGCTAATGAGATTCGTTTGTTAAAGTGCCTATGTCATCCTCAGGGACTTTACATATTTATACTAATTGGAACATTCTGAGAAGATTTGTAATGTATCTTCTCAGGTGAAAATTTCATCTTCATGGATTTTTTTTGCCGTTAAAGTTGACGGAAGTGACGTCGAAAGAGGAATTTGTCTATATGAAAACCACTTTACAGATTCCTCTTTTGACGTCACTTCCGTCAACTTTAACGGCAAAAACGTCCATGAAGATGAAATTTTCGCTTGGGAAGATATCTTACAAATCTTCTCAGAATGTTCCAATTGGTATAAATATGTAAATTCCCTGAGGATGACATAGGCAATTTAAAGTTCCTTCAACATGGCCGCCATGACGTCAAGTGCAAATCAAGAATAACAATTCATTACATAACGATTTCTGCATTTTGATTGGTCCATTGAGTGGTAAATGTGATACAATATTCAAATGAAATAGTGGTTTGGAAGGGGGACTGGTATTTATTTGAAACTCTGTTGAGTAATTTACTCGTTTCAGTCTTCTCTCGGGATTGTTATTTTCAAATATGCGGAATTTGTCAATTCGGTACGGTAGACTGTTAGTTTTTTTTTATCAAAATGGTGTAAAAAATTTGTCAATTCGGTACGGTAGACTGTAAGTTTTTTTTATCAAAATGGTGTAAAAAAACAAACAAAAAAGAAAAAAACTGAAAAAACTGATAAAACTGATAAAATTCCTACAAAAAGGAGTTTTAATAGCCCGTGTGCTATACCTAAAGAAAAACAAACCCAATTTTGCTTTGTTATGCCATTTTGCATTTCTCAAATAGTCGTAATAAGATTTCATGATATAAAACCAGCCATATGTATAACCGTGCTAGCCCGCCTCATTCATGTAAACACAAATGAATAGTCGATAGAATCAATGAATAGGCCCCTTATTAGTCAGTCACCTCTGTCTTGGTGACTTAAATACCAATAGTTACCTCGAATTCCGGTGACTAATTGTTAGATCCATTAGTTTAATCCTAACTATTTTTACTGTTATAGGCGTCCTATCCTATCCAGACTATAACAATAATAGCGATATAGGGAAATTCTATGATAATACTCCTACTGTAAAGCCGATGAACAGGTTAAAAAACTATAAAAAAAATACGAGAAGTTATGTCGTGGACCATGGCAAACTAATTATAAAAAACTTCACAAAAGCATTCTAAAAACATCGAAAGTCAAACAATTATTTGTGTTCAAATGCTCTTCGGCTGGCTGGGGAAATCGCATTCGCGCGCTGTTAAGTTCATTATATTTAGCTGTAATTTCTAAGCGTGCCTTTATAATAGATTGTCCAAAACCGAGTCCTCTTGAAAAATATTTGGAACCAAAATCCATTAAATGGAACCACCAAATAAATACTTCAGGATTATCGATTAGATTAATTTTTTTGTTCAAGAAATCAAAATACTTGGAAAAACGTCTTGCGCAGAGAAAACGTCAACTGGGATTCGATTAAAATATCGTTCTTGGAATCCACATTCGACGAGGCGATGCGGGAGGATTACTGGTTGTCCATGTTCCTTGATTTTTTCTCCTCCAGCAGTCAGACTTTCGACTTTTAACCACGGGTTCGACGTTTGATGGTGCAGTTTCGATCTCGACACTAGGCAATGACATGCAGGAGACTCAAAATACGAACATATGAATAGGTCAAATACCATGTTTTTCAGCAGGAAATTCAATCTCAGCATTAAAATGCAAGCTCAATATGACATAATACATATGGTCAGCTTGCTTTATTTTTAGCTCAATAAACTATAGGTTTACCTGCTAGCAGAGGTGTTTTATGCACAAGGGAAAGGCTTTCCCTGTTGCACATGTGTGAAGTTTATAGGTTAGTCACAAGCCACATGGTGTTTCTTAATAACTCATTTTATTTCTCTTGCATAAAGTTTGCTACATTAATGGCACCTGTCAGCTGTCGTAAACAACTAACTAAAAAAAAGGTATTTTTAATATGGCTTCCCCTGCGAGTAACTGAGCTACAGATTTAATTAATAAACTCGTAATTATGAAAATGTTTGAACCAATTTCATTTTTACATACAGTCAGATAATTATATACAGACATACATATATTCAATTTTTGTCAATTAATTTGGGTGGAAATCCTCCATTTTGCTAATATTCATTTTTTAAGATTAGAGAAGCAAGTTCATCAGAGTACTGTATGATTTCCAGCATAAAGATGTGGAAAAGACTGCTTGCTTTGTCTTTAAAGGCAGTGGTAGAAGATAGTGTAGATATGGATATGGTTAATTTAACTGCAAAAGTTGTTTCGAAGGAAGGAGAAGTGGAAGTTGTTGGTTCAATGAAGTTGAAGAAAAGGCATTGTTATATTGCTGATGAATCATGTTATCTGAAGTAAATTTTATGGCAAAGTCACATTGAGAAAGTCTCTCTCGACTCTCGGTGGTGTTTACAGGCCCGGATTTACCAATTTTGGGCCTACAGGCTAAGTGTGACAACACATTTCTAGGGGGGTGTGGGGTCATGCCCCCCTCCCTCCCCCGAATTTTTTTTGAATTTTGGGTCTCTGAAACAGCATTTCCCGCTAGCCTCCTCCACAGGCAACTCTTGTGTACCTCAGTAAAGTGAACTTACCTAAAGGCGTTATCGATTTGTATATATGTTAATAAGTCCATAATATTCTTTAAAATTCCATAAACAAAGCATATTTTGAACGTGAATATAAATTTTCGCCGCGCACATTATCAAAGAGGATTGGTGCTGAGACGAATATGGGGGGAAAGCCGGCGGAGGAAAAAGGGGGGCGGCGGAGGGGGAAGGGGGAGAGAGAGTTGCCTGCTAAAAATCGATATGTGAGGACGTCTCGCTTCACCTTTTGGACTTGTCGCTTCACCCCGGGTAGGTGGGTAGTAAATTGTTCAGTGCGAAAAATGGCGGAAAGCCGAAACAACATACCACGTTATGTGAGAACAGAAATACCCGTTTGTAGCATCGAATACAAGAGAGTACTAAGAAACGTCGGTGAAATCAAATCAAATGTCGAAGAAAGTCAACATAAAATTAAAATATTGAAGGAAACAGTCGAAGGTTGTAGAAGGAACGCTTTAAAAGCTTTTGACAAATCTGAAGAAGAAACCAGCCATGATAGCTTTGTTGGATCAACGTCTGGGGCGTCACAAACGTCCAGGCAAGTGATCTTTACACCCGGTGGAACGAAACGAAAAGGTATGTTTATTTCTGTATAAATATTAAAACTTGCATGATGCTATCAAATTTAAGCGTAAAATGTAGTCTATAAATGAAATTTAGCCAATGAAGCCAAAAAATATGTGATGATTGTTAAATAGGACAGAATAAATCAACTGCAATTATGATTTAATTCGGAGTTTAATGCTTTATTTTTTCACATACAAGATCTATGTGCCAATTTCTAACATTATCTCTACCTCTCTGCTCTGCATACAGTTAATCCAGCACACAGAAAGTTCAAGGTTGAGCTTAAAGATGCACTGGACAACATCATAACCAAACAAGAAGATTCAGTCATGATGGTCGATGATCTTGTTTCAAAGCTGCAGAATAAATTCCCTGGTGTCACAGGATTTGAGCGTGCTAACATCTTAAGCACCTTGTCAAGGATGTATGAGATAAAAGTTCAATATATGGGAAAGAAGAAAAAGTAGGTTTGGGTTAAAATTAACTTAGTTTCACAGCATTAGTGTCGAAAGGCTAATTGGATTTGGATTTTTAACAGGTTGTTTAATATGCATTGCATTTCAATACATTCACATTTATATTTTTAATTCCTCTTTTTGTCTAGAGCTTATTACAGAGGACTTGCTTTTATTGAGGATGAAAACTTGGAGACTGCCACAGGTAAAACATCTTCTGAATTATTTTTACATCCTGTGGATAACAGTTTGACTCTAAGTTATAGTCAACTAACAACGCAGCATGAACCACAAATTTTGGATTTAATGGCCAGTCAAATGCCATACCAAGGGATTTTGTATTTGCTGTCCTATATCTGTTATCTAAGCAATCAATCATTAGCAACTTAATGATTAAGCTTTATCTATTTCTGACTACTATGTAATAGCTTAGCATATGACTCGCAAATTCTGTGGACCATAGACACTGATCTCGCAGGTTGAGGTACAACATTTATAACACAACTGAATGTTTTTTGTTTTTGTTTTTAGATGTTTCGAAACACACCAATGTCATAAAACCACCTTCTAAAGTTAGGAGAGGTACAGTATACATATGTGCATATCAATAAATGTGTGTTATGTCTCTTAAGATATCTGTCGGACAAACTAAATCGCTTATTGGTTTTCTTGATCACTTTTCTTATACAGGTAACCTGTTTTATAGCAGTGAAACAAGTCAGGCAATAGATAAATCTAGCTCGACTATTGATTCTGGTTTGTAAATAATTCATACATGTAATTAAGTGATAAATAAGAGAATTCAATTTACTAGACAACAACTAAATGATATAGCATATTTTAAAAGCCTTCATTTATTGTTAATATATTAATTCAGATCAACATGTTGTTATTCTCTAAAATCTTATAGTTCTTTCTTATTTTTAACCTTAAGATCAAAGCAATCCATCAAATGCCTATAGTATGCAGGAAGTACTGGTTGCCACTCAAGAGGTTGAGGACGTACTAATTAGTGAACAAGAGAAGACTGTGGAAGACTTGAGTGAACAAGAAGATCTTAAGGACATCTTCGTTAAATATGACAGTGCTATCCAACAGATCATACATGAGCAAGATCAAGTGATTCATTTGCTGGAGGAAATAGTATCATCTGGAAAACATCTTGGGGGAATGTTAAGTTTGTCAGAGAGAAATTCAATCCGAGAGGAAGTTGATAAAGCGAAGCAGCAGTTCAATCTGCATATCCGTACTGAGAAATCCTCAAGTGACATTCGGCACATATTCCATCCAAAACTGTTTAAGAACCTTTTGATTGGTATAAGGACTAATTGTCCTACCATTACAAATATTTTGGAGCAGTTGGTGCTTTCTTCTAATACTTCGAGAAACACGGTGAGGACTGAAAACTTCAAAATGAAAGCAGCAGTCCATTTGCTAGCCTCATTGTTGGATGTTCGGGATCAGCACGCTGGAAATGACATCCCTTTATTATTTGGATTGCTATGCATGTGCTACGGCGCTGGACCCGCAATGATAAGGATCTTGCAACGCCTTGGTCTAACGGAGTCATACCCAACATTGTAAGTATACTGTTCAGTGACATGTGTTCAAACCATCTGTTCCAAAAGTTATCTGCAATTGGTGACAACCAAAATATTGTAATTATTGAGAAAAACATGTTTTTCTGAAATGCCAAGATAGCCTTTAGTAAATAATCTTGCACTTTCTGCATGTTTTATGCACTGGTGTACGCCACACAAATTAAAACGAACAGTAAAACACAAGTGTGATTGTTGTGATAAACGCAAAAAAATGTACAGTACCGTAAATACCGGTATACCGTACAGGATTTTTGATAGTATTTTTCGACACTTTTGTTTTAGGATTGGTGTCCTGAAAAACCAGCTGAGAAATTATAAGCTCATCATTAGTAAGCGTTTAAGCGAAGACAGCCCTGTGATCACGTACCAGGACAACATGCAAATGTCCCGCACTTCCTTGCGACACTTAAGACTTTCCAAATTGCAGAAAGATAAGTTAAAGCAAGAGAAAATGTGGGACTTCACAGTTCGCGGGTAGAGAAAAGCAGACATCACTGGTTTAGAAGATCAACTCAAACAGGAAGACTTGGTTTTGAAACCCCAACGGGAAGTAAAAAGCTTAGAGTATAAGGATACACAGATCGGTATGTAGTAAATGTTGATAAATTATTCTTTAAAACGGAACACACTAATCTCATTATGAAGGGCTTTCGCTTTCGGTGTACTTATTACTCTGGTCAGGATATAAGTCTTGTATTACCTTAGTGGGTAGAAAGTAACAGGCTATTTGGTAGACTAATGGAACATTGGCAATAAAAATTTAGTTTTTTGTGTCGACTGACCTTTTAAGGTCTTTGAAGCCTACGGCTCGTGCAATTTTGGACCAATTTTCAAATATCACTTGTAGTGTAAAATCATTAATTGCACTCGCTATCATATGATTACCTATACTAATTATTTTGGTTCCATAGGATTCTATCAGTCGACACATGTACGCTCTGCGTACCTATTTTCTTATTTGGTTTATTTGGGAAAACTTTTGAAATGATAACTAAATATAGACGTTTTTACACTTTTCATATCGTGCTTACTTTGTGAAATATTTTCACTGAAAATAATAAAATACGCCCAAAATCTTAAATTATTGTGGATGTGCATGTTACATCACAAGTGGGGTCACATATAATTTTAAACTTGATCACTATGATTCAACAACTCGGCATAGATTATTATAAACAAATTGATGTGAAACATGTTGAACAACTTTTTGTTTTGGCAGACAAGTCATTTCTTTCATTCAATATATTTCAAGAAAAATATATTTTTAAAAGTTCTTTCACTAATAAGGCAAACTAAGTTCTTATTACTAATGTCAACTGATTTCTTTGTAGAAAACAACCAAGAACAGAATACGAAATGGACCGCATTTAAGAAAAGAAATATGTTGCGAAAACTTGATCTGGCCCTAAATTGTGTTGTCGACACAGAGGATGATGTCGTGTGTGCTTCAAATACCGAATTGGAAAAAATGGCTGAAGCAGCGCAAGCTCGAAAACAGCTTCCCAAGAATCAAAAGAAATACATTATTGATATCCCTCCACCTGATGAAGAATTTCCTTCCCTCGCAACGAAAAAAGCAAACATTTACCCTTTGCCGATTTCGCATGAGAACCAATGCAGTACCGTGGGTTTGGCTGGGAACTTGGACAAGTTTACGGAAGAGTTTAAGTTTCGTTCTCAGAGCAACCCAAAATATATGCCAGTGCGGAAATCAGGAAAGGCGTTCGCCATTGAGAAAGCATACGAACGGTTTGCATTCATGAAAAGCCTTGAGAAACACAAGGAACAGCAATCCCATTACGAACGCATTTTAAGAAGAAATTTAGATGAACGTTTTTCCGGCGAAGCAGATAGCGTGGAAGAGATCGTGGTTGCTGTCGATGATGATGGTTCGAGTGGAAGTGATGAGGACTAAAAGGGACATTCTATTTATTAGAACAAGAACATAGAACTCTCATCTGAACTATCCTATCCGTGCCTGTAGCCTTGTGCTATACTGGACTTAGTACACTAATATGTATATAACGTATATAGTATAATGTATATAGTTTTCTTTGTCTCTTTTATGAATTATGACAATTTCTACATTTTGTTAATTGGTTCTGTTGTGTTGTGTTGTGTTGTGTTGTGGTGTGAAATTGATATCTCATATTTTGGAGTTAGTATATGTAGTAGTAAAATGATTTGGTAGTGTTTAAAGTTAGTTAAATACTTTTTTTACTCAGGAAAATGTTTCACCGTCATGCGGTTTTCGTTGTGTTTAGGTCAATGCTAGTACCGTAATCTCTCTATTAAGCCCCCCGTTTAAATAAGACCCCCCCCCTTTTTAAGATGAAGATATTTAAGAAATTATACATTGTATCCTGCTTGAACAAAATCATGATATCTTTTTATGGGTAAATAAGCCCCCCTCTCCAATATAGTCACCCCCTCAAAAGTTTTCCGATGAGAAAATAAATCATGGAAATTTTCCTTGGGGCATTTCAAGTGGAATTTACCCTTAGGGCATTGCGTAGGTGGCCTTATGCCGGTTTTCCATTTGCGATTTTTTCCCCGCCGAATCGAAGTTTCTATTGTAAATATTGAATAGATGTCTAATTAGTTCCAGTCGAGAGACAAGACAAAAGAAAAATTCGATTCGCGCGAATTTATTCGCAAGTGGAAAACCGGCTTTAAGCCCGTTTTCCACTAAGCGACTTTTTTCGCGCGAAGCGACATTTCCCTTTGTTGGAATGGATTTTGTACACGTGATAGTCCATGCCGACAAAGGGAAATGTCGCTTCGCCCAAAAAAAGTCGCTCAGTGGAAAACCGGTTTTAGGTGGCAAGTTTTTCAAGCACGTGTTCCAGGTGAGAAATTATGAATATGGATGACTCAACCTGGAAAGAATTGATACGCAAAATAGGTTTAAAAGATGATAATAAAGAGTTAGATGAGCGTTTTAAGATTGTATTTGAAACATTAAGGGAGCTTACGTCGGTGTACACCACAGATAGTTCCTTGACTGAGCGTATCACTGAAATACAAGACCAATGGCTGCCTGCTCGTGATCAATACGAAAGAACAGTTACGCACATGGCTTCTATGCAAGGAAACACGCGACTAGTCAGATGCCTTGTTTACTCTGGATGTCCGATAAATATCCGAGATGGTATCGGTCAGACGCCACTTACGCTCGCTCTACACATGGGTCACACGGTAACTGCAAAATTTCTAGTGGAAAACGGTGCATCAGTAAGGGAAGCGCTATTTAAGAATACTATATCTCCTCTGGAAATCGCCAAGTTGCACGCTGATACCATTATGATCGATGTAATCGAACGAAAGTTGAAGGAAGAGAACGAGATTCTTTCTTGCGTGGCATCGTACTACATTGAGCATAGTGACAACCAAACCGAAGGCGAAGCCATGGAAGATGACTCCAGGAAAGGCGCAGTTTATACACGTGCCTTGAATATTAATGTGGGCGACCAAAAGAACACTGTTTTGGTTCAAGGTTGTGCCAATCGTTGCCCAGATATATATGGCTGTCATACTCCTGGTACGGAAAAAGTTTTAATTGTTGGATTTTAAAACGATTTCCTTCAAAGATAGAATACTATACCAATTACATGATAAGTTTTTCATGTTGTTTCCACTGCTACTCGGTTTTTCATGTTTATTGAGAGACTTAAAAGATTAGCTAAATATATTCTACACTCTACAGTAAGATGTTTTGTCAAAGGTAACAGTTTTTGGCCACTGTTTTGTGACCCCCCCGCCCCCCCCCCCCCCCCCCCCCCCCAACAAAAAACATGTAAAGGACATATACCAACCAATTTCTGCTCAATTAGAATTGATACATTCATATTATTTATATTCATTATATGTAGGTGGTGGTGACTTTCACAACCGTGGCTACATTAATGAATGTATTGCAAGAACTGCTGGGCCAGGTGGATTTTGGCATGTCACAGAGAAAGTGTTGAAGAGACCAACTGTAAATCCAAATTCTTTTAAATTTAAATTCAAGAACAACAATTATAATAACAATGAAGAGGCTTTGCTTGATTATGATGATGGCCTTTCAATATCAATGTTGAAGTCCTTTGAAAAGTCCCCTCATTTTCCCACATCTTCAGAGCTTGATGCATGCCTCAGTGAAAATGGCAACCACAACCAAATTTTGTTAGATAAATTGGATAAATGGTTGAAAGAAGAAGAGGAAAAAGATGAGGTATTCATGTACCAATCACAAGTTGTGAATGACCTCATGCCAATCACAAGGTGGTACAAGGAGTCAGTGAGACATGGGAATGGGACGGCGATTGAAGGAGTGTGGATGATATGCCCGGCTCTGTATGCTCAAATGGGCAAGACAAACTACAGAGATGAGGCATTTACCCATACTGTAAATGCAGTTGCAAAATGGCCTGAGGCATACCGCCTTATGTACAGGCAAAACCACGATGACAGCAATTGTCACAACAATTCCCACAAGAAAAACTACTTCTTGGTTCACCAAAATACATCATGATGCATTTGTGCCGGCATTGTACAGGGTCTTCCAAAAAGTTTATTAGTTCATTTACAGCTGACATTTGGGGTGTTACATCTGCCTGGTGACTGAAGAGCTTCAGCAACGCATTCTTGTCTGCATATGTGTAATACAGAATACACTCAGAGGGACGACCATCACGCCCTGCACGACCACACTGCTGGTAGTACTCCTCAATGCTTGTTGGTGTTCGAGCATGGATTACAAATCTTACATTCTGCTTGTCAATCCCCATACCAAACGAGGAGTTTGCTACAATTAAATTACATTCCCCATTCATCCACTTTGAGTAGTTGGCCAATTTACATTGTTCCGATAGCTGTCCATGATACTTAATGCAATCTATACCTCGTTTCAACAATTCCGCATGAACTATGGATACGTCCTTAGGCAAGACACAATAAATTATCCCACATTCTTCACTGTGTTCTGAAAGAAACTTTTCTAAGTCAGCATAAAAGCTGCTTGTACGTTCCCTTACACATAGATTAAGGTTTTGCCGGAAAACAGAAGTTCGCAAGGTTGTCAGATTTGTAAAAATGTCTTTAATTTCAGCTTCAACCTTACTAGAAACTGTAGCACTTAACAGAAGTTTGGGACATCCAGATAGTTTTTCCAAGTTTTCACAAACTTCCTTGTAATCGGGGCGAAATGTGTTTCCCCAACTTACAATTGTATGTGCCTCATCAAAGACAATTCTGGCCATATTTCCTTCTTCAACCAGGGACTGAACAGCACTGATTAATTCTCCATCCTTTAGAACTTCTGGTGTTACCAATACAATCTTGTAGCTTTGTAACTTCAACAACTGTTCGTCATGCATTTGTTTTGACAGATCTCCAGTAAACTTGCATGCAGAAATGCTAAGGTCATAGCATTTAGATTGGACATCTTCAATTAATGATTTTACTGGAGTAACTACAACAGTTGGTTTGGATGAAAGAACTGCAGGCAGGAAGGTGAGCGACTTACCACCACCAGTTCCTACGACGGTCATGACATCCTTTCCCTGCATTGTTAACACAATGGTATCCTTTTGCAGGGGACGAAAAGAGGAGAACCCGAAGAACTGTCTCAAAGTGTTCTCAATTAGCTCACCACTTTCGAAGTCACATACTTCTCCAGCTCCATCCATACCGTTGAAAATCAGTCGATCTGTGTCATTTTCATCCGTGAAAGACGAATTTTTCACCATGTGACTTAGTTCGATCTCCGGTTTGCCTTCATCCAACGTAATGTTGTATATATAGCGATCACCACCGTACATTATTTCGATAACCGTCGTTTCGTTTGGTTGAAGTTGACGAACTTCTCTCAGCCAAAAAGCAAATTTAGCGGCCGCCTCAAAAGTAGAACTAGCCAAGACAACTGAATTTATTTCATTTCCCTTCGAAACCGTGTATTCTGAGGAGTTTATGGGTGAAATTGGAGGCAAGACAGTAAGTCTTTCAATATCTTGTGCGGAGGCCATATTGCTTGTCAAATGCTCCCCTGCATACCATACTAAGTGCATACAAGCTACAAATTTAACACTAACGTACCCTTGGTTAGTAATTTTGTAATGCGCAAGTGATATGCGCAGTGCACACTTTGCATGTCGATTTTTAGCAGGCAACTCTCCCCGCCCGTTTCACTTCAAACGTCCCCTTCTCTCCCCTCACATTACTATGTACCCCTAAATACCCCGTATTCGTCTCAGCACCAATCCTCTTTGATAATGTGCGCGGCGAAAATTTGCTTTGTTTATGGAATTTTAAAGAATATTATGGACTTATTAACATATATACAAATCGATAACGCCTTTAGGTAAGTTCACTTTACTGAGGTACACAAGAGTTGCCTGTGGAGGAGGCTAATTTCCCGCATTTTGAGGACACTTTTGAGCAAAATAAAAAGGTCTGAAATCCCATTTTTTAACAGAGTTTCTCATCATTTTTTTTTCGTCCCAAAACGTGGGCCGTCCAAATTGTGGGCCTACAGGCTATAGCCTCGTAAGTCTATCAGTAAATCCGTTTATACATTCAAAAATCTCCGGGTCCGTTAATGCAGTGAAGAAAAAGGAGGATGGGTTCTTAACACAACAGTTGAGGAAAACAGCGAATTAGCTAAGCTCGAGAATGTCAGTGGAACTATACTTTTGCCTCACTATTTATTCAAAATCATGTTGACATACAACACTAGGGCCCAAGACTCAAAATCTTGAGCAAACTGCTCAAACAAAATGGTTTAAACATGGTATAAAAATACTGTAAACATTGTAACTGGAGTTTGTGAAAATAGTGTACCAATGGAAATAACGAGACAGCTTACCTTTACTTGGCGAGTTTTGATAAAACGGCCATGCAATGTCTAGTATCGCCGAGAGATAGAGATTGATTCCTTGTTGCTCATTTCGAAGAACACGTTCTGATTGCTCAGACAAAGGTCATACTCATTAGACGTAGCCATACCAAGGTCCGCCACTCTGCCACCGCATTGCGAGCTTATTTTTGATCGACAGCCAGTCGATAGCCAACACATAAACAACTGAGAAACAGTGAAATGTCTTGCAAATACTCAAAAACATCGATAACATGGTAATAAAAGCTTGGTTCAAAATAAACAACTCGCCAAACCTCGGTTTCGCAAAGCGGCGGCCATATCCTTTTCCGCTCGCCAGCACGGGAGAGGCTCTGGGAACGAGAATGCGCGCGCGGCCGGGCATATTTGGCTCTGGGAACGAGATTGCGGCCATTACGGCAATCTCACGCGGCCGGGAGACTAAGCCTGCGACGCAAAAAATAATAACAAAGCCGAAATTTAGACTCGGCCACCACAGATAGCCCAGTGGCTATGGATAGCCCGAGTAATAATACTCCCAAATTACAGAAACCAAATATAGCCCTTAATTTTAATGTAGATCTTGTTACAGTTATTTTTTGAGACTAAACAAGCACATGCCAGTATATAAAACTGTTGTGACACTAAAACATTTAAATCTGTCAGCCTAATTAAACTAAATTATCCTAAATTTCTTTCATGTTAATATCTTTACGAACACAGCTTGTTCAATCCATCAGACAGGTAGGTTTTTGTCAGGAATACCTAGTGAAGATAAAACATATACTTAAGTCAGTTAATACAACCACTGAATGATGATCGACGTGTTGTACGTATACATGTAGTACATGTGGTTCGTTTGTCAGCTTGGTGTACTAAGCGACTGTTAATATGAGGCGGGCTGGCCTGGTTACCAGGCAGATTTTATGTCACGAAAATCGTTCTTTGACTACAAAAAGGAATTATAACACTAAACACTCCGTGTGCTATACCTAAAGAAAAACAAACCCAATTTTTCTTCGTTATGTGATTTTGTATTTCTCAAATAGACGTAATAAGATTTTCGTGACTCATAAAATCAGCCCAGTAACCAGGCTAACCCGCCTCATATGAACAGCTACTTACAGGCGTTTGGTAGACGTACGTCAGTTTCAAATACTCGGGAAGTATACTTCTGAGTCCCAAACAGCGAGTACAGGTTCGACCCCAGTCTGGGGCCCAGAAATATTTTATGGGTATTTGAGCTTAACGAACGTCTACTAAAGGTCTATTATTACCTTATTTTGAATACTTCAATATAACAGCAAATAAAAGTTCAAATCAAAAAATATTTTGGCATTCAATTATTCACGTTACATAGAATCGATACCAATAATATCATGCAATATTTGGCTTTATAAGCGCTTCGATTTCTTTTTTGGATTTTTTTTTCTAATTTATTTCTCCGTTTTTGTCTCTTATTTCATCTTTCTTTGACCTTTTTTGTGCTAATCTAAAAAAAATTAATTTGGGCCTAATAGTCCCATGTTCCGCTATCTTTCCACCTCCGCTCTGGCGGTATGTCATTTCTGAAAATGCAATATCATGTTATTTTCTAACAGTTTAAAAATACTTACACCAGAAGTATACTTTGTTGTATGTACTGCAGTCGTCCAAACCAGGAACATAATCAACATCTTCTGGCGGACGTGCAGTATAATTCCAGGGGCTTAAAGCCTTTTCCGTCTGGATATTCGTTCAAGCAGTCTGTATTGGAGTCATAATACCAGGTACTGACGTTGGCACCGGAACATGTGTCTGTGAGAACCAATTGCTGGTTTGTACGTGTAATGGTGTTGATGCATTTTCCAGTTGAAGGGTCCTGAAGGGCGCCATTGATTAAGAAGTCAAAAGGACTCGGGTGCTCTAACTCGGTGAACTGCAAGAGATCCAATTCGCCATAAATTCCATAGTGGTATAAATTGCCAAAACGAGGGTCGCTTGATGAAATATAACACTCTTCCGTATATAGGCTGGCGATTTTCCTGCAAAAAAGTAAATAAAATGAATAGATTGACCATTAGGCATATAATCCAGTGTTTTCGTAGTTTGTCGGGAGGAGTCTTATAAACATACAACAATTTCTCAATATGTCTATGAAGTGAAAAAAAACTTGTTGGCTTCTTTTTTCGGTGTTGTATTTAACAGAGCTGGTCGCATGGCATTCATCTAAAATATCAATTGAATTCGACATATTGCCAAAGTCATGAACATTCAAAGTTTGCCATGGCTATTTAATTACTCGGGCTACCTATGGTAGGTGGGTGTCTCGATCTTGCATTTTCACACTTTTTACTTCCGCTAATATTCACACTTCCGGTGAGTTGTTAGCCGTGTGACTGAGTGAGGCCGTGAGGCATGTTGTAAGTTCTTTGCTCCTTTCGCTTTCGGAGTTGGACAAAAAGTTGAACAGCTTTGCCTTTTGATCAAGGTGTTCTTGCACGTTGTTGGTAGATTTTGAAAATGACTGGCTGAGGCTGACTTTGTAGTTAAACAGCGATCAGATGTGGCTGACAACGTACTCACAAATTGTGGGGTCAGTGGCCTGCTACATAGAGGGGGTGAGTGGTCCTTACATTGACAGACTTAAAGTGCACATGAAACGAAAATTAAGTTTGTCTTATTTGAAAGAACACTTAAAATGATAGAGTAACATCTTTTGCAGTTTTTCGTTTCCTTGCTTCGTTCTTGAGATAGTTCAGTTTGTTTGAAATGTAAATTAAACAACTTGACGTCACATGTGCATAATGAGTTATCAGAGAAGGTTATATATCTTTGCTATTATCAAACCAAACTTAATTCGAAAGAAGTATGTGCGTGTGTTTCTCTCACAACGCCAAACATGTAGAATTTTCAAGTGATTGTTTGATAATAGCAAAGATATATAACCTTCTCTGATAACTCATTATGCACATGTGACGTCAAGTTGTTTAATTGACATTTCAAACAAACTAAAATATCTCAACAACGAAACGAAAAACTGCAAAAGATGTTACTCTATCATTTTAAGTGCATGTTCTTTCAAATAAGAGAAACTTAATTTTCGTTTCATGTGCACTTTAAGTCTGTCAATGTAAAGGACCACCCACGCCTCTATGTAGCAGGCCACTGACCCCACAATTTGTGAGTACGACTGACCTAGCAATGTTCTATGGGTATCAGCCTATTATAATCTGGAGTCAAAACTATTGTGTAGTGGGGGTGCTACGTGGTCGACGTTTTCTCGCTTCTCCTCCTCGACTATACTGTCGTGATCGTAAATATATGTTCACCAGTGTGTATGCCCCACACTTGCCAGTAGCCCGAGTATACACCTGACCCAGGCGTCTTGTTTCTTATAAATACAAACGAGAATTTGTGGAAACACCACGTTTATTATTTATTGCTCAGAGCAAATACCAACATCGTGTTATAAATTCACGTCATATAAACAAAGGAACTAAAACTAACCAGAATGTCGTAAGAATGAAATGACATAGTTACATGCTTACGTGTATTTTAAAATTAAATCAATTAAATTGCATAATTTGACCGAAAATGATGACTGGAAAATCGTTCGATTTCGAAGGGAAATCTTGCAGTTTATCGCAAATTGAACTCGTTGTGAAAAGAATAGCTATCCGTTTTCCTTTGTTTGGCAAAAACTATAGGTAAGGCTTTCGCTTTGGAATTTAAGACAGGAACTGAGCATTCACGTTGATCTTGGTGTGAGCCTCTGAGAGCTTTTCTAAGTTTCTAAGCCACTCAGCAGCTTCGTCCTGCTTTTCGTAACTACGTTTACATGGTATCGGACGAATTCGAGACCGGTCTCGAATTCGTCCTATTTCGCCGTGTAAACAGGCAGGACCGTACGAATTCGAGTAGTCTTGTCTCAACTAGAAAATATTCGACTAAAATGTGTCACAACTGTGGCAAGTCATAATTATTCGTCAGATCTATGATGGTCTATGTGATTGATTAACTTATATGAAGTACATCCAGCCAATTAAATCAAAATGGTGTCAACCAATAGAACTCGCCGCATGTTATACGACTGGTCAATTGATTTAATTCCATCGTATGAATCAACGCCGCTCTTGTGTTTATAGATAATCTGATGCTCTCATATATAGATTTCAGTGAAGCGAGTACTATTTGACTGGCATTCATGTGAATTTGTGATGGATTTAAACAAAATACAGATTTGATTCAACACAAGAGCGACGTCGACACTTCAAAAACTCGTTATTTTTCGGCTAATTAGCCGACATGCTCCATACATTTCATCAAAATGGTTTGCCGAATATGCTCGGGCAAGTAACGGTGCATATATGGCGTCGTTTCAAGCTATACAAAATCAAAAACATTACCGTACTTTGGCTCTGCGATTATTAATATAACGAAAAGCGTGGCACTTATTACTTTTTCGAGGTAATGTACTGGACGGTGCGACTGAGAAATGTGAGGACAAGGATTGCTTTAAAAAGCGCCATGACAAACCACTCTTCGGCGTTGATCTATAAAAGAACACAAATAATTATACTACACTATATATATAAATCAATCTGTATTTGGGTGCTTGGATAACTAAATATATGAAAGGTGTACAAGACTGAGATCCGAACCAGAATGCATGAATGGCAAAAATTGCTTTAAATAAAAGAAAAGAGCTGTTTACAACAAGCATCGACAAGGATCCCAAAAAGAGGATTTTTAAAAACTTATGCGGAGTGTTGCGCTGTATCGATGGGAGCGAAGATAATACCCGTTGGTCTTGGGTACGAGGTTGGACAAGAACCTGCCATCTGGCAGAACAACATCCATGATGATGATGATGATCAACCTATATGTGTGTTAAATGTAGACGGTGCTGCGAAGGCAGTGCGGTTTTGGATAGCGCATAGTGAAAAGGTGGTGAACTGCCGAAATTAGTTTTCAAATAACGAAATGAGACTGACGTTTCGAGCGGAGGCCTTCATCAGAGTGAAATATGACGAAATGAAGTAAAGGAGAACAGGGTTTATATATATGCCAAAGGGTGACGAAGATAAAACATAGCCTATCAAATGTTTGATATATATGTTTGGGAGTATTAAACAAACTAACAAATAATGATGCGAAAATGTTGAATCATTTCCTATTTTTACAATTAATTAGTAATAACATATAACACTATGCATCCAGACGATTTTACTTGTGACAATTAGTATAGAAAGCTACAACTGCATGCGAATCTAAAACAACTCTTCTCTAGTTAAAAATACCTATTTTCTTAGAAATAATGATCTATAACACTAGACTATTTTACTGTGACTAACACCAGATTATTTTGCTCTGGCAAACGCGCAACGATTTTGCTCTGCATGCTAACGCGAGACCATTTTAATCGTGACAAGGAGAGAGCTATAAAGATCTTGCACATACACTGCCTCAAATCTAAAATAACCATTCTCCATAAAAAGTGTTTGTCAGAACACCTAAATATATAATCTTAGGAATAATGATACACATCTAACATTTCCATACATCCCCAAACGATAATTCCTGTAAAGAATTAGTTTTAAATATATAAAATATAAAAATGCTAAAACACAAATACCTGTTACTGTTAATTCACTCAATAATACCAATGCAAAAACCTCGTTCTGCTTTGACTCGAGTTCGGTGGCAAGTGTGCAGACAAGACTCGTGTAGCGTATTTTTCTACTCTGGAAACGGATATGTCAAGACATGTTTCGGTGAGTCGTGACCAAAAAACCCTATATGTCATCGTTCTATTCTGGAATGTGTCATATGATGAGTGTAGTGATGATATATAGACCATGATTTCTAGTTAAGAACGTTGTAAATATATTTTTAGAACTGGATCAGTTGACCTTCGCACTCCGTGTGATGACAAAATTTATTGAAAACTTTTCAGAAAAAATATAATTAAAATTTAAGATAATCGGATCCATAAAACAAATAAAAACATCACGGAATGCGCGGCTCAAAAAAGAACAATATTTATTTTGGCAGCCTTGTCTTCTTTAAGGCTGTTTTCCACTAGGCGATATTTTTCGAGCGAAGCGACCTTTTGCTTTTGTCTTGGCTAATAAAGCCGGTTTTCACTAGGCGACTTTTTTCGCGCGAAGCGACTTTTTCTTTTGTCTCATGAGCTCTGAGCTGGAACTAATCAGAAATCTATTGAATTCGAGCAAAAGAAAGTCGCTCCGCGCGAAAAAAGTCGCCTAGTGGAAAACCGGCTTTAGTTCCACCTGAGAGCTTTTGAGACAAAGCTTGGCGCGACATTTTTCGCTAAGTGGAAATCCAGCTTTAGTGAATAGACACGAAATGTATATTGTGTCAATTCTCCAAACGTGTAATAGACATATAGTGTATAGGTATATATTCTGTCTATTGACTCTATTCACTAAAGAAGACAAGACTCGGTCATGTCTCGGTAAGTTGTGATAAAAAAAACCCAATATGTCATCGTTCTGTTCTGGAATGTGTCATATGACGTGTTGTGATGATATATCGACTATGATTTCCACGAACGTTGTATATATATTTTTAGAATTATATCAGTTGACCATCGCGTTCCGTATGTATATAATATTTCTCAAACTCATTAATAATTCACGAAATATCGTAGCCAATTCATGAACGTATACCACATCACCTGCATGAGTCTTGATACCCAATGAAAACCTGAAAACTGGATCACATTTCTTAATCTGCATATTGAAAGCAATGAAGAAAACACCGCAAATCGCGATGCGAACACTCGTTTGAGAAGCAAGATCAAACAATTGTTTATCTTGTTTCATCAAGAGACTCGCTACGTCGGTTTTTATTTGTTTTCTCGAGTTTAGACCCCTGATGAAACACTCGAACTTGTGTTTGATCTATTACATCAAACATCACCTACACGCATATGCATGCATGTATTTAAATGTATTATGATTATTTAATTACAATTGCTTGTGAATTGACAAGATTTATTGAAAATTTGACAGAAAAAATATAATCAAAATTTAAGATAAGCGGATCCATAAAACAAATAAAAACATATATTACATAATATTGAATTGTATTGTATGCGTAAAATGTCGCGCGCCGGCGAGGGAACGCGGAGACAAACCCAGAATTGGAATGTTACAGAAACTGGAGGACCAACAACCATATGCAGCAAGCCCATCATGATAAAAGAGAAGACATTAAACAGAATGAGATGGAGTAAGTTCATCATGACAAGAACCTGCCATCTGGCAGAACAACACCCATGATGATAATGATCAACCTATGTGTGTTTAATATTTGAGAGTGAAAAATGTAGAGTGCTGCGTAGGCAGTGTTTTGGATAGCGCATAGTGAAAAGGTGGTGAACTGCCGAAATTAGTTTTAATAACGAAATCAGACTGACGTTTCGAGCAGAGGCCTTCATCAGAGTGAAATATGACGAAATGAAGTAAAGGAGAACAGGGTTTATATATGCCAAAGGGTGACGTAGATAAAACATAGCCTATCACGTGCATGTTTGGGAGTATTAAACAAACTAACAAAGGGCCTTCGCTCGAAACGTTAGACTCCTACGTTGTCTGTTTCGGCAGTATATCTAACCTTACTGCCTACGCACGGCACGCTACTTTTATTTAACAAATAATGAAATGCGAAAATGTTGAATCATTTGCTATTTTTACTAATTGATTAGTAATAACATACGACTAACACTATGCATCCAGACGATTTTACTTGTGACAATTAGTAGAAAGCTATAACTGCATGCGAATCTAAAACAACTCTGCTCTGGCAAAAAATACCTATTTTCTTAGAAATAATGATACATATGAGATGTTGCACTTCCAAAGCCCAAAAGTGAACTCGTTGCAAGAAGGCTATAACACTAGACTATTTTACTCTGGCTAACACCAAACTATTTTACTCTGGCTAACACTAGACTACTTTACTCTGACTAACACCAGATTATTTTGCTCAGGCAAACGCGAAACGATTTTGCTCTGAATGCTAAAGCGAGACGATATTAATCGTGACAAGGAGAGAGCTATAAAGATCTTGCACATGTACAACCTCAAATCTAAAATAACCATTCTCCATAAAAATTGTTTGTCAGAACACCTATATAAATATATAATCTTAGGAATAATGATACACATCTAGCATTTCCATAAAGAATTAGCTTTAAATATACAAAATATAAAAATGCGAAAACACAAATACCTGTTACTGTTAATTCACTCAATAAAACCAATGCAAAAAAACTCGTTCTGCTTTGACTCGAGTTCGGTGGCAAGTGTGCAGACAAGACTCGTGTAGCGTATTTTTCTACTCTGGAAACGGATATGTTAAGACATGTTTCGGTGAATCGTGACCAAAAAACCCGATATGTCTTCGTTCTATTCTGGAATGTATCATATGATGAGTGTAGTGATGATATATAGACCATGATTTCTAGTCACGAACGTATTCTTAGAATTAGATCAGTTGACCATCGCATTCCGTATGATGTATATAATATTTCTCAAACTCATTAATAATTCATGAATTATCGTAGCCAATTCATGAACGTATACCACATCACCTGCATGAGTCTTGATACCCAATGAAAACCTGAAAACTGGATCACATTTCTTAATCTGCATATTGAAAGCAATGAAGAAAACACCGCAAATCACGATGCGAACACTTGTTTGAGAAGCAAGATCAAACAATTGTTTATCGTGTTTCATCAAGAGACTCCAAACACTCGAAAACAATAAAAACCTCGGGGCTACGTCGGTTTTCATTTGTTTTCTCGAGTTTGGACCCCTGATGAAACACTCAAGCTCGTGTTTGATCTATTACATCACACAACACCTACACACATATGCATGCACGTATTTATTTAATTACAATTGCTTATGAATTGACAAGATTTATTGAAACTTGTCAGAAAAAATATAACCAAAATTTAAGATAAGCGGATCCATAAAACAAATAAAAATTAAGCTGGATTTCCACTATGCGTAAAATGTCGCGCGCTCGACTTTTTTCTTGTGTCCTGCGCGTTTCCATGTGGAACGAAGTAGAAAACTGTTCAATTTGTACAATAGAAAAGTCGAGCGCACGATATTTTACACTTAGTGGAAATCAAGCTTATAGCTCTGCCTGGTTAACGCCATGCATGCAGGTAGAAAATTTTCCTCGTGTCAGCTAGTAGACTCTCCAAGTACCGAAGCCTTGCTAGTAAAGTCAACTGGCAACCGATTACTTGGCTGTATATCATAGCTTTGCTCACCCTGCGAGCAGATCCTTATAAACACTCGTCGCTAGGAACTCGTTAAACAAGGCTCTGCCGAAATCGAGTCGAGCTTTTAAGTCGCAGCAGGCCAAACTTCTAACTCTTAAGTAAGGCGCGGTATTGCAGAATAGACAGTTTAGATGGGCGGAGTATATTGTGTATATTTATACAATGTATACCTTGTGTTATTGTTATAGTGAATAGACACTAAATGTATATTGTGTCAATTCTCCAAACGTGTAATAGACATGCATATAGTGTATACTTATACCGTCTATTCACTATAAAAGAATACAAGACTCGGTCATGTTTCGGGGGGGGGGGGGGGGGATAGGGGTATCGAAATCGGTCGATCCGCTAAAATTTGATAGAAAATCCGCCGATCCGTCAGTATTTTTACAAAAATCCGAATCCGATCCGAAAACTCTTGCGATAAATCACTACCCTAATTTTTACTTTAAGCTCTTTTATTCAGTTATTTTAGTCGCATTTTACAATAACATGGTTTAGCAAAAAGGTTGTCCAAGTTATCTTTAGCAAATACGTTCTCTCTACAAACATTTTTGTTTTACAAATGGTGGGGTTAAAATATTTTTGTTATCCAAGGTATTTTCTCTTCAGTCACCACCATGGCTATAAATAATGACCAAAGAACGCAAGAGTCTATTCATGTCTATTGTGTATACTAGCGTCTAATGATACATTATAAATGTCTAATGGACATATAGTGTATATATAGTTAGGTATACACTGTCTGATTCACTAAAAAAGGACGCAAGAGTGTAAGTGTCTATTTTGTCTATTGCATGTGTATACTACCGTCTAATTATACGGCTAAATACGTCTAATACGGCGTATAGTGACGTCCGGTGGTGAAGGATTGGATTGGTGTTTTATAATTCCAAAAGATGTTGTTGCAGCTATCTATACCTGATGAATTTTTGCATTGAACAGAAATTCTCGCTGGGTAAGCCACATGTAGAAAGTGGAATGGATGAAAACAATGAAGGTTTAGAGGTTGTTATGCATGAGCAATTGAGTGAAACGACTGTTGGAATTGCCGTTTCCTAGCTGTATAAAGTGTGACAAAGATTTCTCAGAGCCACATACAGAAGAGAGTGACATAAAATATACATTGCACACCTATTAGTAATAGGAACAGAATGATGTAGCCAAATTATTACCAATATTAACAAAGAAAGCATTAAAGGCGTTATATACTCTTTATTTTACGAGTTGCTAGCGGCGAGTATTTATAAGGGTCTGCTTGCAGGATGAGCTTTGCTTTCTTTGTACACAGAACACTTCACAGTCCTAATTCTAGTCAAAATGATGTTGTTACTAATCGGAACACTGAGCATGACCGAGGACTGAAACTCTGCGCAAATACAGGAGCTGTGGGTATTTCCATGGAAAGCCCCGCATAACATAAAATGGGAAAACTCTTCTATGAAAATTCAAATACCAGTAACTGTTACCTAATACCAATGCGAAAGCCTTGTTCTTCTTTGACTCGAGTTCGATTGCAAGCATGCTGACAAAGCTCAGGTTGCTTATTTGCTACCCTGAAAGCGGATATGTCAAGGCATGTTTCGGAAAGTCATGACCAGAATGAAGCGATGTGCCATCGTATTATTCTAGAATGTGTCATATGATGTGTAGTGATGATATACACCACCCCAAGTTATGCGATTCAAATGCCAAAGTTAATTAGTACATGCAGCTTTTTTGGAAAATTTTTGTTGGCATGCATGTCGGAAAAACAATTTTGTAAAAATAGCCACCTCTCAAACATGCTGTAAAATCATTGAATTGTAAAAGTTGTAACAAAATAATTCGATTGTAAAAACCCCACTCTTATGCTTAAAGTTTCATCTTGTAAAACTAGTACTTTTCAATCTTACTACTTCAACCGAATTGTTCCCCTCTGGAATTCAGTTTGTAGAATAGCATTGCACCGCCTAATAGTCTGCAATCCGACTTCGTTTAAAACTTTTCTATTCTATACATACTTACCATTACTGAGTTCTACTTTTGATGTTCATATGACCTGTACATGGTCATTGTACCGTAGCTGTTCCTATCACCGAGAGTAGTTTTGTAATACCATTTGCTTAGATTCCGCGGTGCATCGCTGTGTACACGCGGCCCCAGTATTATTATTTTGAATTTTATTAGTTTTACTCATAGTCTGTAGCTTTGTCCATTAAGTGGAATTCAGGGGAATGGGGTTTTGCGTGTGTAGTGGTGCATTGTGGTTTTTGAGCAATTGGTCTATGACTCTAAATGTATTAACGTTTGACTGTTCTTATATGTCTTTTTAATTTCAACGGGAGAGCGCCTCGCATGGGTCTTTGAGTCCCGTTCGCGCTCTTCCCGCTTGGGTATTAGTATCCAATAAAGTTGTTAAAATAAAAAAAAAATGTTTCTTTATAATGATTACAAACCGATTCAGCTTTTCCATATCAGCATGGTATGGGAATACATGAATAGGATTAAGTTCAAACGAGGTCAAATCACCGCTGTTTAGTTATTGCCCCAACAAGGAATTCGGAGTAATTCCTCCGAAGATGTATTCGATTATGTATACGGAAAACAACAAATAAGTAGAGAAGAGGGAGGCTGAGTCACTCAGCGAGAGATGCGCAAGATGCGCAAGTATTGATCGAAATGAAAAGATACACTCCAGGAGGAGAGTATACTTTGATTATGGTATCATCAAAACCCGTGTAAGAATTGTGTAAATTCGCAATGACATTTGTGGGTTTTTTGGTCACGACTTGCCAGGACATGTCTTGACATATCCGTTTCCAGAGTGGAAAAATACGCTACACGAGTCTGGACACTTGCCACCGAACTCGAGTCAAAGCAGAGCGAGGTTTCTGCATTGGTATTATTGGGTAAATTAACAGTAACAGGTATTTGTGTTTCCGCATTTTATTTTATATATTTAAAGCTAATTCTTTCCAGGAATTATCGTTTGGGCCTGTATGAAAATGCTAGATGTGTATAATGATACACATCTAGCATTTCCAATTATTCCTAAGATTATATATTTAGGTGTTCTGATAAACACTTTTTATGGAGAATGGTCATTTTAGATTTGAGGTAGTGCATGTGTAAGGTATTTATAGCTTTCTCCTTGTCACGAGAAGGGTTGTTTTAGATTTGCAAGCAGTTACATCTTTCTCCTAATTGTCACAAGTAAAATCGTCTCGATGCATAGTGTTAGTAGTATACGTAATCCTCATTAGTTCTCCGTCCTCCTCAGCCCGTTTCGCATCTCAGTATTTATTAGTTTGTTTATTACCATCCCAAACATTTGACTGGCTATGTTTTATCTACTTCACCCTTTGGCTTATATATAAGTCCGGTTTTGTTTTACTTCATTTCATCACATTTCACTCTGATGAAGGCCTCCGCTCGAAACGTCAGTATTTCGTTATTAAAACTAATTTCGGCAGTTCACCACCTTTTCACTATGCGCTATCCAAAACACTGCCTACGCAGCACTCTACATTTTTTCACTCTCAAATAACACATAGGTTCATTGATCATCATCATCATCATCATGGGTGTTCTGCCAGATGGCAGGTTCTTGTAATGATGAACTTACTCCATCTCATTCTGTTCAATGTGATGTCTTCTCTTGCATTGCTGGGCTTGCTGCGCATGGTTGTTGATCCTTCAGTTTCTGTAACACTTCCAATTCTGGTTCCCCCTCTTTGGCGTTTCCATCACATTCTGCTTTCTATTACACCCTTCAACTACCCATCTGTTCTCAAGTTCTGTCCAATCCATTTCTTCTTTCTTGATCAATCATCGATCTGGTCTCTCCTATCCGTGTTAATACTTCCTCATTTGTAATTCTCTCTCTGTAGCTGATCTTTCCGAGCCTCCTCCATAACCACATCTCCATGCCTCCAACCTGTTTATATCTCTTTCTTTAATGTCCATGTTTCTCATTCATAAAGCGCAATGCTCCACGCGAAGGTCTTCTTTTTGAGATCCTTGTTCTAAACTGCTCTATTTTTTTATTTAACGCAACAGTTTTGCCATTCCAATTCTGATTCCAGCCTTACACCTTCCATCTTCAGTTATCCAAGCATACAAATACAGATTGATATAGTGAAGTATAATTGTTTGTGTTTTTTTTTATAGATCATGCAACCAAAGATAGGTTTGTCATGGCCCTTTTGGAAAAAATCCTCGTCCTAACATTGCTCACAGTGGTACTCTGCAGTGCATTACCTCGAAAAGGTAATAAACGCGGCCAAGTATCACGCTCTTCATTATCAAAATCAGAAATTATGGTAACTTTTTTTTACCTTTTCTACTTTGAAACGACGCCATATATGCAGAGTTACTTGCCCGAGAAAATTCGGCTAAGATTTTGATAAAATGTTAGGAGCATGTCGGCTAATTAGCCAAAAAGTAACGAGTTTTTCTAGAGTTTCAGAGTTTTAGTTTTAAGCTGTTTATGTTATTTATATCTGGAAAAGAGTTAAACTGCAGTAAGCGTGTCACAAGTACTTGTTGGGAAAAAGTTTAACAAGGAATTTACTGACACAAAGCAACATGCGTGCATATAGCCCAACAATTAAGTATTTTCACCTCTTTATAAACACCTCTGTTTGTTTGTTTGTTTGTTTGTTTGTTTGTTTGTTTGTTTGTTTGTTTGTTTGTTTGTTTGTTTGTTTGTTTGTTTGTTTCATTCATTTGTCTGAATCAATTCAGGTGAACAGGTCCCTTCTTCACGGGTCCCCACACTTCCTTCAGTCCATTGTAGAAGTTCTTCATGTCGTTTCTATCTGCGGCTCTCTGCAGCTCCTCTGCCTTCATTTCCCACCAGTCTGACTTCAGGGCACGGGTGTGCAGTGCCATAATTATATTAGAGAATACAAGGTCGATGTAGTCAACCGTGATGTAGTTTAACCAAAATTCCTGACCGAAAGTACAATTCCTTACCTGGCTGAGGCGATCACTGCCGAGTGCCGACGGCGACGCGGACATATAAAACACTCTCGTCAAAATCGTCCGGTTGACGATTTAGAGAAAAGCTAAGAAAGACCATTTGTATCGCAACGCTTTGTCAAGAGCTTTGCATGTAAAACAAACTGGTCCATTCTTTATCGATAAAAAAATATTTTCCCTGGTCTTCCAACAAGCTAAAGATCGTCGATGACAGTAACAAATTATAGGGGAACTGGGAACCAGAGGACAGGGAACAAAAAACAATTTTGTTTGTTTGTTGTTGGGTTTTTTTTGGGTTTTTTCATTGGAGTTCTCCAAGAGTCTCTGTTCCTTGGTACTGAGCAAAAGAATCGCAGGCTATGGGTACGGGATTGAAATGGCCCTGATTTTCAAGAAGTGGGCTCTTTCACAACGGCTGCAAAAGCATGTGAGTAATTTTGATTTGTTTTATTACTTGTTCCAACCTAATAAGAACCTGCTTGACCTCGATCTGTGTTTAAATCAAGCTTATTATTTAATATTTACACCACTTCACCTGTATATGAGAATTAGTGATGCTGTGTCTTTTAATCGATAATTCATGTTTGCAGAATGTTGTGATTTTGTTGTATTTCGCATTGTGTAATGTCATGTGTATTTAAAATTGAATCGTTAACATTAATTGGTAAGTTATTACAACGAATATTTTTACGAAGTACAGAAAATATTGAAGGTGATGAACTCATTGACCTTTAGGTAAAAAACTGCTGCACTTCGAAGAACGAATTTACTGACTTATCGACCGGTTTAATTAAAGCCTTTCTTTTAAAATTTCTTAGTTATTAAAACGTGCATGTTTAAAACTTACATATGGTTTACTATTTCTTTCCTACTGAAGGTACGTCAAGCGTAAAAAGTTTGTGTTTTAACCTTGTCAAGTGTATAAAATACTGCCATCTTGAAAATACTGAAATCTGGAGCACCTTGAGCGGTGACGTCAGACCTAGGTACCAGTCTCATCATATACGCGCGTGCTTCAGAACGACCAGGCTGATAATTACCGTTACTCCCGTAACGTTTTTCTTTTCACACATAGTTTTAGCTACGAACACATCTCGGGCAAGAAAAATGACCGATAACGGCGCCCCGTTCAAATTCGTCCGTTCGCAAACTTTTAGGATCGCTACTTCCCCCTTCGCTTCTGTCCCGCGTGTACCGAGTGGTGTATGTACAGAACTAAAGTGTTGCGCAGGCAGTGTTTTTGATAACGAGTTTTAGATTTGGTTATCAAAACTAAATTCGGCAGTCTACTCCCTTTACACTTTCCTCTGTGTAGTGTACAACATGCGGGATTTTTCAATCTAAACCAACTTATACCGCACAACTAGACACAAAATTAATATTAATTTTAAAGCTTTCCAAAAACTATTCTTTATAAAAGGATACTATCAATTTCGTTTGTACAGAGCAACATGAAGTTGACAATTATTTCACGTGTTTTGTCAATTTTTGACTTTTGTTAATTTAAGCTCCCAAATTTGTTCTGGTTTTCCATTACAAGTATCCAATATCGGACTATCCCTAGTTCCACTCGGACCCACAGACACACAAAGACCTGAAATCGTATGGTGTATCGTTTTTTCCTAAAACAAAGAAAACAATATTAACGACTTAAAAATACTGTCATTTGGTTCGCCGTGGCAATGTGTAATTATAGATCTTGTCTTGTGATGTATATCGTTTTTCCCATACAGAAGAACTTTCATTGCACGAATTCAAACCAATCAACCGAGGAACTTGACCTTAAATCAACCTGTAGTTCTATACACAAAACTAAGCTAAATTCCATCCATACACTATAGTTTATACTTGTATACAAATTACAACCTACAATCTGCACACCTCACGCTACACACTAGAAACTACAAACGACACACTACACACTTCAAACTACAAAATATACAAACTAGAAACCAAAATATACGGTAAAATTGAAGATGCGTGACCAGGAATAGACATAATATAATGAGAAAAAACGCTCTCTGTAAAAGTATGTAAAGTATGTAAAGTATGTAAATTATATAAAGTATGTAAAGTATGTAAAGTATGTAAAGTATGTAAAGTATATAAAGTATGTAACGTATGTAAATTATGTAAAGTATGTAAAGTATGTAAAGTATGTAAAGTATGTAAAGTATGTAAAGTATGTAAAGTATGTAAAGTATGTAAAGTATGTAAAGTATGTAAAGTATGTAAAGTATGTAAAGTATGTAAAGTATGTAAAGTATGTAAAGTATGTAAAGTATGTAAAGTATGTAAAGTATGTAAAGTATGTAAAGTATGTAAAGTATGTAAAGTATATAAAGTATATAAAGTATATAAAGTATATAAAGTATATAAAGTATATAAAGTATATAAAGTATATAAAGTATATAAAGTATATACAGTATATAAAGTATATAAAGTATATAAAGTATATAAAGTATATAAAGTATATAAAGTATATATATATATATATATATATATAAAGTATATAAAGTATATAAAGTATATAAAGTATATAAAGTATATAAAGTATATAAAGTATATAAAGTATATAAAGTATATAAAGTATATAAAGTATATAAAGTATATACAGTATATACAGTATATAAAGTATATAAAGTATATAAAGTATATAAAGTATATAAAGTATATAAAGTATATAAAGTATATAAAGTATATAAAGTATATAAAGCATGTAAAGTATGTAAAGTATATACAGTATATACAGTATATAAAGTATATAAAGTATATAAAGTATATAAAGTATATAAAGTATATAAAGTATATAAAGTATATAAAGTATATAAAGCATATAAAGCATATAAAGCATGTAAAGCATGTAAAGTATGTAAAGTATATAAAGTATATAAAGTATATAAAGTATATAAAGTATATAAAGTATATAAAGTATATAAAGTATATAAAGTATATAAAGTATATAAAGTATATAAAGTATATAAAGTATATAAAGTATATAAAGTATATAAAGTATATAAAGTATATAAAGTATATATAGTATATAAAGTATATAAAGTATATAAAGTATATAAAGTATATATATATAAAGTATATAAAGTATATAAAGTATATAAAGTATATAAAGTATATAAAGCATATAAAGTATATAAAGTATATAAAGTATATAAAGTATATAAAGTATAAAGTATATAAAGTATATAAAGTATATAAAGTATATAAAGTATATAAAGTATATAAAGTATATAAAGTATATAAAGTATATAAAGTATATAAAGTATATAAAGTATATAAAGTATATAAAGTATATAAAGTATATAAAGTATATAAAGTATATAAAGTATATAAAGTATATAAAGTATATAAAGCATATAAAGCATATAAAGTATGTAAAGTATGTAAAGTATGTAAAGTATATAAAGTATATAAAGTATATAAAGTATATAAAGTATATAAAGTATATAAAGTATATAAAGTATATAAAGTATATAAAGTATATAAAGTAGTATATAAAGTATATAAAGTATATATATATAAAGTATATAAAGTATATAAAGTATATAAAGTATATAAAGCATATAAAGTATATAAAGTATATAAAGTATATATATATATATATATATATATATATATATATATATATATATATATAAAGTATATAAAGTATATAAAGTATATAAAGTATATAAAGTATATAAAGTATATAAAGTATATAAAGTATATAAAGTATATAAAGTATATAAAGTATTTAAAGTATATAAAGTATATAAAGTATATAAAGTATATAAAGTATACAAAGTATATATAAAGTATATTTTATTTATTTTATTTTATTAGCTTCGCCATAGACTTGACTAAATACATGTATGGTATCACAAAATAAACTAAAACGAGGACCATTCAAACACACAAACACAAATTTAAACCTATGGCAAGGTCACCGCAACAGGGTGAAGGCCAATTACTGCGGGCCCAAAAATATAAAAGTTAAAGTAAAAAATTATAATAAAACTTACACAATATACAACATACAATATAGAAATAAATACTAAAAACAGCAAGTAATGCTGCGGGTAAGACTACGAGAATTGTTACAATTTAGACATATAGTTTTGAAAGAACGTGGATCGTAAGGGTTATAGGTATTCACAGGAGCAGTAAAGTAGTAGCTGAGCATCAGAGATCTAAATGTGGCCAGTTCCAGTGCATTGAAATTAATATTTGGTAAGTTCGTTAACGAGCGTGTTCCATATTATTTCAGAAAAAAACTTTTCTCGACTCAGAATGGCGAGATAAGCGTTTTTCAACATTTTGAACGTTGCAAAACTTTGTAGTTCTGTTGAAGTACGATCTCTGGAAAGTGGTAGTTCTGCATTCACGAATGATAAAGTGGACAGAGTTAGAGTTAGAATTTGATCGAGTAGGTTTTGAACAGCGGACGACAGAGGGGATTACAGTAGGATTCAGATTTATTAAGCCTTTGGTTGCTTTGGGGAAAAAAACATGTCCAAGTATTCATGCCAATAACATAATGGTAGAAGATTAAGGTTAATAAGTCGTTCTTTATATGATTGGTCACAAGAAAAAGGTAAGTTCAATATATATTTCGACGCCCGTCTCTGTATTCTTTCAATTTGCCTTATAAGGTCTTTGGACTGGGGAGCCCAGACTTGAGTAGCGTATCCCAGATGAGGGCGCACCAACGCAAGGTAAATGGTCCGTCTCACTTGAGTGCTGCGGATATGCCTTGTATTCCTTCTTATATAGCCCAGCGTTCTGTTGGCTTTAGAGCATTGTTCCGAAACTTGCTTGGACCAAGACAAGTTGCTTGTGATCTAAACCCCAAGATCTTTTTCCTCTCTGGTCTCAACCAATGGAGTGCCCTTCAGTATATAATCTGTCACGACAGGTTTTAGTTTCCGTGTTATCCGCAGAGTTTTACATTTGGTCTCGTTGAATAAAAGCCCGGCTGACGATGACCAAGAGTCGAGGTTGTTCAAGTCGTTCTGTAGACACGAGGCATCACAAATTATTGAATTTTTGTAATGTAACTTCAAACAAAACTCAAAACCGTAACCTTATAATGCTAGCCAGACGGTCTAACCATGGATTGAGCCGCTGGAATTCAAATGGCAAACGAGGTTGTTTAAAGTGCCGTGAACATATCTTAAACTAAGCCTTAAAAGTTGTTAAAAATTATGGGATAGATTTTTTTTTTCTTCATAGACATTTTAAGAAGATTATATATAAACGCAATAAGGTCTATTTTTTAATAAAAAGCAGTTGGAACTGTACCTCTGTGTAATGAAATTCTTGGTTTCCATGCATTTCGTGACATCTATAAAGGTAAACTTTAGAACCAGGTTTGGAGTTAGGACCATCAATGCAATCCTCGACATTTCGTATCTCATGAATATAACTGTACTGAAATTTCTGCGAAGAGAAAACGTATCTCAAATTAATGACAATAATACATGAGCAAATTAATCAATATCATTATATGACTCACAGGGAGCTCTACCATGTATTTTTTGTTTTAAACAGTATATACATCCATACACACATACATATTATCCCCGAGCACAGGCGGAGAGCCGAAGGCCCGGAGCCCGGTGAGGGTGCTAATCTCGACGTGCGTGGAGTCCTCTTTACACGCGAGATGAAAAGCTGAAAGCAATTCTGAAACGTGTTTGTATATATATATATATATATATATATATATATGTTATCAAATCCACAACTTGCGCAGTTCGAATAGCAGGGTACTGGTAACTAACCTGTTAAATTATTCAAATTATTTAAATTTACGTCAGCAAATTATAATTTATAAGTTCGGTTGGATTACGAAATAGTTTTTCAACGATCATATATGACGAAAGAAATCTTTGCCAGAAAAAATGGTTTCAGCTAAAATGTACATTAATATTACTATGGAAAAAGACCAAAGAAAGAAGGCTAACAAGAGATGTGGCAGCGAGAAAAAGACAAGAATATATACGACTTAAAACCACTGAAAAAAGCCTAAAAATTAATACCGATAAAGACCGAAAACGATGCCGACCGAAATGTAACTGAAAGAAGAAGGATGTGTCCTGAAACTGTTCAAAGCCAGTAAATAATTTTGCTCTGGTGTATTCTACATAACTCAGTCGAGAGGGAACGATGAAGAAATTTTGAAACAAACGGCTTTTTAGATCATGAAGAGAACTGAATGATGCCTTGTCATATTTATGTGTCAACAACGAAAAAAGCAAGAAACCGCAAACGTTGAACGAGAAAAACAATCAGAAAGGACTAGACTGAATTGGCAGTGTTTGTGGTGACAAAAGCAGAAGAAAGTTTAACGGTAGGAGATTCGTATTTACCAGTTTAGCTGAGTTAACACGGAAGAAATCTTGAAAATGAAAATTAATATAAATAATATATTGTCTAGAATTGTCTTTGAACGCTAGGACGTTGACATTGTGTATTTTCTTGGCCACTGTTTATATATATTTTTGAATGAAAATTTGTCATTTGGTTCATCTCGTTGGTTTTTTTTTTAATATTGACTTTGCATGTTCTTTCGGTGTGTCAATACATGACTACAGATGAACGTTGCTAACTAATTTTCTGGGATGTTTTCTGATCTGTGTGTCATTAATACAACAAAAAACAGAAATTAGGGGGGGGGGGGGGAGTGGGGTTAAAAAATTCATATAAAGCGGGCGAGGGGTTGTTGCGTTCATGTATTTCTAGTATATAAATTACCGTATTGTTTAGTAGTGTCCTTGCTCTTGCCGCTTGTTGCTCCAAAAACAAGCCGAATCAAGAAGGATTCAAGCAGGATTCGAGACAATCTCGTACACAGAGCCTGCGATCCTTTTGGTCATTTTCTCGTACTCAATCCCCGCTCGGCCAACTCGCCAGGCAGAGAGATGGAAGAAAGAGAGAAGGGAGGAAAGCAACACGTCATGGATTGATGATCACCCCATATCGGTTGTTACAGTTTATAAACGTGGAACAATTTATGCTCTGTGTAATGTTATAACATAGATAAACAAGTGTGCGAAGTTTTAGGAAGAAAATCGGACGAGGAAGATCAGAATCATAAAGACAGAAGTATAGTTCGATATGGTTCGATGATCACCGCATATTGCATGGAACATTGGAACGGAAGTGAATATTAATGATTTTGTTCTTGCTTGTATACATTTATAATTAAAGGGGATCGCTTGTCCATACTATTTATTCATTGTTTACAATTTACGAGCTGTTCTAACTTCCGTTAATCCGTTTAAAATTTGAATTTGAAATTCGAGGTTTTACTTCCGTTCCATGCTATATGCGGTGATCATCAAGCCATGACGTGAATTGCTTTCCTCCCTTCTCTTGTTATTTCTTCTCTCCGCTTGGCGAATTGGCCGAGCGGGGGTTGAGTACGAGAAAATCCTTGAATCCTTCATTCGGCCTGTTTTTGGAGCAACAAGAGGCCAGAGCAAGGACACTACTAAACTATACGGTAATTTTACTAATTTATACATAATATGTATGTGTGTATGGATGTATATACTGTTTAAAACAGAAAATACATGTTAGAGCTCCCTGTGTATGACTGTATCGCGTGAGCGGTCTTAACGTGACTTTCCTGCGATTTGATTGGTACTTGCAGGAGCGGTCTTTACAAACCGGTAAAGACCGGTCATTACAAAATTTGAAAAACAAAACCAGAAAATCAAGCAAATCACGCTAAAATAGTGTTCAAATATAGTGAAAATGAATTTACCGCTAAATAATTAAAGACGACAGTATTTACGGTGACTGAAAGTGTTTTTGTTGTTTATGATTTTTGTGCTTTTGTACTCTCGACAATCAATTATTAATCTCGTTTGGTCGGTCTTTACGGCAAAATTATCATGCCCTTTGTCTTTTTGCAAAAACCTGAGACGCTCCTTCGTCGCTCCGTCTGTACTGCATGAAAACCTACCGTAAAGACCTCCCGCTCGGTCAATAAATTCTTAATAAAGACGCATATACATGTAATTGCGAGATTGTATCTACATAGAGTCCTGGTAGCTCAATGGTTAGAGCTTAATCTCCTTGTCGATCAAAATGTTGTGAGTTCGTGTTCCTCTTGGGAATTCTGAAATTATTCGTAAAGGAAATAACACGGTTCGAGAATAATTAATAAAATATGCACGAGTGGTATTATGAATATTTCGCCAAACACAAGTGTGATTTTTCATTAATTCTTTGAGAACAAGTGTTATTTCCATCAATTTTACCTTTTCTCAAAATAAGGCAAAGCTTGACAAAACGGTGAAACTATAAACACCAAACTCAGTATATCAAAAGGACGTCGAGTTCTTTCGCAGCGTGACACTGATATAAACAGCATCTTTGAGTAATGTCTTCATCTAATTTTCAACTGTTTTAAGTAAGCTTTACTTAACTTTCTTCGTGACTAACTTCTTGAACGCTCGGCAAAAGCAAATAAGCCAGGATAATGACTTGTTTACTGTCAGCAGTTGTTTCCATCTGCCAAACTGACATGACGTGATTTTATGTCGTATCAAACGTTGCGGTATCAAGTCAGTTTGGCAGATGGAAACAAGTATTTACTGCAAACACCCGGATGTATGGTATTAAAAAAAAAAAAAACCCACATGTGGTATTTTTTTTTAAATACCCCTAGTAAAACAATTTAAATTTAATACAGATGTCATTAGCCAATCAGGAATGAGGAAAATTGATTGAAATGTTATTCTGAATAAAACAGAACATTTTAACCCTTTCAGTACCAAAGACGTATTCGTGACGTACTCGTCAATAGAGAAACCCCTGGTAGTGTATAAGGGTTACAACAAAGTTTCTCGTTTATTGAAAACTACAAGACGGAATCGCTCACCCCATGGACACTTATGCGTGCAAACACAGCCGTACTTCTATAACTCTATGGAAGATATATAAAAGATTGATACGCTATCCAATACGCCATTTAGTACGCCATCAAATACGCCATGGACATTAAGGGAACTTTGCACTTTTTATTTTTATTTATTTTCACGTTGAAACTATTTTGAAAAGGTTATTTATATATGAAAGAAATATAAAAGATCTTTCCCGTGTTCCCTGCAGTTATAGAAACACTTGTGGAAGTTTGGACGAAGTCGAAATAGTCAGTGTGGAAACTCTCGTTCTCCAAAGTTTCATTATTGCTTCTATAACTTTATAAAAACACGAAAAATATTTTCCATTTCTTAAATTTTAACTATTGTAGTAATTAATGGAGTAATTACTCGGGCTACTGTGGTAGGCCGAGTCTAGGTTTCGGCTCTTGCGTGTCACGATTTTGCATTTTTGCACATTTTACTTCCGCTATTATTCATGCTTCCGGTGAGTTGTTTGCCGTGTGACGGAGTGAGGCCGTGAGGCATGTTGTAAGTTGTTTGCTCCTATCGCTTTTGGAGTTGGACAAAAAGTTTAACATTTTTGCCTTTTGATCAAGGTGTTCTTGGACGTTGTTGGTATATTTCGAAACTGACTGACTGACTTTGTAGTTTATTTAACAGTGATGTGGCTGACAACTCCTTGATCGTAAATATATTCACCTCTGTGAAGTATGCACCGCATTCACCCTTCGATCTGATCTTCCTCGCTCGGCCCACTCCCACCTTTGCTCGCGCGGTGTAGAGCCTCTGCGGAGGAGTTTAAAAATAAGAAGCATTAAAAATAACCTTGACTTGACTGAACAAAGGAAACAACGATCAAATTTCGGCGCGCGGCGCAGTCACCTACAACCAGCAGTAAACAAACAAACAAACAAACAAACAAACAAACAAACAAACAAACAAACAAACAAACAAACAGACAAACAAACAAACAAGCCAAAATTAAATCTCTAGGAATTCCTAACGAGTCATTTTCTACTGCCAGTAGCCCCAATGAATGCCTGACACAGGCGTCTTGTTAATTTTTAGTCGGACCCTGCAGTCCACTTCATTTACATGTGAATATAATGGTTAATGTGACACACCTGGGTTCTCATAAAAGATCGACAAGTTGACAGTCCCATCTCTTTGCCAGGTGCTCTTCCCATTGTATCAAGGCACAGGTTTGTATTGGGGTTCCGTACCTGGACAAGAAAAGAATGAGAGGCAATCGTAAAAACTTAAAACATTAAGATCGAGAATAAGTATTAATGTGGACAGCTTATTTTATACCTTGTTACTAATTTTCGCGAAAAAAATTAGTCATGTATCATATTTTTTTAATGTTCTTTCCTACGCAATCAGAAAAATGTTTCAAAGACACTTCAAAAACTACAACAAGCAGTGTCAAACCCAGACGCTTAATTGGAGTCTGGAAAACAACATCAAATTTAACGCGTCCAAGTGACACGTAAGAAAAGTCCAATGTCTTACAACTATAGATCACTATTAAAAATATAACATCTCGAAAAAGCTAATGAATGTTCAAGAAGAGAAAGACATGTGTTACCTTGTCTGTTAAACTTTCCTAAGAGTCTTACATAAACAACATGAACATTGCTGAGGCTAACAAGTTGCACAAACTATTTATTAAAGGGACTTAACCCTTGTTGATGGGATTCAAAAGTGAGGTGAACCTTATATCTGTCGCATATATCCCAGCTAAATATATGCAGAGAACAATCAAAGATTGGAAAAGTCCAACGAGAGCAACAAGGTGGATTTTAAGATCTAAACCAGACGAAATGCCATACGAACAGCGGTTTTTGATTCTGGATCTATATACTACCATTATGTTACGACGGGAAAATCAAAGATTTCGTATTTGGCATGGCTTGATATGGCTATATCGATCTAAATGATTATGGTTATGTTAATAATTGCTTCATTCGTAAACCACTTCAGTACCCGGTTCATTCAGACCTCTAGTAATATTCGTCAAGTCCTTCTCTGCAGAACTACTATTTTCCAAGCTTCATATCTTAATCGTACAGTTCTGGAACATTATATGTAAACAAGCGCTCACTAATATTTTTTCCAGTCCTTAGTTCATTTAGTTCTAGTTCATTTAAATGCTATCTTAGGCAGAAATATTTCTCCTTCTACATCAGGTCTTCGGCTCGTAATTGTCCTTGCCACACGGCTAAACTTTTATTTATCCAATTGTCCTTCCATTCCATCATCTATCCACCCACTCACCCATCGAGCCATTCACCACCCACAAACCCATTCATCCATCCACCCAGTCACTCATTCACGTACCCATCCATCCACCCACCATCCATCCTCGTTCACACCTTTTATATTTAATTTATTTAGACCATTTAAATTACCCCTTTGGATCCTCTTATTTTTGTCATCTTACTGTTCAATACATTTACTTTGAAACTTTTGGATTATTTAAATTAAGTAATTCATCGTTAAGCAATTTATGGAAATAAATCTCTTACCACCCCCCCCAAACCACCCCCCCCAAAAAAAAACCCCAACAAAAACAAAAAAAAACCACGAAAAAAACACAAACAAAACAACCCCCAAAAAGCAACCCTCAAAAAACAAAAAAAAACAAATACAAAACAAACTTTGAACAAGAACCCATAACTTCGGCGTTAAACGCAACGGGAGATATCACCATGACAACACGGTAATTAAACGCCATATTGCCATAGTGATATCGACTTAATTGAAAAAGTCGGACACCGTGGCTCAGAGTTAGATACAACGTCTGCCATTTGATTTTTGTTTTGTGGCCAAAAGTTGTAATTTACTATCTAATAGAAACAACGACCAATGGCGCACAACTACGATAACAACAATGTCGAACGCAAATGTTGTGCCTTCGATTTGCTGCGGCGCGCAACCTAAATCTGCTCAAATACTCGATTCCCGCGGGTCACAAGAAAACAATTCTAATCAACAAACAAAAACATATAATTGTTCTTCTAAAAATACTACCTTCAATGATGGAAACGGGAACTTCCAACGCACAAAAAAAAAGCAAACGTTGCTCTTTGTACCCAATCTGTCCGACTTTCTTCATTAATTTCCATGGTGATATCTCCCGTTGCGTTTAACGCCGAAGTTATGGATTATAATTAATCAAACAATTACTCGCATGTCTTTGGGCAGCCACATCCAAGCATTTCACGCGGTCGATATCATCCAGACAAAAATCAGCTATAGATTTAGAATATGAAGCTGCCTAGCAGTAGTAATTAATCGACAAAAACGACTTACCACACCAGCACCACGAAGAGGCTCATAGTTTTGCCGTACAGTATCTTTAGCGACATTTTGCATATACCATTGAAATGTTCGGCATTTTAACTTCTTCCGTAGAGCAACCCGGTCGCTAATGTCTCCAAAATCTTTGACTTCTTTCAGCTCTGGTCTTCTCTCATAAAGCCATTCCTTGTAATCATCCATCCATACCTCGGCTACTCTTCGAAAATTGATCGACACAGCATTTGGTTTTGGATACGAGTACGGCACATTCTTTCGGTACACATGTCCCACTCGAGAACATGGCATGTTGGCCATTTTCCCTCCACACATCCAAATCTTGAAAAATATATATCAAATTTTTAAGAATTTTCAGATCTTGATAAGATTAGCAGCTTCTTAAGGTAGCAAAAGGGGAAAATGCCATATAAAGAAAAGAATATAATGGGGGAAAATGTTTCAACTTTGTAACAAATAAATGATTTTCTATCAGTGCCAAAAATATCGAATAGCAAAGCACACAGTTACTGCTGTTTGCAAGTGACGGCGCCGCGCGCCGAATATTTGGTCATTGTTTGCATTGTGTCAACTCCTATTTGACACCGGGTCAAGTATGAGTTCAATCAAGTCAAGGTTATTTTTAATGCTCGAATCAAGTGTTTCGTAAATTAATGTTTACTTTTGTATTAACCAATCATATTTCGCTTCTCCCACCGTACTGAAATTGAATACTAATAACATTTAACGCGGGATCCCAAACAGCAAATTGTGAGAAAATAATTATGAAACTTAGCAAACGCGGAAGGAGACTATGAGTGGAAAAGCTTTGTCCATTGATTTTAGAAGCGCTATTGTCGACAAGCATTAAAAATAACCTTGACTTGACTGAACAAGTAGCAGTAAAGTAGCAGTAGCTAGCAGTTGTGTCAAGTAGCAGTTGACACAAAGGAAACAACGATCAAATTACGGCGCGCGGCGCAGTCACCTATAACCAGCAGTAAACAAACAAACAAACAAACAAACAAACAAACAAACAAACAAACAAACAAACAAACAAACAAACAAGCAAACAAACAAGCCAAATTTAAATCTCGAGGAATTCCTAACGAATCATTTTCTACCGACTAATTACAACAGCATGCAAAAGACACAACCTGTTTCAGTAATAATAAAAACAATCTAAACACCTTGAAAGATAATTCATATTGTTCACCACCCCAGACCTCCATGCCTGGATCATATTGACCAAGTTTATCAAAAAATTTCTTGTTGATGGCAAATAATCCTCCAGCCATGACGGGTGACCTACAGTGCATGTATAAGTAACAGAATTTTCAAACAACGTCAATAACTCAGAAACCAATATTTTAAAAACTCTGTCTGTCTGTCTGTCTGTCTGTCTGTCTGTCTGTCTGTCTGTCTGTCTGTCTGTCTGTTTGTCTGCCTGCCTGCCTGCCTGCCTACCTACCTGCCTGCCTGCCTGCCTGCCTGCCTGCCTGCCTGTCTGTCTGTCTGTCTGTCTGTCTGTCTGTCTGTCTGTCTGTCTGTCTGTCTGTCTGTCTGTCTGTCTGTCTGTCTGTCTTGCCTGCCTGCCTGCCTGCCTGTCTGTCTGTCTGTCTGTCTGTCTGTCTGTCTGTCTGTCTGTCTGTCTGTCTGTCTGTCTGTCTGTCTGTCTGTCTGTCTGTCTGTCTGTCTGTCTGTCTGTCTGTCTGTCTGTCTGTCGTGCAAAGCTACAAAATCATGCTACCAAACTAATTACTAGACAAAATTATGAAATCAGATAAAGTGAAATAAGGCAATAATTAAACTAGAAAACTATTTTAGAATATCAAACCGACCATATGTTAATAATGGTGCAGAAAGTATTAAATAGTATAGATAAGAAATTATTTATTTCATACAAAATTAAAATAAAAATACTTTCTTTCTGTTTTGGCATTATTCCACTATTGCTACCTTAAAATATATAGTGCGATAGAGGGTTTTCATTTACTGAAAAAAATATTTTTACACATGTAAAAAATACGGTATATTAGCGCGAAAATATCACTTCAACAATCCAATGATTGATTATCTTCTTGAAGTGCAGTAAAAATTTAGCCTCAATTAAGATTGTCCGTGTCCTTTATGAAATATATGGAATAATATAGTACATAGTTGGGGTTGTTATTTTGAAGTATGTGATTTTAGAATTTGTCGGGTCATTAGAGCGTCTGTAGCTTTTGTTGAAACAAACAAAGGTACACAATACTGAGCTGTACACATCGAATGTCATAAAGACAAGACTTTGTAAAGGTGACAAAGTATATTTTTGATAATTCTTCGCATTTTGTAGTTATGCTTTAGTCGTAGTAATGTATTCAAAAACGTTGTCGAGTGAGAAATGAACTGAAAACATGAAATAAGTGCGTGAAAATCTGTAACACAAAAGTAAAAACACCAAAATAAAAGTCGTTTCAGCATTTACTTGAATGTATGTACAAGTTTAGGCCAAACAAAAAGTTATACACTCTAAAAACACTCTGGTGGAATAATCCTGGTTATTTTAAATTAACCCCATTTGAGTCAAAAAATTTGCAGACAACAAGTCACCCTGGTCATTTTCTTTACGATTAAAACCCGGAATATTTCATAACCACTTTCCTGGTTAACTTTGCACTGCAAATAAACAAAATGGCGGCGCATTTCTGACCGAAGATGTAAACTGGTGTTTTACGATGTATATGCCTGTTTAAGGAAAGAAAAAGGGAAAATTAAAGATTGTAGGGTGATAGGAAAACTCGTTCACGCACAAAAGATCGTGACAATCGGAAACAGAGGCAATTTAGCTCGTTGTTTTTGTCGACTCTATTGGTTTTAATATGCAAGGAGTGGGGAAGGAACACGAGAACGGCAAGTTACTCAAATATAAAAAGGAAATATTTTACCGGAGAAAAACGTACAGAATGGAATCAATCAGCTGTAAATGATATATTTAAAGGTAAGGCTTTCGTTTGTCGATACATTCAAATATATTAATCGTATTAAATGTTCGTGTGCTTGGAAAATAATGACGAGAGCCTATTATAATAACCATAGGTAGCCCAAAAATCCGTGTAGAGCCCCATTCCCCTACTAGCTGTCGCGCGCCGCAAGGCCCCTTGCAATGATTACATGATATTATATAGAAATACATAAGGTTGGCAAGTAATTCATGGTTTACGAACAAACTACTTGAACAAATGGGAAAATACTTGGTACAACGTGATGAAAACTGACAAAAAACTAACGATACATTAAACCTGGATAATTTTACTATCTTGTCACAAACAAATTTCGTTTCAAAACAGCCGGGAAAGAGGTAAAATAGACACAAACTGTGAAATTTTGTTGAAGATTTTCCCTGTCTCTATGCGGGATGCCACAGGTCGACGTATTCGTCATTTTTTTAAAGCAGCAAAAGTAAGCCTATTGGCCAATAAAATACACAAACTATGACGTTCCTGGAGGGGAAAAAAGAGCTACAGGGGGGTTAGTCAGCACAAAATAAAAAGTGGAAAACTTGGCGGGATTGTTGGCGATGATACGTGAAAGAAAAATACCCGACGTCGGCCGACGGTGAAATTTATTTATAGTTTTTTATTTATAATAAAGCCTAAATTGTAAAGGACTTTTTGAACAAAAGATGTGATAAAGGAAACTCGAAACGATTTTGTTCTGGTACGTATGAAAATATATATTTTTAAAATAATGTTTTTAAAAGATAAACAAAGACGAAATACCGTCAAAAGAAATTGCCAAAGCCAACAAAGGCAATGTACATTTAGCATTTACTTTTTATCTAAATAAATTATTAATAAGCTTACTGTTTATCGAAAACACGAAATTCCGTCAAATAAATTGCTCTACATTCATTTTTAATGCTTTAACGAAAAGAAAAACAAGCTTTCTTTGTTTTCCGAAAACAGTCTACTTATTAAGATAAACTTTATAAAGCCGAAGGTCCATCTGTGATGGAAAAGGAGAAGCCAAAGGGATTTTGCAATAATGTCAACGCTTTTTTCTGGTACTGTTTGCATGCATATGATATTCTTTAAAAGTGAAAGACCCACATTACTGAACTGGTTATTTGCAAATGTTTATACCGCCGTATATAATTTGTCATATTTGAAAACAAAAACAGCCAGCGCTTCTCACAACGCAATTAAGAACAAAAAACCAATCAGTTTCAGACGAGTTTGCCTCAGTATGAAATCTATCGTACAAACCGTTAAGAAGACCCAAAAATTACAATGTCATCTCCAAAAAAAGACGTTTTAATCACTGTTTAAGTGCTTTAAGCATGAATAGACAACACTGTAAAAAAAAACAAGGGAAGGGAAAGCAAGGTACCGCAATAAACACCGAATAATATTGACCTAAAAGCCCGCTCATCCAAAACGCAAGTCAAGCTTATATGACTAAGTCTAAGGCCATGTGCAGGGAAAGTAACTCGCTACAAGAGAACTGACTTACCTGAATAAATATGTCGTTTGGTCGATAGGTTATAAATGCTTTCACACGCAAACGTGGTGCAACTGGTGAAGCTGGAGCTGCTGCAATGGTTCTATAAGTCCACACTGGAAAACTTTATAAGTTAAAGATCTAAAACGTGAAGCCAAAAGGCAAAACTGCCATAAAAACACCACAGGCATTCTCGAAGTTTTATTGAAAACTGCATGTCAGTCTGACGAGCAAGTCAAGTAAGAAGACAAAAGAGTTTCTAATCCATAAACGTGCAAAATCAATGGTCTGCAACGAAAAAGGAAAAAGAACGTTACCAACGTTCGAAACGGCTGTCATCCATGCAGTCGTCAAAGCTCAAGAACATCTTAATAAAATCAAAAGAGAAACGAGAATCAATTTGAATTTGTGATAACTATACCTTAAAAATACCCTATATTAACGGAAATCGTAAACGTTTTAAGGTCAATGCTGCTCCAAGCATGCTTCTTCTATCGTTGCTCGACTATTCCATTGTGTCGACTGCCAAATAAACGGGGGAAAATCTCCTCTTAATTATCATGGACGCATGCGCACGCCTTTCATAGGCTTTTCTGGGCAAAACAACGAAAACTATAGTTAACAGGTTTTCCGTTTATTTGGCAGTTGACACAATGGAATAGTCGAGCAACGATAGAAGAAGCATGCTTGGAGCAGCATTGACCTTAAAACGTTTACGATTTCCGTTAATATAGGGTATTTTTAAGGTATAGTTATCACAAATTCAAATTGATTCTCGTTTCTCTTTTGATTTTATTAAGATGTTCTTGAGCTTTGACGACTGCATGGATGACAGCCGTTTCGAACGTTGGTAACGTTCTTTTTCCTTTTTCGTTGCAGACCATTGATTTTGCACGTTTATGGATTAGAAACTCTTTTGTCTTCTTACTTGACTTGCTCGTCAGACTGACATGCAGTTTTCAATAAAACTTCGAGAATGCCTGTGGTGTTTTTATGGCAGTTTTGCCTTTTGGCTTCACGTTTTAGATCTTTAACTTATAAAGTTTTCCAGTGTGGACTTATAGAACCATTGCAGCAGCTCCAGCTTCACCAGTTGCACCACGTTTGCGTGTGAAAGCATTTATAACCTATCGACCAAACGACATATTTATTCAGGTAAGTCAGTTCTCTTGTAGCGAGTTACTTTCCCTGCACATGGCCTTAGACTTAGTCATATAAGCTTGACTTGCGTTTTGGATGAGCGGGCTTTTAGGTCAATATTATTCGGTGTTTATTGCGGTACCTTGCTTTCCCTTCCCTTGTTTTTTTTTACAGTGTTGTCTATTCATGCTTAAAACACTTAAACAGTGATTAAAACGTCTTTTTTTGGAGATGACATTGTAATTTTTGGGTCTTCTTAACGGTTTGTACGATAGATTTCATACTGAGGCAAACTCGTCTGAAACTGATTGGTTTTTTGTTCTTAATTGCGTTGTGAGAAGCGCTGGCTGTTTTTGTTTTCAAATATGACAAATTATATACGGCGGTATAAACATTTGCAAATAACCAGTTCAGTAATGTGGGTCTTTCACTTTTAAAGAATATCATATGCATGCAAACAGTACCAGAAAAAAGCGTTGACATTATTGCAAAATCCCTTTGGCTTCTCCTTTTCCATCACAGATGGACCTTCGGCTTTATAAAGTTTATCTTAATAAGTAGACTGTTTTCGGAAAACAAAGAAAGCTTGTTTTTCTTTTCGTTAAAGCATTAAAAATGAATGTAGAGCAATTTATTTGACGGAATTTCGTGTTTTCGATAAACAGTAAGCTTATTAATAATTTATTTAGATAAAAAGTAAATGCTAAATGTACATTGCCTTTGTTGGCTTTGGCAATTTCTTTTGACGGTATTTCGTCTTTGTTTATCTTTTAAAAACATTATTTTAAAAATATATATTTTCATACGTACCAGAACAAAATCGTTTCGAGTTTCCTTTATCACATCTTTTGTTCAAAAAGTCCTTTACAATTTAGGCTTTATTATAAATAAAAAACTATAAATAAATTTCACCGTCGGCCGACGTCGGGTATTTTTCTTTCACGTATCATCGCCAACAATCCCGCCAAGTTTTCCACTTTTTATTTTGTGCTGACTAACCCCCCTGTAGCTCTTTTTTCCCCTCCAGGAACGTCATAGTTTGTGTATTTTATTGACCAATAGGCTTACTTTTGCTGCTTTAAAAAAATGACGAATACGTCGACCTGTGGCATCCCGCATAGAGACAGGGAAAATCTTCAACAAAATTTCACAGTTTGTGTCTATTTTACCTCTTTCCCGGCTGTTTTGAAACGAAATTTGTTTGTGACAAGATAGTAAAATTATCCAGGTTTAATGTATCGTTAGTTTTTTGTCAGTTTTCATCACGTTGTACCAAGTATTTTCCCATTTGTTCAAGTAGTTTGTTCGTAAACCATGAATTACTTGCCAACCTTATGTATTTCTATATAATATCATGTAATCATTGCAAGGGGCCTTGCGGCGCGCGACAGCTAGTAGGGGAATGGGGCTCTACACGGATTTTTGGGCTACCTATGTAATAACTCGTTGATAAACTGTTGACGTCGAGGTTGACGTTGACAATAATATAATAAGAAGAGCGGAATGGATTCGAGAAAACCCAGGTATGTCCATCAGTTCTGTCCTAAATGAATTTCCAAGGCTTTTCGATACACCTGGTATGGTAAGTATGAACGTGCATACATGAAGAACATTGTAAACATAGAACCGCATTATTGACTAATTTCATAACAAGCAGGTGTATGATGATAAACTTAACCCTTTCCCTAATGTGCCACCCAAAACTGGCCTTTTTTTAACTTTACTCTGTCCAACACCAGATGATTTTACATGTCAAAGGGAAGCCTCCAGTAGGGAAAGGGTTAATGACTGCCTGACCCAGTACCTTGACATTACAAATTAGGCTATTGCCCCCTCAATGTGTTGAGCCAGCAGATGATAGAAATCATGCATACAGTAATTATTCAATGGACATGCGGAGTACTAATGTTTTTCTATCTCTCTCAAGATTGAAATAGACTTTCGAATAGTGTATCCTGAGGTGGCAGACAATCTTTTCCTGAGATGGACTCCATCATTTGTGGATAAAGTGCTCAAATATGCAGACACACAAGGAAAGTGGCAGACATACCTCCACATAAGTCTAGACAGTCTGGATTCTGGTTAGTGCAATTTAATACACCTGTATTTTATATAATAATATAGCATTGCAAATTGTAGCAGAGTAAGAAAACCATGTATATGATTTTAAATCATGAAATTATATAATTATAATAAATGTTTTTATCCCTTTAGATGAAAAGAAGAAAAATGTTTCGTTAGGTCTGTTGCCATGCATTCTTCATTCAGGAAGAAAGGGGAGGAAAAGGTGCAGCGTAGATGATTCCATTAAATCATACATGGATGTGCAACCTGTAAGGATTATATATGTTTAATTTTTATTAATTTCAAATACCTTATCTCGATATTTTGCTCCCAAACCAGTCAAAAACAGCCCTTTTATTATTTTACTCTATCTAACACCAGACGATTTTACTCTCTCTTCTAATGCAACACAATTTTACTGACCAGTCAAAGGGATTACCTGTATTAAAGCCTCAAGATCGAGTTAATATTCCTAAAGAAATGAATATACTTTACATACACTCATTTGGTTTTCAATTACTAGGAATTTTTTCCAGCCTTAGGCAGCATAGAGAACAAATTAGAAGTACTTAAAAATAGATTAAGAACTATAATGATCAGATTTTTAAATGATTTGTCAAAATCACTTAGTAATAAATATCTCAGGTATTCCCAGGACTCCTCACATTATGGCATTCAGTCCTAATTATGAATTATTGAATTTGAATGAGATGGCCAGGGATAGGGCTTATATAGGCACAAGTATACAAGAATTAGCACTGATGTAATCATGGAACCATTGTGCGGTTCTCCATATTGTACATTTGGTTGTCTACAGAAATTTTGATGTTTGATGTTGTGACTGACAATGAGTATGTGTGGTTTGATGTTGCCAGTAATATGTGTCAAACATAAAAGTATAAACTAATTAACTAATGTGTACCTTAGTTCTTCAGATTTTTCAAAATTAGAAGCATAACTTTTGTTTTCTGAACTAAAACCATGGTAAAAACAAACCCTCCACAGTGGAGGGAGAAGTCTTCTGCTCTAGCCCCAATTCATTTCTGTGTGACGGCGCGAAGCCTGGTACTTAATTTCCCACTGCATATAGTCGCATTTTAATGTGAAGTGCCTTCTTTCTGGTATTAATTGTTTCTTAAATATTTTATTATAGATTGGTACTAACATGCCGAAGTACCTAGAGGAGGCAGAAAACAAGCTACCATTTATACTTGTGATTGGAGATAGGGCTTTACCGCACCAGGTCTTTGTTGTGGCTGAGGGGCGGGGTTTAGAGCTGCCAAGTTTGTTAAAGGCTGTAGATGTTTGTTTAAAGCTTTTTTACGTTTTGGATGTTCATTATCCGTGGCAATGTGCGGTGACATGGGAATTCATTCAAAAGGTCATGTATGGTCTTGATGATAAGATCAGTCATAAAATGTTACCAGCAGTCATTGCAATGCGGACTGCATTAAAATAAAGACAAGGTTCCACTCTGTGATTTGAGTTGTTCTTATTAAAGTAAAAATTCCTGGTTAGGGGTTTTTAATTTAACCAGTATACTGGTCATATTTATAAGTTTTTAACCAGGTAACTAGTTAAATTTATGACCATAATTCCTGGTTAATTGTTTACCAGTAATCTGGTGGATTTATTTGACCAGGATTTCCTGGTCAAGTTAACCAGGTTTGTGTGGGTGGTATACTGACCCGGAGCCTGGTAAAGATAATTCATCTAACCAGGTAACTAGTTAAATTTATGACCATAATGCCTGGTTAAAGATAATTCATCTAACCAGGATCCGGGTCATATTTATAGGTTTTTGACCAGGCAACTAGTTAAATTTATGACCATAATTCCTGGTTGAACATAATTCATCTAACTAGGATCCTGGTCATATTTATAGGTTTTTGACCAGGCAACTAGTTAAATTTATGACCATAATTCCTGGTTGAACATAATTCATCTAACTAGGATCCTGGTCATATTTATAAGTTTTTAACCAGGTAACTAGTTAAATTTATGACCATAATTCCTGGTTAATTGTTTACCAGGAATCTGGTGGATTTATTTGACCAGGATTTCCTGGTCAAGTTAACCAGGTTTGTGTGGGTGGTATACTGACCCGGAGCCTGGTAAAAATTTGACCCCATCCTGGTGAAATTTAACCAGAGTGTTTTTAGAGTGTATGGGTTTCCGGTTTCCGGACCTTACCTAGTTTTTTGCTAGCAAAATGCCGAACCTAATCTATTTACGGAATTTTTGAGGAGCATGGGCCTGAGTTACAGCATGATTTGCATCTTGAGATAGCAAGAGTATTGTTTTTGGTTTTGGAAAGAATATTATTGTCGTTGCTGGGCACTATTAAATAAAAAAAAGTGAAAAAAAGAGGAATCCGACTTACCCTACCTAAGATTTTGTGAAGAGAAATAGGAAACCCAGGTATTTTATTTTTGTTTGGCCTTAGTTCCCAGTTAGGATGTTGTCTACTTATTTTCAAATTATTCACTTTGGCTGGCCAACATCGTCTACGAACAAACATAATCACCACTGTGAAAATGAATGCAGATATTCAAAAGTTTACACACAATACACTATAACCAATTTCAATGACTAATTGTTAAATATTCCTATCATTCAAATCTACATGTATATGCAGCAAACTACTACAGAAGCATGTACTAAATGGTTCTACAAAAACAATGTCTACCATGCAGAAGCTTACCACACTTCCTGTGTAGCATCTTTCCTTTTTGCCATTTGTTCCTCAGTTAGTGCTCGTTCCTTGTAATCAAACCTCCAGTTAAAAGTTCCTCGCATAAAAGAACCCATTGGCTTGTAAGCAAAACTATCGTGGTCAATAAAGTCTATTATAGGACAAGTGACAACATGTTCATCCCGTGTGATTGGTTCCAACAGCGGAGGTAACCAGCCTTTGTTAACTTCACAATGCGAATCCAAAACAATAACAACATCCCCCAGTACATTCGAAGCTCCTAGCATTCTTGCCCGGATTAAACCAAGCCTTTCTTTGGCTCTGATTAATCGAACTTTACCAAGTGTTACAATGTAGTTCTCTAACTTTTCTTTCAAATGATCTAGTATTTAAACAACGATATAATAAAGCATAATTTTGAAGAACATATACTGTAAGTAATATATACAATACTAGCGTCCAGGCCGTATGGAAAGAAAGAAAAGGAAAGGAAAACGACTTTATTTGTTTAGAGTTACATATGACAATGTTTAGACACTGACAACCAATGGCGCTTGCTCCTTGTCTGATGGAACTAGTTCGTAGAATTGACTGGGAAAACTATGGTGTTGACTTTGCGGAAGGGAAAAACTGAAAATCCAGTGAAAACCCTCGAGGCACAGGAGAGAACCAACAACTCTACTCGCATGAAGCATGTAGGCCGTAGAAACAAATTGTCTGGAAACGCGGCCAAAGTCTAGGCCAAAGCCTATGTTTTTGTTCACGTTTGTGCACCTTCACGCTTGCTGAACCCGTTGTAGTTTTGGTATAATGAGCAACCAAAGAGAGGCGTTGCTGTATATATATGAACGTAAAACAAAGGATTTGTACACTTTCAGTCTATCCTTAACGTAAATTGCAGCTCATTGTCAGTCGCTTTGACGTTCACCGCGTTTCCAGACAAATGACCTTTTCGACAAAATTTGCGCGTTTACAAAAGGTACTCTTTCGTGATCAGTGTTTGGGATTTGTAGGTACAAAGAATTAATCGAAAACGTAAACCGCCGACACAAAGTCACTTACCAAGGGGCCTCATTTTAGATGAGAAATCTGCAGCGACCGCTTTACTTATGTTTTCGAATTCACTGCGCGGAAAGGCAAAATCGAAGAAGAATTGTTAGTGGCCGACAAGCCCTTTCTTCCTTCGTTGATATCACTGGTACAAAGCGACAGTGCGAACAGAATATATATCTCTTCCAGCGCAAACTAAGATGAAATGCGGCATGAATTAGAGTGTAATAATGGCCAGGAGAAGAACAACGAGAAGCAGTTAGTAAAGTATAGAAATTTTCTCTAACCAACCTTGCTTTGTTAAATTTTAGTACTATCTCATTTACATAATTATGCAAATATGCTGAACCTTTTAGACTACCCCTCAGTTTAATGACCTTGACTGTATGCCGCAGAACAGAGCGAACTAAAAGGTTCAGAATATGTAAATGAAATAGTACTAAAATTTAACAAAGCAAGCTTGGTGGGAGAAATGTTCTACCTGCATGAGAGGCTCAAACAGTTACTAACTCGTTGTTCTTTTTCTGACCATTATTACACTCTAATTCATGCCACGTTTCATCTTGGTTTGCAATGGAAGAGATATTCTGCTCGCACAGTCGCTTTGTACCAGTGATATAATAAATGAAGGCAGAAAGGATTTGTGCCACTAACATCTGTTCTTCACTCTTGTCTGTCCCGCGCGGTGAATTCGAAACAGGGGCGGATCCAGCTCAAAATCCGACTGTCGCTCAAGGTTGACGTCATATGACGTGACGTCATGTGGCGTTATTGCCTCTTGTTTGACAAAACCATGCAATATTTGTTTTTATATATTTTCATAAAAACAAACCAAAAAGTCCATTCTTGCCCCCAGCCTCCGTCTAAGCTAGAGCCATTCAAATAGGAACGACCTTCTGAAGCATTCAGGTGTTCCTATCCGAAAAACACATCTGTAATTGCGAAATAAGGTGGTCAAGAAACGGGACTAACACTATGCGCCGATAGTACTACGAAACGGAATCTGCTGGGTGATTTTCACGGTTTCTTTGACGACCCACAATCCTAGGCATCTTTGGTTCAGTTCCCACTTCTTTAGCTAAAGCGACAGCTTTGTCGTACTGGAAGCATGTACGTTGGAAATGTCCAAACGCATTTTTTTCAGTCCCATTGCGCAATATTTTGAATTTTAATCTGAAATTTCCGACTATCGCTTGAGCGACACTCGCGACAGTCTGGATCCGCCCCTGCCGGAAAACATAAGTAAAGCGGTCGCGGCAGATTTCTCATCTAAAAGATGGGGCCTCTTGGTAAGTGACCTTTGGCTTTGTGTCGGCGGTTTACGTTTCCGATTCATTCTTTGTACCTACAAATCACGAACACTGATTTTGTCCTCAGAAATGTCACAATATGCATAAACTTACCAATTTTTTTACTTGCTGTCGCTGGTATGATGTCAGGGTGTTCAACTGTGGGTTCATTTTCGCCAACAAAGTGCCGCAGACTTCAAATATATTTATCCTTCGAACAAACGAAAGAATCGCCGCGAAGATACGCATCAATCCATCGCTTGCGCTTTTCTCCGCTACTCTTCGGACAATATTTCACTATACACTCTGTATAACGCGAGTCGTTCTTACAAGTATTTAGTAGCAACAGTTCGAATTCCCGACCAATGTACGAACTTTCGGTGTTTGTTTACATTTTTGGTCACATGTCGCTGCACGTGGCTCTAGTGCCGAAAAGGTCAATTTATCTCCAGGGAGTGTGACGTTGAAATAAACGCCTCTTTCTGATAAACGCCCCCCTTTAGAGCTCATTTTTTCAATAAACGCCCGCCCTAGGGCGTCTATTGGAATAAATACGGTATCGTAACTAATATAAACTAAAAAGTTCATCATATGCATCCTTAACATCTGGTCGTGTCATTTCTTGCTGCTGCGCAAGGAAATGTTGTTGAAGTGGAATTCGGTTGTAAACGAAAGCGAGAAGTTGGCCTCATTGTACCTGGCCTCTACAGAGCAAGTGTGTCATGAAATAAGTAATACATACAATAATGAGCATCAGAGCTATATGGGCATTTATAACGCAAGCCGAAAGCAAGCCGTTGTAAATCACATACAGTTCGAACGCAAATATTGTATATGAATTATCCAATTCACACGTCTATTTGTTCAGGTTTATCAACAATATAAGCTGTTTAAACATGGTATAACGGGAATAATTTACGACGTTCTGATTAAAAAAAACATACTTACGAAGTGAATGTAGTCAAGTAAGATAAACAATTTTTGTCAACAACAGCATCGCTAATTTCGACAAAAAAAAACCAATCTTGTCATCCGCCCTCTTAGACAATTTTTTATACGCATCTGACGTCAGAAGCTGGGTAGAGCTAAATATTTACTTAGATATACCGATATGTATGTATGTCTGAAGTTCCCTTTTAGTGAATGTCCTTTTCCCATCATTGCATTTCAATCCTTTCAATAGCCTGCGAGCAGGCTCTCCGGGAGGCGAGGCGGGACGTGAAGGAGAGCCTGCATACGGATCCCATTGAAATTTGAATGCCGCCCCTTCTTAACGAGTTGTCAAAAGTGACCAATCACAAACCAAACTCGCAGAGTAAACAAAGAAACCGTTTTTACTACCCCGCCAGACGAATAGGTATACGCTACTCCTTTTCCCTGTCTATACTCTTTATTTTAATTGTATACGAAGACGATTATATTTCGAGTGGGAAAAGGAGCCGGAGCCTTTGAGTTTTAACAGCCATTGTTTACTGGCCAAATACTGTAGGAACTATCACAGGATCACACTGTTAAATATTTAAACTTGAATTTATAGTCTCTATGATAAATCTGGATAAACTCAGCCAGCATAATTTAAACGGGTTAGTTCAAGCCGATCACGACACTCTACACACTAAAACATTATCGCAAAGTCACCACGGACAACAACCATGAAGGCAAGTGTATTTTGTTTATTTCAGGATATTAAGGTCACTTTAAGCGATTTTTTCATCGAGACTATAAATAATTTGTGTTGACGTCAAAACAACGGCTCGTTAATTAATCCAGGTTAAATATTAGTGTTGCCACAGCACATTGACCGGGATCATAGATAATGGAAGGGGAACTGGATAGGAAACTTACGAAACCGGAAACGATGTTTGCACAACTTGCTATAGTAATTATACATTTATAAGCGGCTAATGCAGCTATTGCTGAAATTAAACAATATATATATGTTATTTACCAAACTGGAGGTCCGTACTGGAAAAATATTGCCCGAGGTCTTGACTGTACGGAACGAGGCCGCAAACGTCGTCATTTTTCTTGCGAGCGTTAACGAAAAATTTGGCGAGGAGGATGTTTAATTCCTCGGCAGGTATGTTTTGAATTTCTCGTACTTCATTTATAGACAAAAAGTACCTGGTAATGACATTTATATCGTATTCCGTTTTCTTCTTCGTGTTTTCCGGTCGTTGACTCTCAATATAATTTTGGATGTCAATATCGCTGCCATTGTAACACCCGTTTTCGTTCGCGTTCGCGTTTGGGTCTGAATAGACTAAATTTCCAGCACTTGTGCTTGGGACGTCGTCTTGGGGATAATAAAATTCGCTCTCGCTATGCTCACTATCGTCGGAGTACATTTTTCACCACTTTTTTGGTTTGAAAACTGTTTTTCACCCCCATATTAGTTTTGGCGGAAAAACGAGAGGTCCGTACTTGTGTGATACGGACCTCGTATTTAGCCAATCAGAAGCCGTCATTTTTGTTACGGACCTGCAGTTACGGACCTGAGAAAAATAAAGTGTAATATCACTTAAGTTCAGTAGTGTCTGATTTTAGCCATGTGGGACAACCGTTAGTGCATTAGCCGCTTATCAGTGTATAATTACCCTAGCAATTGTGCAAACATCGTTTCCGGTTTCGTAAGTTTCCTATCCAGTTCCCCTTCCATCATCTGTGCCGGGATGCCTGTGTAAACTATAATGCAAATTCAGTGATTCAGTGATATAAATAATAACGTTGGAATATAAACCATTCTGCCGCATATCCCGTGAGCTTAACAAAAAACATCTGCAAGGCATGCAAGATTCAATGCTTTTAATATATCGCTAGATTAGATATTCATTTCACGACTATTACCTATGTGATTTTCGTGGGATGAACATTCGAATTTGCATATTTTGCAAAAGATTAAAGATGTTCATAGTTCTCAAGCTTGCGATAAACGTTGGAGGCGTGACCTGTCGATGAGACTGATGAGCAATCTCGTTCCCAGAGCCCACGTTCCCCACCCGGGAAACGAGAGACTCTGGGATAATCCGTTTCAAATCACAGGATTCTTGTTATTCCAGTTGAGGTATGCATGCGTAAATATCCGGAATCTGGTAGTATGTTCTCCCTGTTTGACTTTTCCCCAAACAAGTCAATGGGGTTGCTGGCGAAGCTCGAATTACAGCATCTACACACATACGGCGAAGATATCGATCGCGGCAACGTCTTCACTGGAGTCTTGTCGTCCGACATCTTTGTTATTTTGGTTATTAATTCTATTTCCGGTCACTTCAGACCAACTCATGCTCACTATTCAGCCAATAACGTAACGATTTGAAACGGATTATCCCAGAGTCTCTCGTTTCCCGGGTGGCGAACGTGGGCTCTGGGAACGAGATTGACTGATGAGTTGATCTGCTTTAATTAACTTTGTCAGGCGATTAAAATATCCACCAATCAGAACATTGCGTCCAAATTTTGGACGCGTGCATTATGGGATCCGTGTAGCTCTCTTTCACCTCCCGCCTCGCCTCCCATGCAGTGAGCCTGCTCCCAGGCTACCCTTTCAAAAGTATGGGAAACTCTCAGTTTCGGCTAGCACCAAAGTGTACAAAAGGTTTTAGTTACTAATTGACCTTAATCTTTTTTCTTTTTTTCTGTACAAACTGTCGTCAGTTAAACTCAGAGGAAACCCCTGAGCTCCAGACGGGATACGAAGCCATTTACTTAACCATTGAGCCATTGATGCACTGGAAATCAGAGGGTAGACCGAGGTTGTTTTCGATATTTATACCTGAGAACTAGTCAAAAAGTACATGTGTCACAGGTATTTGTTGGGCTATCAAGTCGCATTGTGTCAGAGTTTTTCTCTGAGTTTAACTTACGACAGCTTGTACAGTAAAACAAACGAAGAAACTTTGCCAACTCCAAGCTGAAAACACTACTAACACAGAAAAAGATTTACCGATAATAAACTGACACAATGCGACTTGTAGTCCAACAAGTTCTTGTGACACACGTACGGTTTGACTAAAATATCGAAAAGAACCTCGGTCTACCATTTGAATTCCACTGGCTCAATGGTTAAAGCGTCCGGTTGGCATTCGGAAGGTTGTGGGTTCGAGTCCTGTCTGGTGCTCTGAGTTTTTCTCTGAGTTTAACTGACGACAGCTTGTACAGCAAAAACGTGCAATTTTTTTTTACCAACTTCAAGCTGAAAACACTGCTAACATGCTTGACCTTAGTGAGTATGTTTATTAATCAGAACGTGATAAATTGATAATTTTATTTTTTGTTGCTATATTATCCTTTAAGCTGAGAAAATCAATCGAAGTTTATGTAAAATAGGATGAATTTGTAACCGACGTACATCATTTCTTTTGAATTTTCTAGCTCGACACGGCTACGTTAGTCTGCCTCCTTCGTAATTCAGACGCTGGCTGCGAGTATGGATGATTAGTCCCAGTCCTTTATTTATTTATATGTGTTGTACATCGTTGTAAAATGTATTTAATCATACCTAGTTACCTCCTTCTCGGTAATTAACTCTTATTTAATGAATTGATAAGCATGATTAAATACATTTTACAACGGTGTACAACACATATAAATAAATAAAGGACTGTGGGCTAATCATCCTTACTCGCAGCCAGCGGCTGAATTACGAAGGACGCAGCTCACAACGTGGCCGTGTCAAGGTATATCAAAGGCGCTCCAGGCAGCCGCCATACGACACAGTTCAAACCACGCATCCCAGCTAAGACGTAGGTGTTGATTTTACGGAGGGAAGAAAACCGGAGAACCCGGCGAAAAACCCTCGAAGCACAGGAGAGATCAACTACAACTCTACTCACATAAGTTCCAAGCTCGACAACGGGATTATTCCCAAGCGGTCGCCCATCTAAGTACTAACCCCGTTTAAATTTTGGCGAGAGGCAGCGCGCTAACAGCACACGCCACCCGCGTGCTCCCCCTATACTGTACATTATAAATTCCTAGCGTAACCAAGTGAATAATCAGGTATAGTTTGACTACTCTGTTACTGTTATCAGCCAATGTTTCGGTACTCCGATTTAGTGTCTTCGACAGGGAGTGATCCTTGTGAAGACGAATCAAAAGTACGTACAGAATCAGAAACATTATAAATACCTTTATTACTGAAGTCATCAACCATGACAATTTCTTTTAGCATAGATGGTGGAGATCTGTTTAGAACACTATGAACAGTCCTCATTAGAGTAGACCATCCCTCATTGTGAAAAATTATGACAACAGATGCCTTGAGTAATTTTTTAGGGTATCTTCGTAATTTACATCTACACAAATACAGAAAAAACAAACAATAAAAACGTAATTCTGGAAATAAAACGTACACTACACACTTTGCAACCTCGTACCCACGGCATTTTGCCTCCACGTTGGGAGGTCGGCGAAAATGGCCCTGGCATCGGCTGGTCGATTGGAACTATAATCTGATTGGCCGGTTTAAGAACTCGATTAATTCTGATAGAGTATAACTTATTCATGAAAATTTGAATTGCAATAGGTTTACCCCAAGAATGAAAACGACAGCTTTGTTTAAAGTCAAGAACAACATTAGATATATGTTTGTTCACGACATTTATGTGTATCCTGGATAATCGTGGGGAGTATCATGATGAATAACGCTAGCCAGTTGCTTTTATGATAAAGGGGTTTCACATGAGTGATTCGGCAGAGCGTTAAATATTTCTCATTTATTATTCATGTATACGTATTATACAAAAACAAAACACAAAGACCGCATAAATGTTCTTGCCAAAACACCGGTAAATTACGGGTGTCACGTGACCAGCCGACGTCAGGGCCATTTTCGCCGACCTCCCAACGTGGAGGCAAAACGCCGTGGGTACGAGGTCGCACACTTTGTAGTACAGAATGAACCACATTCCAAAAAATAATGCCATCCTAAAACCTTAAGATATGCTTCTTCTCAGCACTGTTTGATAGGTGAGAATTTCTGCAAGTCTAGCTTTCTATAAATCTCGACGATTCCAGCAATTAAACTTCACCACCTCTTCGCTCAACCTGTACATTACGCAGGGTGATAACTTTTATTGATTTTTTAAGGAAAATTAAAAACATCGAATTTTTTCTCTATTTAAATCAGATTTTTTTTATTTCAATCAATTTTTCTTGATATTTTTTCAAATTTCAAAAATATAAAGTTTTGAGCTAGGGTTCCTTTAATACCCATGATGCCTACAAGTTACAGTAACTTTAATTTAGCATTAGAACTTTCCAGACAAAAAAAACCCCAATATATTTAATACATTATTAACTTTACTATTTTTTTTTATTTAAACATATTTCAAACTAAACAACATTTTCTCCAAGAGCCGAGCTCATCGAGGGAGATCATGTTCCAAACATTACATAAAAATATGATATATGAGAAAGTGCATAATTGCACACAACAATTAAATAAAGAATTAAATGCAACAGTAGAATCAAATATTCCTTGCAAGTTAATTGCACTTGTATAATTTACAACTTATTAGTCTGACATACTACAAAATCGCTTAGTACTCACTATATATGACTGAACATCAAACATCAATGTTTGATGGTCATCTTGATCGAGCAATTCTGAACCGTGCAAGAATATTTGAATCTTTTGTGAATCAGAAAAAGTAAACCAGTTAGCACCAAATAACCGAAAAGCAGAGGCAATTAACAATCTACGTTGAGCGGCATATTGGCTACAGTATAAAAGTAGTGTGTAATGGACTCAACAACATTCCATGTACAATTGCAGAAAGGAGATGGTTTACAATTAATTCTGTACAAATAAGAGTTTAAGTGACACTGACCCATGCGCAATCGTGTAAGTAATATAGAGCCAAAACGGTTCAATTAAAGGACATTGGCAACAAAAATTAAGTTTGTCTAATTTGAAAGAACTCATAAAATTGTAATAGAAGAGCCTTTACAATTTTTTCGTATTTTTCTTCGTTTTCAAGATATTTCAATTTGTTTTAAAATATGTAAATGAATGGTCTCTGACGTCATGAGCAGGGTACAGTATTTTCACACGTAGAAAAAATCAGTTATATCTCTAAATTTGTTCAACAAAATCACTTGAAACTGTGCACATAGAAACGCCTTGTGACACTGAACATTTCATAACTGAAGTTGCTTTGTGTAAAAATACCGCACCCTGCTCATGACGTCAGAGCCCAATATGTAAATGATTACATATTAAACAAACTGAAATATCTTGAAAACGAAGAAAGATACAAAAAAGTTGTAAAAGGTCTTCCATTACAATTTTACGAGTTCTTTCAAATTAAGCAAACTTAATTTTTATTGCCAATACCTTTTAACACAATATAATGTGCGTATTCCAAATTTAAATGCAGTAAGAGACTGAGTATTACGCAGGTCAGTGTCTAAATCATTCCATTCTGCTACCGTAGATGGAAAAAAGGATTTTTTAAAACGCTCTGTTCATGCAGGGATTAGAGAGTAGTGATCACTAGAGCGAAGTGTGTAAGCACTTCGAATTCTTTGATTTACTTGTAGAGGCATTATGTCACACAGGTAGGATGGAGTCAAGGAGTTGATTATTTTATAAAATAAAGTTAATTTATGGGCAAAATGTCGAGTTTTCATGTCTTCCCAACATAACTCATTCAATAACCTGCTCTTATTGGTACCCTTCATGGCACCAGTAACTACACGAGCTGCTTCATATTGGCCAGTTTCCAAAATATTAGCTTCACCTTCACTACATCCATCCCATATGACATGCATCAGCATATTCCATCTGTGGTCTAATATGACTTTTATAAAGACTATTAAGCGCAGCTCTATTAAGTTTATACTTTAAGGCCTTTAGAACATTTAATGCTTTACTGACATTTGCGTATATATTAAAAATATGATTTTTCCAAGAAAATTTTGAAGAAAGTGTTAACCCCAAATGTGTAGGTGATTCAACTTGTCTTATCCCTTCTCCATTTAAATATAATACCAGATGAACTAGTCTATTTACCTTAGAAGAAAAAGTAATGCTTCTATATTTATTGGGATTCATGGTCATTAACCATTGACTACACCATTGGTTGATATTATGTAGATCGTTATTTAATTTTGTGGAAGAATAGAGTGGATCATCAATTATATCAAGCAATGATGTGTCATCCGCGTATAGAAAACTCTCAGATAAAATATTTAAGTTTATATTAAACTAAACTAACTAAACTAAACTAACCTTATTTATACTGGATAACTCTATCAGTTATATCTAAACTGTTATCCTCAGAGGTCCAGTAAGGGCCCACCCTCATTGGTCCAGTGTTACTACAGGAGGAAACCGGAGTACCGGAAGGAAACCTGTGGTGTTTGGTAGAGTCAAACTGGAAGCACTCTTCTCACATGCGGCCAAGGTGAATTTTTTTTAATCAGATAACTGCACCGTGCAGGAATCGAACCCGGCTCGCAGAGGTGAAAGGCACGTGCACTAAACACTGTGCCACCAACACCCAAAAGTAATGGTCCGAGCACAGAACCCTGAGGTACCCCAGCTTCAATGTTCACCCAACTCGAGCACTGTCCATCAATGACTACTCTTTGTTGTCTATTTGACAAGTAACTCCTAAACCCGCTTAACATGGGATTAGCATCGGAAACAAGTTCAGTACCCTCTAAAATGGCCGGAATAGATGATTGATTTTTATTAAAGAAAGATCTTATATGACTCCATCATTTCTTTTTACTTAACCGGGGACTTGTTAACTGAATATTTAATTTATTGTATTGGGCTCTTTTGGCATCGCGAATTACTGATGTAGTGTGATTTCTTTGACATTTATAACGCAGCCATGATGTAGACGTATTCGTTTACAATGAATTTTCAAAAGCCTATTTCTTTTACGGATTTCTTTCCGAATAATGGAATTCACCCAAGGTTTATCTTTTGGCCGAATAACGACTATTTTGTTGGGAATATGTGTCTCGATTATGTGCTGAAAGCGAGAAAACCAACTTTCATACACTTCGTCCACGTAAGTGGCGTTCAAAACACATTCATTCCAATTTAGATTTGTGAGCTCTTCATTTAAGGGGGCTTTTACACGAGCCCGGGTTGAGTGCCAGCCCAGGTCAGCTCGCCATCCCTGATTATTCTTTTTTCGTGTTTACATGAACCCGGGTTGGCTGCTTTTTTTCCCAACCCGGGTCAGTTTTTCCCAACCCGGGTCAGCTTTTCTCAACACAAATTATCATATTGCCAACACTTTACACGAGCCCGGGTCAAGTCAACCCGTGTTTACATGAAGGAATTGACCAAAGTTCCGCACCGCGCACCTCTCCAACCCAGGTCGACCAGGGTCTTGAAAAGGGTCACCCGGCAAGACGGGTTGACCCGGCTATCGTGTAAACGCTAACAGGGGTTTATTCGTAGACGGGTTGACCCGGGTTGGCGAGCTAACCCGGGTTGGCTCTCAACCCGGGCTCGTGTAAAGGCCCCCTAACTCAGGGAAATTAATATTAGAAAAGTCCTAGATGTACCTTTTAAAAGCTTTTCTTTTCTGGTATGAAATGTAAATTTTGCCATAAATAAAAGAATGATCACAATTTGCGGGTGGACTGAATGTTCCGTAATCAACAAAATAGCTGGGGCTGTTTGTGATGATAAGGTCTAGCATTGTAGCTGAGTGTTGAGTGACACGAGTGGGTTCACCGATCAGATGAGTCAGGGCATTGCACTCTAACCATCGACATAATCGAGTACCAATTATTCCCCAAGTCCCTAGTAAATGGTGGAAATTCTCCCATGGGATAAAGAAACAAGACTTTTTACTGAAACATTATTAATTTACAACACTTGAAATTCAAACTTCAAAGAAAAACATTTAGGTTCAGATTTGGTTTTACAGATGAGTGAAACCTCGATATATCCGCATATATATAATATGTAATCCTCGATATATCCGCAGCCTCCCTGACTATCTATCTATACAGATTGAGGCAATACAGCGACGCGCAATGAGAACGATTTACCATGAGCTTAACTACACAGAAGCACTTGAGGCAGCTGATTTAAAAACCCTGTTCACCAGGCGAGATGAACTGTCGAAGGACTTATTTGAGACGATAGCCAGCGATCCAGATCATAAGCTGGCTTCACTTCTTCCACCGAAGGCCTCCGACACCATAAATCTGCGTAGGATGAGAGACTTTCAAATTCCTAAATTTAGAACTAATAGGTTTAAAAACTCTTTTATAATTAGCCATGCTATCGAACGTTATAGAAGTTAGTTATATCGAATATTATTTTGTAAATAGTATATGTAGTATTTTGTATTTATCTATCTATAACAAACCCTGTTATATTACGAACACCCCTGCTCATAACGAACCACTTTTTTAGTCCAGAAAAGTTAAATTTACAGTAAGCTGTATTTATTTAAACTTCGTTATAATGAAGCCCTGTTATAACGAACAAATTTCCCAACCCCTTAGCAATTAAGACTACGATTTAGGTTAATATTATAAAACCTGAGTCATTGCCAATAAGGTAGGGATAATTGAATGTGTCAAAACAACTTAAACATCATTTTTCGTTAGAAGCTGTTGTTTTTTTAAGCATTAAGGTCTTCGTTAAGGTTTCCAAGGTAATTTCGGTAAAGCGATCAATTCGCTCTCGATCCGACATATCAAAAAAACGCTGACACCGTTTCGCTGGAAATTTATCTCGGAATTAAACTGCCAAAAAAAAAAAGAAGATTTTGAACAAAATAAAACGCTTTTTACTTGAGTCGCCTCGAGTGAAGCCCTCTGGTTTTAATTACAAAATTCACAACTATTATTGGTTTGTGGTAATATCGCAAAATCAAAGACAACATTTGTATTCTACAAATTAATAGCTTTCTAACGATATCTATTTTATTTTTGTGGCATAAATTCTGACGAATTGAGAGCGCTTTACTGAAATGACTAGCTTGCAAACTTTAACAAAGACCTTAAATTTACCCAAAATATATTTTGTCATAAAATCCAGTTTTTTACAGAAAGCGATTTCAATCAGTGATTTTTTAAAAATAATAAAAATTACGAGTAAAATCCATGATCTAAATCAACGTGATTTAAATAATATATTTAGTAGAAACTTACTAGACTAGTACACTATTGCAAATGCTGCAATCTGATTGGCTACTCTACTATATATATATATAATCATATTCATCACAATCAAAGACTGGATGTGGGATATACCACACCGCTAATAGACTGCATGCCCACAAAATATTACTGCATGTTTTAATTCTACACAGTCTCTGCACTGCAGTTTGGATGATGAAATAACAATAATAAATGCAATACAGTGAAGCCTCACATAATTAACACAGTAGTTTGGGTCGTTAGTGGTAACTGCGTTATAGATGAAGTGAGTTATTGCAAATCTCATTCCCAGTACTCTTCCCACTCAGTTCTGGTGCAATATTGTGGGCCGAGTACTGGGAGTGAGATTGAGTACTGCCAGAAGCACTTTCTGTTCGATACTAACAATCCAAATTGCGACTGAAGAAGCTTGAAGTTCACTCAAGACTTCAACAAAATGGAATTGAATTGAAATAACATTTTTGAGCATGAATTTCATTTCTCACAATGATCACACTGCCGTTTTGTTGTTTTATCTCGTAATGATCACGATTATTCAGGAAGATCAATAATCGATAGCTGTCAACTGTCTCCAGTGAGCATGTTAGAAACTTGAGTTTCAGCATCATATTACAAATCAATTCTGTTGCTAATATACGGAATTTAGCAGCCTGTGGTGAGCTTTAGTAGTGTAGGTAAACATTACTATACAGGTAAGTCATCAATTGACAAACCAGGAAAAGTACAATTTTGGGGTCCAAGGATCAACCGCGTCATACCGAGTCACGCGTTATAACGATGCATGCTATAGCGAGGCTCCACCAGGGTTCGAATTAGTTGAGAAAAAACGATGTGCAACTATTTTTCGAAAATATGTGGTTTGGAACGAGTGTTAAATCATTAACTATGGTTAAATAAAAGGTTAAAAATATAATAGCTCTGTCATAATCTTAACTACTCAGTCAAACCTATGGTCAAACTGCGATAATTTAATAGTCTTAAAACGTTATTTGTAATCTATTTTTAATAAATAAACATGACATTAAGTAACTTTGAATGGTCATTTTAGCTAATCGCTTTCGGAGAAAAGTAGGCGTCTCCGCGCGCTGCGTCGGACGTGTCGTTGTTTTTCTTCTTTCGTTTCTCTGGATAATCCAATTCTGATCTAAAAATTCCATGGCAGCTCGATCTGTCCGATATGATTCTCCAAGGCTATAAACACCACACTTTTCTAAGAGCTGGCAAATGGGGGCATATTTGGTAAAAGACAACTCTTCTTTGCATACTGTGTAGCTGGCATTAAAAAGGTGTTCCATCCTTTTACGATCGTTCACTGCAATTTTGTTGAGTCCTCAGCCAATGGGGGTCTTATTTACATATTCGTCAACATATTTTGTGTTCAGGATTTCCTTTAAATTCAGCTTCACTGCCATCCTATACTGATCCGAATTCATGTGATTTACTACGGAGTTCTTCTTTACAATTGCTGAACCAATTATAAATGTGCGTGAGAAGTTTTTCGCGGAGGTAATTCTGTTTTCTTTCATTGTGCAAACTTTGCAACGCAATGGATGCACCACTTTGCCATCACGGTCGTACTCAAGCCAATCAGCATGTAATGTTTCTTTCCATTTCCCAATGGTGTTTACTTTGCTGGTACAGCCTTTCGATAAAGAAGCCATAAAAGAAAGCGATTTCGATTGAACAGCTTTTCGAAAAGCAAAACAAAAGCACTAAAGCCAAATATGGGACATCCGAGTATTATCATAAGACCTGATGACAGCTACAAAATTCACACCTGTCATGGCGGCTAAAAATATAACACCTATATACCAATCTGGTCGTATTTGTATTGAGCATCGAGATAAAAAACAACTTTATTCATTTCAAAGATTCGCGAACACGCTGCGAGAGCAAAGCGAAAGCATTTTTTTATAAAATCATAATACCTGTACCAACTGATTGGCATTGCATTACCTGTAAACGTGCAGTGGACGGAGGATGTTCATTAGTCCCAAGTCTGATTTTTTTGCACATCGTTTTGAAAAGTGATATACAATTTTCACTATTTGGGCCAAAATGATGTGCAAATTGCACATTGCACACCGTTAATTCGAACCCTGGGCTCCACTGTACTATACTGTTTCAGCAAATGTGGACAAACAGCTGTTGAAATAATGCATGGTTCAATTCTTCCTGTGACCATCCCTGGGCACCTCCGCCCTGCAATTTGCATATTTTTTTATTTCTAAACTGCATATTCCCCACCCCCAGGCACATGAAAAAAGACAATTCCCCATGGCTACCCAGGCTAGGCACTAAACCCCTCATGTGCGGGTATTTATATTCCCCACACCTACCCACCTACCCTACCCCCCTGGACATCCACGGGACAAGACAATCAACACAATTTCCCACATGGGAGTGCTTGGCTACATTTGCCTGGGGGGGGGGGGGGATGGTCACAGCTTGAACCATGCATACTGTAAGTACTCATAAGTCATAATAAAATGCTGACTTTTTATATTGTGAATAGTTCAGCAAAAGATAAAAGTAGAGTACAACTTTCCCCAAGAGGGAAATTTGCCACAGATTTTTGGCACCACCACTGGGCATTTTCACCTGCTTTTCATCCCCACCACAGGGAATTAGCAACATTTTGGCATTTTTCAAAAAATTGTGAAATGCCTTGGTGGTTGGCAGGGGGGGGGGGGGCATGCTTGGGTTTGACTAATCCACAAAGTATTGATGTACATACCCTGCTGGTCTTGTTTCCGGTACTGTTCTATTCAGCGATATTTTATCGCTAGTAAACTGATTAAAACCATACAGTTGATAAGCTTTTGCTCTTTCTTCTTGTTCACGACTACTTGTAGTAACTGGCTTTCCCCCTTCGCCTGGGCCACTTGCTTTCACAAATCCTTTCTGGGGGACCCAAAAATCATCCACAAACAATGTTCCGCTCTGTTTTGCATCATTTTCGGAATAGTCGATGGCCTGAATGGGATCCAGATATTCGTCATCTTTCGACGAGAACCATATATACAACGACACAAGCAGGACAACAAAAATAAAATTCCTACATAATCTGCGAGGTTGCAATCTAGCCATTTTAATATACAATCCATAGCAAATAAAATGTCTAATTCCCTCTCTAAAAGTTTACGAGCCAGCGAACAAACCGATAGTCGGTCAGCAATCTAGGAAGGTGTGCTTCAGTGCTTCAGTACTTCACATTTTATTTTTTTTTACTTTTCATTTTCTTTAGTACTTCACATTTGCTCCGCCTAATGTTGAAACGGCGAATACAGTAAAAAACCTTTAAACATGCATATAAGAACCTTGTGATTAGGGCTAAAATATAAGCGTTTAAACCCCATTTATAAAAAAATCTGTTGACAGTAGTCCCTTGTAATTTTATTATCTCTCAATTGAATATTTTACCAGTCATAGTTTCAGTGTAATAGTTATATATCAACCAGTATAGAGTATAGGCCACTGACAGTCCACTATAAGAACCTATTTAACTAGTCTAAATTCTCAGTTGACAATTAAAAATATCCTTGATTCTCATCACCACATTTTAAAAATGACCAGGAGGCGGGAGCTGTACATAAACATTTTTTTTTATAAATTTTAAAGGGTATTGGCAATAAAAATTAAGTTTGTCTCATTTGAAAGAACTCTTCAAATGGTATAAGAAGACCTTTTACAATTTTTCTCTATCTTTCTTGTGTTTTGAAATATTTCGACCAAAGACAGCGCGCTGTCTGCCATCTTGTTGTAACATCACAAGCAGGGTAAACCTGATGAAACTACTCCGTGGGTGACCAAATTTCCACGGAAGGCTTTTTAAATGTTGTGGGTCAATTTAAAATGGAAATAGCGCAACAAAATCGAGTTTCTAGCTCATAATGTCATAAGGTTGGCAAGATAAAAAATTCACTTTACCCTGCTTATGTTACATGCATATCGAAAATAATTCCAAGATGGCGGACAGCACGCTGTCTTTGGTTGAAATATTTCCAAAACCAAAACAGATATGGAAAAATTGTAAAAGGTCTTCTTATACGATTTAACGAGTTCTTTCAAAAGAGACAAACTTAATTTTTATTGCCAATACCCTTTAAAGTTGAAGAGGGAAGTGATTTCTTTCTTTTCACAAATTTACATAATTTCCTTTTTTGTTATTTGGAATAAATAATCACGAAAGCATAGCTTATATAAAACTGTGTGATGATTTGTCATTTATTGAACTACAAGCCAAGTCCCGGCAAAACGGCAACGCAATTTTACTCAAAATAATTCCGTTTGGCAAACGTTTTTGACTTGGGAGATAAAAAAATGAATATGAAATATAGAAAAATGAAATTTCTTAAGATTTTCGGTCGGGCGGCACATATATATTTTATACTAGACAAAATAAAAAACAATATGGTTACGCGGGCCTGAAAATGTGATCGGGCAGTGATGAGAACTCAAGAAATCTTTTTATGGAATTTTATCTGGCCTGAATCCTGCTACATTATTTTGTATTTGATATGCTTTATCATGTCCAATGGTTATCTTGCCTCTAAACCTAAAAAAATATTTTACTTTATTGTACGAAAAAATAAGAACACAACCGTTTAGTACTAATTAAAATGTCTAGTTGGGATACTTGATGCCATTTAAATATGAAATTATAATATTGTATATAATTTAATGAGATAAAAACACTGTGATATCTCGTGATGTTGGCGTTATCAAAAATAAAATACTATGTTGCACCAAATATATTTTGAAACTGTATATAATTCATAAATTCAATCATAATCTCCTGTGTTACATACTTACATATATAGTATTTATTAATGGAAGTAATGTTCAGATCAACAAAAGTTTGTTGTTTTTTTTTTAATAGTTTTAAACCAATTAAACTGCTCAAAACTAATTGAGAATCTCAATAATGTTTAATATATTTATTTTTTCACACACACGCATACTCCGGCATACACATACGCACACTCATTCACCCACTACACTCTTCACTGCCGCCATACCAGTAAGACCCAAGCCAGGTTTGACTCGTTGATGTTGAATTTGCTGAGCAACGATGAGCAGCGGTTTGTGCAGAAATAATGCCCAAAATTATCTTCGCCGTCTCCTCCGCAAAACTGCTTCCATATGGGTCAAATTCACACGTCGTTCTGTAATAAGAATCAACGTGTATCAAATATGCATCGCCGACTGTAGCTACCCAAGCCGGGGCAGTTTCTGCAAGTCTGTCCACGAACGTCACGGTCAAACCCCATTCAACCTCCAAGTGGGTTCGTTGTTTAATATATTTGAAGTTTGCCGGGTTTCCTAACCATCTCCCTCTGTCAACTATGGGTAGGGCAAAGCAAAGCAAAGCAAAGCAAAGTAAAATATAGTCGGAAGTGTGAAGTAAAGTAAATTAAAGTGAAGTGAAGCGAAGTGAAGTGAACGGTAAAGTAAAATAAAAGTGATTTTATTTATTAAAGGTGCGTGATTCTAATTAAAAACTAGAATGCCAAAATTTGCAAAAAAAAATCCAAAATCTTGCGTTGCTTCTTGTCAAACTTTTCACAGCGGCACAATAATCTAAAGACATCACTGCCATATATCGTAGCGTTTGTAGCGTTAGATATATGGCAGTGGAAACGAATAATAAGTTCAATACCTATAATTAGTACATTAAAATTAGAAAAATAATTTTAAAAAATAAGTAAAACTATTCAAACAAATGTAATTATAAAAATAATTAAAATTAAATCAATTAAACTTCGTCTTTTTTTACGATGAGGAAACAAATTAAATTCTACAAAAAGGTATGCAGTGATGTACATTGGTCGCCAAAATGAATAAGTCACCTATATATATTTCGGCAAGTTTCAACCTCGTTCCCAGGGCCTTTTTGAAATTTGGAGGGCTGGAAAAGGCTGTGGTATCGGCTGGTCACAGCACCCAGAAATACTGGGTGTAATAAATTAGCAATTGAATTATTATGCAAAACCTTCGGAGTAATGCGGTCCCGTGGGAGTAGTTCATTCTAATGGCGGTCCCATATTGGTCCCGTTGGTGGTTCCGTTGAAGTTATTTAATTAATTATAACTGCCACAAAACTATGCATAATTACGTTTCCTGAAGAATGTTTAAGAAATCAATCAACCAATGAAAACGCAGAGTCCACCAGCCGATGCCTTTTCCCACCCTCCTATAGTTTCAAAAAAGCCATGGGAACGAGGTTGGGCAAGTTTTTCAACTTTTCCGTTTTATATATTTTTTATTCGAGTTTTTATATCTCAAAGTGTATGAAAACAACAAAGATTTTGATTTATAGTTTATTCTAGCTTTGTCATGATAATCATTGGGCGGCTTATTAATTTTGGCCACCAGTGTAATTTGATTATTTCAAAGCTGCACGAAAAAAGTTTGACAGAAGACCAAAAAAAGCCCGGTTAAATTGTTGTCAAGAAAACTTCAATTACATGCCGTCTCTCACCGATCGCCCAAATATATATCCGAATTACGATCGCAAAATGTATCAATTATCCAGTGTGTGTAATTTTGCGATATGAATTTAAAGTAATCAGTAATTTAACCGCTTAGAAGCACGTGACTATGAATTTACAGCCTTTGCTCTCCATCCAAGTCTCGGTGGCTCAATGGTTATGCCTAACCAGTCATTAAAAGGTGGCATGTTCGCGATCTCTGCTCGAGGCTACGAAAAACGTTCTGAACCAGTTAAAGTGCATATATCACACAAAACCACTGATATTCTACATGTGTGTGAAACACATGCACAAGTTTGGTTTTATAAGTCATTATGCACATGTGGTTTCCTTGCTTTGTTTTTGAGATATTTCAATTTGTTTGATATGTAAATGTCACATGTTAATTGTGAGTGACGTAACATGTGACATTGACATATCAAACAAACTGAAATATCTCAAAAACAAAGGAAGGAAACCAAAATCTGCAAAAGATGTTACTTTGTCATTTTAAGTGTTCTTTTAACTGAGACTTACTTGATTTTCGATTCATATTATATGCGCTTTAAGCTTGACAAACGTCTACCAAACGTTAGTTACATTACATCAAGCTCGCGCACACTATACATGTATACGTACAACTCATCGTAATACTTTTACCTTCTGCAATTCGATAGGTAACATGTCGTAGTAGGAACAACCTTCCAATGTTCCTAATGCAGATGGCGATTGAAATTGATTGGAAGGAATTAGTTGGCATTCTGTATCGTTGCACATCTGGAATGCCATACAAAGACAGTCATTGAGACAAGCAAAGAAGCATTCGACGATTATTTTCTGCGTTAGGCTACGGAATGTGTAGCCACAGAGCGCTTTGTTTTTTAAGCCTTTATTTCACTCCACCACATATTGCGTCTGTACCAAGACATACAGCACGACAGATAATGAAAGTTATGAAGCCAAAACAGTCGCCGTTAACACAAATCTAAAAATCAAGAAATAAGAAGTAAAGGTTTTTAAGTAGTTCATAGATTTCGTTCCAAGTGTACTATTTTAAAGGTGCCTTCCAGTCCGTTCAGGGCATGTACGAAACTAATGTTTACATTTCTAGTTACAAAATATCTAATACATTATTCAAGATTGTATTAAAGCAGTTCCCTTCCTCTTCATTACTTATGGTCTATATATCAACGACAGCAAAACGCGAATTAGTACTGATGTGTGATGGAGCCGATATACTGTTATAAGCAATAAATAAACGTGGTGTTGCATCAAATTTCCGTACATTTGGTGTTGTATTTCACACGCTTTTTTTTCTGCAAGCTTATTTCTGGTGTCTTTATTTAATTTCTTAAGAGAAATTTGTAATTGATCAGTCAGCTGCGATTCCTATAATAACTCTTTTTTTCTTCTTATTTCTTTCAAAAATTCACATGTACACATTCAACTGATCTATAGCTAATAGTTCAAAGCTGAACTAGTAAACTTGAAATCAAATATTTGAATCGAAAATTTGAATTTTGGATCGAACATTTGGATTTCGAATCCAATTACCAAATTTAGGAACGTAATTTGAAAGTTGACCGAAGACTTTCAAAACCGCGCGTTCAAAAGCAATTAGACTGAAACCGACTGCGAACAGAAAATCCTTCGCGCAGAAATTATTTCGTGCATATTACACTTCGAAGCTTACAACTGGTTAAATAACATGCAAAGCTTACCTTGTCATCCTTTGCTAGAAACCTGATAAACCAAGATGAAGGATATTTTTCTTGCCAATTATATATAAGAGGAACGATCGTTTGTTTGTGGTACGTTGGCAATCAAGTTGTTAAAATTACTGATGGAATATATTATTATATACATGCTCTGACAAAATTTGTTTTTATCAGATTTTTTCGACATATTAACAATTCGCAAGTTCTGCTTGTTCATGTAACATATCATACACGAGGAAGAGTGTTTCATCAGGATATCCAAACACCGAGACGTTTGTTGAAAACCGAGGCGAAGCCGAGGTTTTTGAACAAACTTCGAGATACAATCTCAAACAAATCAGTATTTTAAGAAAAAATAAGAAAAAAGGTGAAAGTTTGCTTAATTTATGTAATTTCTTCCTCCGATATGCGAACCACAGACACGGTACTGATTTCCTTTGGGTTTTCCTCATGAATTATTAATGAGTTTCATATATAAAACAATGAGACTTCGTGGCTAAGACCCCGTTTACACGATGCCGGTACAATTTGAAAACGGAACAAAATCATGCCGTTTTAGGCCTTGCGTTTACACGATACCGGCACAAAAATGACATGAAAACGGCCCAAAATGAAGACGGGTTCCTTGACGGCATGAAATGAAAACGGAACACTAACCGGTATCGTGTAAACGCCCGTGCCGTAACAGTTTGATGACGGTAATCACGATATATACGACCACAGTATTCGGGTCAGCAGTATTCACAAAGTCTTCTCAATTCTCATTGGAAAAGAATAGTCACATGCTAACCCGTCATTATACTATACCGGCGCCGTGTAAACGCAAGACTTTTTGGCCTGTATTTACACACCGGCATGATTTTGTTCCGTTTTCAAATTGTACCGGCATCGTGTAAACGGGGTCTTAGTAGAAATGATAAATTGCGCAATTAGCACAACAAGCAAGCAAGCCCGGCTAGGCGAGGTAGCCCTTCTCATGTAAACACAATAAAAATCATCTCGGGAAAGCGGTATATAAACACCCCCTCAGTCGTACATCTTTTTTTCCCAAATTGCACTCGAAACCATGCTATTACCTGTACTTATACTATTAAAAATTAAATTTATACTATCCGTTCATATAGAAAACTCCGGCTTGTTGTCTTATTCTTAATTATGCATTATGATTAGCTACCACACAAATTGACGGATTTGAAAACCAAAAGAATGGTCTAAACATTGCATTTTGCATGTCTCTATTTCCATATTCTCATGACCCCGAGGAAAGCCACTATATCCCGGGGTAAATTGGTCTCCGGGGGCAAATATAATTTTTCGTTCACAGCTTCGGTTTCCCGGGAACCCGCGGGTATGTTTGTGCCGGGAATTATGAGGATATTTGATGCAAATTTGAAAAGCTTTTAACCCTTTAAAGCCTGGAGCTTTCCCATTGACGAGTAAAATAAGCTGGCGTTAGCCAGAGTAAAATAATAACTGAGTCGTGTTCAGGTCTCAAAGGGTTAAAAACAAAGGAATATCCTCTGTAAAGCAATGCTGTCAATGCAAATCGTTTTGTTGTTCGTTATCCTCCAGGATATAATACGTACAATGGTTGGCTTGTTACAGCTAAATATTCTTTCTTCAGACCATTTCCACATTTTTGCTGTTCGGCGGCAATTGGAAACGCACGTCAAAAGAGTTGTCGCCCCGCGATAGTGTGTTCACATGGGGAAAAGATGTCTCAGTTAACCGCGGTCACGAACTTATCTTGGGACCACTCAAAATGTCATGCCGTGAACAGTTATAGACCTTATTCAAAAATGGCCGCCGAATTGGAATTATTTTATGTGCATATAAATTGGCCCTTATGACCTCGTTTTAAAGTAAAAATTATTTTGAATTTCACACATGAAAACGAGTTCATAAGGGCTAATTTATATGTATATAAAATAATTTTAATTCGGCGGCCATTTTTGAATAAGGTCTATGGGTGTCAACATAGGAACCGGGGCAATCCCTGTCCACGTTCGCCACCGGACATGCAGTAACTTGTCTCGGGGTCGGGAGACAGGCCCTAAGTTTGACCGACTACACCGCGCAAAAATCCCAGTCAGGAAACAGGATGTGTTCATAACAAGCTAACAATACCATAGAGCCATAGTGGTTTACAAATGTATTAATAATATGGCATCAAAACAACTTAATATTTTTATTCCTGTCAATACCATCTATTCGAGAACAACCAGACAATCTACTCGTAGTGATTTACTTTTACCTAAATGCAAGCTCTCTTTAGAACAAAAGTCGTTCTATTAATATTAATTAATTAAATCTTTATTTACCCTGCAAGAAATGGATCAGCTGGTACAAAAGTAGCGACTGGTATCAACCCATGTGCAGCGATAAACTAAATACATCATCTATAGAAAAACCCTTAAAAAATCATCATCAGTTACATTACATGGTAAAATATTAAATAGCTATAAAATTCAAAACAAGGATATAAGCTAATCTAATTATATGAACATCGATGCGTAGTGCGATCAAGGTCGCTTAAATAGCTGTATATCTTAGACTTAAATGCAGCTAATGACTTAAATTCCCTAAGACTCCTAGGTAAACTTTTCCAGTCTGCAGCTGCTGAATACTGGAAAGTGGACTGGCATAGATGACTTAACTATTATAAGGGTGCAAAACGTTGGAATAATTTACCAATTGAAGTAAGAACGGAGGATACTTTGATAACTTTTAAATATGCAATTTTTATATATTTTTTATATATACTCTATCTAAATTAACAGAGTTTTTAAACTGGCCAATCAGAATGTATAATCGATGCCATGGCCATGTTCACCGACCTCCCAACATAAATGCAAAATGCCCTGCGTACGAGGTCGATTATTATTTTTTTATAACTTTCCGCAAGCATGTTAATGGACCCAACCTCGTCCCCAGGGCCATTTGTGGGGGCTGGGCCAAGATGGCGGCCAAGAACAAATGGCCCTGGCACAGGCTGAGCTATCACCACATCTGATTGGTCGAGAAAACATTGGATGTTTTAGGTATTCTGATTGGTAGAAACAATGCGGGCGGCAGGCTAACTCGCGGGCATTTGTTTTTAGGGCTCAAATTATATTAAATATAGTGATACCAGAATTGCCGGCTGTTAAAAACAACTTCAAAATGAATGAAAATGTGAGGAAAGCTGGCGAAACACCCGTAAAAACGTCGGAAGAATATATAATGATGAGTCATGTCGTCTCTGTGCCCTGGCTGCCATACAACGAAGTACATGGGGCGGCAATTCAGAGTGTTTTCTAAATCGGGCGAACGAAAGACTTGGTGAACAAAGTCAAACGTATTTTGGCTGCGAAAGGAAAGTACAACACAGGACAGAATTTACGTGTTTGGCCATTAAGAAGCAGGCATTTTTCGAACAAGAATTCTCGATTAAACGAAGCCTAAATGTTTTTCAAAACGCTGAATTGAATCCACCGAAAACTCACGAAAACAAGGCGGCCCGGCCAGACCACGGCAATCCAGTTTCTTGCAAATTTGGTACAACGGTGAAGCAAATGATAAATAATAAGCATTTACAGATATTTATTAAAAGTGTATTTATTTTAATAACTCGACAATGTATTTGGAAATGAATGTTTTGATTGTTTTCAGTTTGGGTCAGTCAAGCTGAACTAAATATTCAGAAAAAATTGAGCCTGACTAGGCGCGATAAACTTAGTGAAGACTGGGTCCGAGTAAAAAATGAGTCAAAATTTGACTCATTTTTTTGCAGCCTGTGCCAGGGCCATTTGTTCCCGCCATTTTGTTTTTGGCCGCCATCTTGGCCCAGCCCCCAAAAATGGCCCTGGGGACGAGGTTGAATCAGTGAACTCTATATAAAGACTGGAACGATACCTACAAACCAAATTTTGAAGCCGTCATGGAGGCTGACATGCAGGGCGGCCCCAGTCCTCTTTATATGCAAGAAAATCTTTATTTTTTAAGTTATATTTTGTTATGAACCAATTACAAAGAAATGCAAACACATGCTACAGTAATATATACTTCTTCTAAAGGCTTTTAGCAGCAAAAACGTAGCTTGAATATTTGACAAAAAACACATTTTGAGTCCGAAACCGCGCGGATCTCTTGATTGTTTGTAGGGCAGCTCCAAATGTTGAGTCAGTTGAGGTATCAAAAGTCAAGAAAAAAGTCTATGAGCTATCTTGAATCAAATAAAGATAGCATTAATCAGGGCTAAAGCCTACTGAAATATAGTGGCTATAATCTGTCGAGCATATGGATGCTGACATGATCAATAAAAACCATAAATATTAAATTTTCTGAACAGTCAAAAAATCGAACAAAACACAGAAATACGAACCGACAGTGTTTTAAAGGCATCAAAGATAAAACATATATGTGATTCAAAAGGTATGAGGAGACTATTCATAAGAGCAAAGGCACAGCTTGATAGGGTTGCAAGAATTCATAAAATAAAGACGAATAAATACTAAATATAACCTGAATTTTCGTCAGGAGTTTCCATCAATCCAAGCAAAATTTTGCTTTGGTTTGGCAATATATTTCCTGCTTCAATCTATTTTTGCCAGCAAACATACCTCAGACAGAAAGGACAATGATTCTAATACATAGTGACTTCGTTATATCAATTCAAATGAAGTTCAACTACAAAAAAATAAAAAATTCTCGCTGGGCCATTGTCTGTTTTCCACCGCTCCTTGGACGTTGGTCAGACGTTCATGTGTTGCCCCCAGCAGCCGGAAGTTTGACTTCATCCAATCATACGGCCGACCTTATGGAGGTATCGTTCCAGTCTTTATATAGAGTTCACTGGGTTGAATGGGTTATACGTCCATGTCCTATTTACACGAATTGCCATCCTTAGGTTAGGTTGTGTGTTGGGGTAAGGCTTTCATGAAGTACTTGGGTTATGTAGGACATGGAATTATTACCGTTGAATGGACCCTTCCCCTTTTAACAAAAACCGCAATGCATCATGGTAGAGTGGTAACGCTCATCTGCCAAGCAAAATGGCGGGAGAGGAGCGGGGATTTTGTATGGCAGAGGACTTTTACTTTTTAAACGAGTGTCATCAAATAAAATAGCAACAAAACTTATCTTTACGGTTAGACAGGTTTTTACTCGGACCCTAAACTAGATATAAGGCAATCGCGGCGGTTTCTGTTGGAAATATTGACTCGGGTTGACTGGACAAACAATGGCGGTTCGAAGATAAACATTCTAGAAGAAGCGTCTTACTGTACAATTGTAGGTGAGTAGACTTGGCTATTTAATCTCATAAGAATCTTTTGTTATAGGACTAAGCGGCGATGCCTAATTTACTTAGATCGCAAATATTTTTAGCATCGGAATGTATGTTGATGCCTTTTTCGTCTCTGCAATCTCGAGCATAAACACTTACCAAAGAGACAGACATTTAAATTTGTTTAGGCGCCAGTAAGCCCGGTTTCCTTGTCAACGGGAACGCTCAGGTCTTTTACAAAAGCGTTAACTTGAACACAAACTGTAATTTGGTATTTATGCTGGTATTTTGTTTCTGAATTTCTTTGTAATCGTGGAAGAGGCTTCTTAACTTCATTAATTGCAGTAGGTTTTAAATGTAGGACTGTAGGTTAGTATATTTTTTTTTAAATAATATAAGCATTTAGCTGAAAAGTTGATTTTCCAAATTTTCCAACAACTTTCAGTTTAAGAAGAAACATCAACAAGAAGAATAGCTTCTGTTAGAGTCCATGTTGAAAGGGCCATTTCAAGAATAAGGAGCTTCCAAATTTTGCAACAGGTGTTTCCAATAACATCAGCTCAAAATCTAGATAAAATCTGGACTGTTTGCTCATATATCAGTTTATTTATGCTCCCTTTGATACAGGGCATATAAAAACATTACTTTTATTGTTGTTGTAAAGCAATATATAAATTATACATGTATATTGACAAAAACATGTTGATTAACATTGGTAGAATGTACGTAAAATAAACATTTGTGAGCTCAGGCAGCATTTCTTTTTCCCACAAGTCCTGGTCAAAGTATACTCTTTCAACATGCAAGTCTTTGCTAGTATAAACAATGAAGTCAGACCACTGCACTTTAAGTAGTGCCATGGTTCCTTGCAACTGATAATAATATACATGCTGTTGTTTTAAATTAACTTTACCATTATTAGTACCTAAGTAAAAGGTACAGTCTTTACATGCTTCTTCAATAGTTAATTCTCTTTTTGAGTAGGGACACTTAATCTCACCAATGCCAAAAGGCAAAACCTCCTGTGAATCACTGATTAGAAAATCTGGACTAGCACCTAACCATGGGGAAATTCTATTAACAACTAAACCACATGATGAGCACACTTTAACTGTTTGGTTTTGAAGTTCCTTAAAATTTCAATATGCTTCAATGGCTGTGTCTTCATTGTCTTTACCCCACTTACAAGGTGTTGGAATTCTTTGCTTTGGTGACTGGCTTTGCAACTTATTTAAGAGTGACTTAGGGTAGTTTTGTTTCCTTCGCTTAAGAACAGCACCAAAGTTTGAGGCAGTCAGTCTCAGCTTTCGTTCTTCATACCATTTTTCACAATCAGATTGGCCCCTAGTGTTCCTTTCAATTTCCAATGTTGTGTCATGTGTTGTACCTAAATTTTCTTCCACAAATGCCATATAATTTTCATCTACATATGTTCGGTTAATTGCGTCTACTTTCAAATTTTCTAACATTTGTTCCCGAATATGAGTGTCATGTAAACTACAGGTTATATCCTGCGATTCTGTGCATTTTTTCTTGGATGGAAGATTGTTATGTAGTTCCTCGAATGAAATAGGTTTACAGTCATTTGATACCAACAATTTACAGCTTTCCCTGCCTGATCTAATCCATGCGCCAATCCCTCGATTCTGGCATGGCTTAATTCTCTTGCAAAATGTGGGGTAGGATTGTAGTTGACTGCTTCTCTGTTTGGTAATTTATGTTTTCTTCCTTTGTTGTCCTTTTCATAAGAAGCCTTTTCAAAACTTAAATCTTCAAAAAGCATTGCTTCATCTGTTTCATCATTTCTTGGGACATGCCATTGTTGAAGAAGCTGTGTGCAGGTTGGATCATCAGGAACTTTTGTTAATTCAGACTGTATATAATCAAGAATTTGAAACAACAGTGCAGCAACATGTTTGCAGCATCCACCTTTTCCAGCTTTGCACAAACAATTTCCATAAACAACATCCCCTGTCAACTGATTTAAGTGCACATAGACAACATATCTTTTACTCTTCATCGAGGCATGGACTGTTCCTTTTATTAAATAACATACTTGGTCACCATCTTTTTTTACTTCTGGTTTCACTTGAACTTGTTTCACATACCTATCTTTGAAAAGCTGGTAACCTAATTTCTTGTGTTTATAAGCACCAGTTGCACTGTCATCTGCTTGGGTTTCAGTTATAAAATGTTTTTGCAGCAAATCATGTGAAAATGGTGGAAGTGACTTTAAATCTCTTGTCCATGGCCGCAGTATTTTGTTGTTTTCTTCATTCATTGTTTGTGGTTTGGCTTCTGTTTACTTATTTATTTACTATTTATTTATTTATTTAACACTACTAACTATCCGAACTATTTATATAAATTTGTACACAATTATTATTTGAATTTTAACCTAACTAAATCCTGGTAATAGTTAAACTAAATTATTTACAGTTCTATAATGCAATTAAATTAATTATCCAATATGCAATTAAATATTTATAAAACAAAGCTTTATAAACAGTTATCAAACCACAGTAAAAAATTAAAACCGTGCCAACAGCCTCGACAGCTTGGAAAATCAACTTTTCAGCTAAATGCTTATATTATTTAAAAAATAATACTAACCTACAGTCCTACATTTAAAACCTACTGCAATTAATGAAGTTAAGAAGCCTCTTCCACGATTACAAAGAAATTCAGAAACAAAATACCAGCATAAATACCAAATTACAGTTTGTGTTCAAGTTAACGCTTTTGTAAAAGACCTGAGCGTTCCCGTTGACAAGGAAACCGGGCTTACTGGCGCCAAAAACAAATTTAAAGGTCTGTCTCTTTGGTAAATGTTTATCGAACGTCTGATCGTAATTAAGGACAAACTTGCTCGAGATTGCAGAGACGAAAAAGGCATCAACATACATTCCGATGCTCAAAATATTTGCGATCTAAGTAAATTAGGCATCGCCGCTTAGTCCCATAACAAAAGATTCTTATGAGATTAAATAGCCAAGTCTACTCACCTACAATTGTACAGTAAGACGCTTCTTCTAGAATGTTTATCTTCGAACCGCCATTGTTTGTCCAGTCAACCCGAGTCAATATTTCCAACAGAAACCGCCGCGATTGCCTTATATCTAGTTTAGGGTCCGAGTAAAAACCTGTCTAACCGTAAAGATAAGTTTTGTTGCTATTTTATTTGATGACACTCGTTTAAAAAGTAAAAGTCCTCTGCCATACAAAATCCCCGCTCCTCTCCCGCCATTTTGCTTGGCAGATGAGCGTTACCACACTACCATGATGCATTGCGGTTTTTGTTAAAAGGGGAAAGGGTCCATTAACACTTTAAAGCCGGTTTTCCACTAGGCGGAATTTTGCGCGCGGAGCGGAATTTTTCTTTGTCTTTTCGAATTAGTTCCACCCAAGAAACCACAAGACAAAGAAAATTTCCGCTCCGCGCGCAAAATTCCGCCTAGTGGAAAACAGCTTTAACGCTCAGTGTCCGATATATCGGACGCCGAGAACAAAAAAAACAAACGAGAGAATATAGTAAAAACAATGAGAGAACTATAAAAACAAAAAATAAATATTTTAGTCGTTAAAGCGTTAACAAGTTAAATTGTTAACAAGTTGAACTTATAATATCAGGCCGATATAATTAAGCTTGTTGCTGACAATCTTGTGTAACAACTTGTTTAGTACACACCGGTAACATAACAAGTTGCACGAGCAATTACAAGTAACTTGTTACAAAAGTACTCATGCAGTTGGAGTCACTAACCTTGTTGCAGGTTGCCAATAGCCTGTATACAGCATACAGCCTTTTTAAGAAACTAAGGAACAAGCAGTGCAAATGCATGAAACAGTTTTGTAACAGCCTTGTAACAAATTGCTTGCATGGCAGGTATAAAACAAACCGTGCGTTTTGTACGTGTTTAGGTTGTTGATATTTTAACACTTACACATCTCATCCTAGTGTTCCGCGACAAACATAGAACACTCTAGCCTGTGTCACAGACGCTCGTGAGCGCCAAAAAGCGGCGCTACTAAGTATAGGGTGTATGTATTAGCGCCGATTTGCGCGTTCTGTAATTTATTCCAATTATTTGCAATTTAGGAATGCTTGTAGTGCACCATACAATTATGCGAATACGAACATTATCTAAATAAAATGATGAATTTCAGAATCTAAATAAAATGATGAATTTCGCGGACTTCAATTGCAACATATTTTTTATGAAAGCTGTTCTGTAACTTATAGTTTACAAACTTTATTTGTTTGTCTTAATTATTTCAACATTTGCCCGTATATATAGGCAGGTATACAGTCTAGGTATTAAAATCGTTCTATTACTACATATCTTGATAATAATTGATATATAAATGTTAAGACGATGAGTTGGTTTAACAATTAAAAAGCAGACTTTGATTACACCACGGTTAATTACATTTGACTGCGATTGTGGTTTATCTAATATACATACAACATTTATAGAGCGGTCGCAAAATGTCAAATAAGTCACGATATTGCGCGACATTATTTTTGACAAAATAAAACATGAAATTACAAGAAATTGTGGATAATCATACCAATTTCAAATTTATAAATATCTAGAAATAAAACTTAAAGTGTCTGTAAAGTGAAAATTTCCGATATAGAACAAAATAATTTGAAGCTCATAATCGGCCAAATAACCAATTTCAAAAAATTGAAAAATGTAGCATATACATTTCGAGATATTAAGTACCAATTTTGTCTTCATGACATTAAAAAATAAGGAAAGACTGGGAATATACAGTGTGTAAAAAAACAACCGGAACCCTTAGAAAATGAATTAATATTCTTTTAAAACAACCTATTGTAGTAGTTTGAAAGCCCTAAAAGCGCTGCGTTATAAATTAATCAGCACAATAATTAAACAGGAAGAGAAAAAGCTTTTAAATACTTTCACCATGCATACATGCACTTCAAGTTATCTTAATTTCCCAGGTGCATAAGACCGTGTTTTGTACGCATCCGTGGCTCAGTGGTATTTAGGGCTTTCAAATTACTACAATAGGTTGTTTTAAAAGAATACTAATTCATTTCCTAAGGATTCCAGTTTTTGTATACACACTGCATAGGGCAGCTGACGTATGCCGTTGTATTATTAATATTAAATGCATAGTTGTCTAACTGCATACGTCATTAAGCATTCTAACTGAGCGATAAATTTCCTCAAAAATGTAGAAGCAAAACTTTGAAAGTTTGTAGCTCAAAGACTATGCAGCAGATTTACTTGACATGTTTAGTATATGATCCTGTCATGCTGATCTGTTCAAAATCGGTAACACGTTTTTCGCTTCACAGACACTTTAGCTACAAAAATGTTCGAACGAATAAATTTTCGAATAGGAAAACTGTGTCCGAATTTTTCCCCGTCCGAACAAAATACAATTGTATTGACTTCAACAAGTGTTTATTTGCAGCTCAATCCCACAATGCTTTACAATCATTACTTTGTGAAGTAGTTGGCATAGACGTCTATAGTTATTGTGGTGCCAATTGCTAGAACAAATGAGCAGCTTAATTTTGGATAAATAAAAACTCGTTAAAAGAATTTAAGCAAATGATTACGAAATTTGATTCTTTTAGACTTTGAGGAAATAGCAAAGATGTTTTTCGCTGAATTTAAAAATTAGCAAGGAATTCTAAAATAAAGCAACAAATTGAATACAGAATTAGCGCCTTTAATTAATCAATAAGTTTTTGAACAACTCAGTCCAGTACTCTTAAGACTTTAACTACATGATGCATGCATTGTCTTGTTAGTACTGGCTCTAAGTCGAAAGTCTAACATTGTTTTGCCTAGTAGTAAACCAGCGACTTTCCGACGTAGGACTTTATATACTCAAAACGTTCTGGCTTGTATCACACCACATTTAATAACAGACGTAGTTAATTTTCTCAGAATGCTTTACAACATACACTGGTGGCCTAAATTAACGAGCCGCGCAAAGAAAACACTGATATCAGGCAAAAACAATTAAAGAGCGTAAATTGAAATACGTTTTAAAGCCCGATTACACATGTAATTTATGCTGCGATTATTCTCATGCTGACGCATGCGATTGAATAGATGACTCCGAAAATGTCCAACCTCAAATAGTTTTGAACAAATGGTGCACTACATTCGTAAGTCAATCCATCCGATCGCATGTGTCAGAGGGAGAAAAATCGCAGCATTAGTTGCCAGTGTAAACGAGACCTTAGAATTTCAGGATAAAACCATACAATGAAATTTCTAGGTTATTAAAGAGTTTTTAGAGAAAACCAGACACTTGAACTGGCTTCAGTCACTCTTGTTATGTGTTTGATTGAAAAAGATATTTACAAAATATAATACTGAAGTAGACTAGAAATCAAAATCTTTGTTTGCATACACTTTGAGATATAGGAATTTATTTAAATAGAACTTTATTGGATTTTAAAAACATTACGAGAAAGTTGAAAAACTTGCAGAAATATAGGTGGTTCGTTAATTTTGGCCATCAGTGCATGTATCTAATAACACATTCTTTCTCACAAAATTAAGTTACCAGCACATAAATGTTACATATATATCACAACTTTAGCAAATAACTCGGGGGAAATAGAAGTTCTCGGTTTAGTATTTTTAACCAGTTGCAGATTCATGCACTTATACATTGTACAAAGTTTGAATTAAACATCAGTACAAAAGTATACTCTATTTAAATCAGTTATGGTTACTGTAGACCTTCGAACTAAACATTTTAAACTTTTTTTTATTCGCTGAAAGTGAAGCATTTTATGAGAGCTTTCAGATTCACGAAGGAAATCACGTTGTGTTTTTTTGTAAACAAGGAAAAAGCGCATTATTTACTTTCACTTATAGGCTGGAAGTGACAAGAGGTTTCTTTCACACGGCTTTTTCTCAAAGCGGAAATGTTTTGAGTTAAAGTAAGAACTTTAAAAAGCTATAAGCGAACATGAATTTATCAGAACCGTCGTCTAAAAATTGATATTCGGGTAAATTAATATACTGGTGACAAAAAGTATGTCTGGGAATTGTAAAATTTTCAATATTTATCGTTTTACGGCCTTTTATACAAGCCCATTCAACCTCCTGTGAGATTGTGTTTTAGCTGTAATAGTAAATATTTATCTACCATACTGCCAATTTTCAGAGCATTATAGTAAATAGTTGTTCGCTTATAGCATTTCGAATTGGAATGAACAGAAGCGCTATTTTTTGTTTGCGTTCATAAAATGACCAAATGTTTTGCTGCAGACTGAGAACTGATCATGCATATAGGCCAGTTGCACGATGTTGTGCGCGCATCATTTTGGCGGGCCACATGCACTAAAACGTGGCCAATACTAAACGAAATATAACTATTTTTAAAGATAAAAATAATTCCTAATGCTAAAATCTTCAGAAGTTGTCGAATTATTTTCATTTACCAGATTTGTTATGCATGTGGCCCGCCAAAATGATGCGTGCGCATGATCGTGCAACTGGCGTATGAGTAATTTTGTAATGCATTAAAGTGCTGTACCCTGGTGATGACCTTAGAGATAATCTCATTTACATATCAAACAAACTGAAATATCTCAAAAAAGAACAACAATTTGTCAATACGGGAAATTTATAAAAAGTCTTCCATTACAATTTCACAATTCTTTCAAATTAGAGAAACTTAATTTATATTGCCAATCTCTTTTAAAATATTTTAACTTTTGAGATATTAGTATATAATTTGCAATTTCAACAAAGTTTTGAGCTACTGGTTATTCTTGCCCTTCACGAAAACATCTGAAACATTTTCGACTATTAGGATGGACCATTAAATAATCCGCAAGAAATGGTGCTTTTTGCAAGTTAAGGTACCCATCAAACATTAAGTCTGTCTTATTAAAAAAAACACACTTAAAATGACAGAGTAACATTTTTCAGTCTTTCTTTCCCTTGCTTTGTTGTTGCGTATTTCAGGTTGTTTGATATGCAAATCAGTAAACATTTTGACGTCACACGTGCATAATATCGAAGAAGATGATCTATTTTTGCTATTATCACTTAGTAGACACGCATTAGAAATTATTGCAAATGCTGCAATTTGATTGCCTACTCTATCCAATATCTATTTGTCTATAGATAGCGATAGCGAGTAGGAAACCGCTTGAATTAACTATCATCTCATAGAAATTGAGAGCTCATAATCTAATTATTAAATATGATCACTTGAAAAATTCTACTTGTTTGATGTTGTAAGAGAAATACACTCACAAGCCTCAAATTATTTTGGTTTAATAATAGCAACTATATACAACCTTTACAATAAGTCATTATGCACAGGTGACGTCAAGATGTTTAATTTGCGTATCAAACCACCTAAAATATCTCATGCACGGATGCACCAACGAAGCAAGGAAACGAAAAACTGCAAAAGATCTTAATTTTAAGTGTTTTCACCCGTCTTCAAAATTACGCGACCCCGAAAGTTGACATGCATGCGAGTTTTATGGCAATTTGTTGTCACAAAATGTCCGACATCAATATGAACTGAATCAAAATACAATAAAATGAAGACCAAACGGTGAATTATTTAGCCGAAATGACGATGTTATCCATGGGGATGGTGAATACAATGACAACGTAAGTTATATTAAAGTATTTCGAATTGCTATAAAAGTCGAGTGTGGACTGCAGTATTTTCGCCTGGTCGCGTAATTTTGAAACGGGTGTAATTGACGGGGCCTGAAATGCCAGAAAATTACTAAGCAGAGTTTATAAATGTTTTTTTTTTTCATTCTTCGGACTGAATAGTAATTGTTTTGAAAAATCATTCAAAGGCCTCTAATTCAAAGACATGACATGACCGGCTTCGCCTCGGACTAGACCGATTCCACGTACTTGAAAACCCTCGCTGTTGGCCTTTAACTATTATTTCAAGGATTTTAGTTTTAATTTCCCGTAACCTACTCTTCAAAATCAGGCTGTTTAATATAAAATAGAAATAAAGCAATTCTAATTGTTTTGGAGACAGCAAACTAAGTCCATGTTTCCATAAGAAAATATATATATCGCTGCTTATACATACAATGCCGTTAACTAGATTAAGGCTTCACAAAAGGTTTGTGTTCTAGCTTTGTCTACACAATATTCTAAACGCATTCTACGTTTTCAGTGCATGGTTAATATATAACCACAGTCCACTAGAGGACAGACAAATGGATGACGCCATTTTGATGGCGTGATATCGGTAAACCAAACACACTTCGTCCTGGTACAATATCACAAACAATGACGTGCTTTGTTTTGTAGGAATAATAGATGGCGTGAAATGGCGTGTATAGATATTGGTTCATGGCGCTTCTAACAACTGAAAAAGCTTTCAGTAGCAGTTTTTAAATACCTTTTTCATTGATCTTTAAAGATAATTAATTCAATCTACTCGTTGTTTTTCCTAACATGTTATGACGTCATTTGTGCATTCATAACTGAACAGAACTATTTGTTAATCTGCTAATTTATCACCGCATGTATGCGAAAACTTTTTTGAAGTTTTAAGGCATCTTAATTTTAAGTCTGAGAAAGTCGTAACCATTAGAAACCATGCACAAACTTGGCAAAACATCTAAAAGGCGAAATGACAAAATCCAAATTTGCTCAGGTATAGGTATAGCTCTCAATTTCGAAATAATATACTGCATGTATATATACTCGAGTTTAATATTCTGCCTGTTCATGAATCTAACTAATCTATTCATTTATTAAATGTCCATGTCACATTCATCACTATCGTCGCTGATATCAGACGGCAAAAAATAGTTCATGTCCTGTATCATTGCCATCGAACTTTCAGAAGAATCTGAAGTTTGGACTGGCGGTCTAGGCTGACTAGTTGTTTGCATATACCTTTCTTCCGGCCAAGAGTATTTTAACAGTGTCATATCCTGAAGTCCACAAAGCTTCGTCATGACTAATCGACCATTGGATTTGAGAAAAATAACTTTGTCCTCACTTGGAGATACAGCCATGCTTATAATGCTTTCATCGCCATTCGATATTCCAGCATATGCTATGGTTTTCCATTCCGACACATCAAACAAAAATACTGTGCCATCGACACCAACGGAAATTAAGTAACGACTTCCTTTTAAAAACCGACAAAAGTCAATTCTTCCCAAATGACCATGTGGCACTTGCCGAACACCGTGTTCTAGAAGATTATTGAGTGGGTAAATGAAAATCATATTAGTTATACAGCAGGCAAGTAACTCGTTATTTGATGAAACTGTACAATCACTAAACGTATCAAATTGAAAAAGTGAGTAAAGATCCAGTTTTTGTAATGGAAATTTACCCCATACAGGATAATTCCAGATTTCAATAATCGCTTTACCATAAGCGATAAGTTTCTTGTTGTCTGATGAAAAATAACAGCAGTCTGTAGATGGTATTTGTGATGGTATGTTAGAACATGGTGAGACAACCTGTTTCTGAACATCCCATACGTAGAACGACAGAACACCATTGCTTTGTTGGTTACCATACAGAAGTAACGAGCAATCGGGCGAGAATATAAGAAAAAAAACAGAGGTGCACTTTTCAAGCTCTTGGTTACCTATTGAGCACAAATACCTACATTCATGAAACAACAATACCTTTGAACCATTGTAAATAGCAGTTAGTTTTCCATCGCTGGAAAATGCACATGTCTTTATCGTCTTCTGACTTGTTAGCAATGATCGAGCATCAAAAGTAGAAAAAAGGCCAGCCTCCTTAACACCCCATGAGGTATATGTTCCGTCAGAAGAAAGACACATTATCTTATCATTTGAAGTAAATGTAACAACAACTGCTTTATGAATAAAATTACTCAGCCTGAAAAAGTTACTCAAATATTTTGCTAAGACGATTCTTTTCTCTCCACTTCCGTGGAAAATATACCCAACTCCTCTTTCAGACGTGCAACACAAAGGCTTTAAACCTGACCCACTTAAAAGTTTGGTAGGCCAACTTGGTAGGCCATTCTGGAGAACAAGAGCGTGCAGCTCTTGGTCCGGTGCCTGTGTAAAATAAACCAAGACACTACTGTCGTCAGTAAACGCAAATTGCTCTGCTCCATCAATAATAATACGGACTGAATTTTGCTTTGTAGCCAACAAACGTTTTTTAAACAATTCAAGTCTGCCATTGAAATAACGAGCCAACCATTCGCCATCCTGTGAGAGCATTTTGTTCATCATAATATGGTTATAAAATTGTGCAGGTGCGTTTCTGGCAAAATACGAAAAAGAGTCAGTCCTTTCTTCATCCATATGCAGACGTAGTCTCATTTCTTCACTGTCTATATGCAGACCTAGTCTCATTGACCTATCTATTGGTAGGTGAACGTGCAAGAATATATTTATTAAAGCAATCGCAGAAAATGATAGCCTTTCATCACAAATAATAGACTCGCAATCCTTTAGCACAGGAAAATGACAAAAATACAAAAATGAACTTGACTGTGCGGCAGAAGAAAACATGTCCTCCAATACAGGTCTTCCAGTCTGTACATTCCAAACTTGACACATAAACAGGTTGGAATAAAGATCAATGATGCGATCACGCACGAGTGACAAACTGGGTTCTTGGTGTTTCATTTCAAATTCGGAACAATCTTCGCATAGTAGCAAATCTTCGTCATGAAGAAAAAATATTAATTCTTCAATTGAACGAAAGAGTCTACCAACAAGAAAGTTTAGCTGATTAGGTAGGTCGGATTTTATCATATCCAAGTACTTACACACGAACTCTTTTATCGATTGTAAATGATAGTCAACACTAGGGTCGTCCTGAACCAACTCCATCGTTAACCAATAAATAAGTATCTTAATGAAGCAACCTCGTTTATGTTTATTAGAAAGTGTCACACCATCCACTACAATAAATTTGCCATCAAAAATCAAAGAGCCCCATTTGTACCACTGTGACCTCCCTGAGAACTGATCTAACGCAATAACACATTTTCTCTGCACAGAGTACCACTTGTCAAGCCTTCCAAAGAAGATTCGATTGTCATCTAGCGAAAATTCCAAATGTGATATGTAACCTTGATTTGTCACTTTAATAGGGCCTAGAACTTTGTCAAAAGAACCTGCATGAAACAAAAAAATGCACCGTTTTTTCCCTCCAGCTAACAACTTCTTATCATGGGAGAAAGCAAAGCACGTCATGTCACGAACAATTTCACTGAAATTAGCAGGATAAATAGGAACTGGCGATGACTCTAGCCAAGTGGCTGTGACATTGTCGGGAATGATGATGTTTTCCTGAACAACTTTAGATGCATTACGAAAACAAGAGTGAAGAAGTTGAGGGCATTGAATAACAACATAAACGTCGCGCTCAAGAGCCAAGCAGATATCTTGAAGAATTTCTCTTTTCCTGTCACATGCCTGGTTGACAGCAGAAAACCTTAAGTCTTCAATAAGAGAGTAAATTTCAATTCTACTACTCTGTATTCTCCTTTGAATAAACTGGTAGCTTGTTAGACACTTGAAAACTGTTTCAGAGCACAGCGCATCTTTTGCACCACAATCATACAAAAAGCTAACACCAAAACGCAAAACATAGTCAACTACATCAGACTCAATACATGCTGAAAGATTATTCGATTCGTTATTGATAAAAACGTTAAGAATTTCAACAATAGTATCTCTGAAGTACTCAGTTGCTTTATTCCTGTCAATAAACATTGTTCGAGAAACCTTCTTATCCGACAAATAAGTCGGAATCAGATTGTGAAGAAACGTAAATGTCTGATCTGAAGTTCGTATCACGACAAATTGTGAAACAGCATCGATTACTTCCTGTTCACCGATATTTAGATTTTCTCTCTGTAGAATGAACGAAATAAACGAAACAGGAAGTGGAGAAGGAGCGACCAAAACACAACCAAACAATTTCTTATAGAGATTTGCCCCAACTTTGTCAAAAATCCGTTTAAAATTTTTCAAAAAGAAATCATTAATATCTTCCGGGAAAATGTGTTGGTCCACTTTTCCTACATGGACTGAATTCTTTAGACTTTCTACAATACAAAAAGCGTACAAAAACATTCCATTGCACTTTTTTGTTAACTCTTCTGCCGAATAAGGAAAAACAGAAAAATCTAATCTTTTCTCTAAAAATAGACGTATGTCTTGCTCATGCCTTTGGTAGAAGTCTAAAGTGTCGCTATTTCCGGCACAAATTCTAATACACGGGTTGTACGTTTTCAGTCTGGACTGGACAGTGTCTTCGGGGCGACTAGTTATAAAGAACACAAGCCATTTTGGAAGCTGAGGAAAACGGTGCATAATTAGGTCGATAAAATCATCCCTGGACCAGTATTCTGTCTCATCTAGAGCGTCAACTACGACTAGCATTCTCTGGTTGGAAGGTTTGCATGTAGCTAGTGGCTCTTCCAACAATTTAGTAAATAGCTCATGAACGCCTAACTTAGAGTTGGCTAACAATCTTTGTATCCCTGCATCCCCTCCTACTTTTGTATTATATTCAATATTACAATTACACAATTGATAAGCAATAGTACCTAGCAAATACCTGGGATCACGTCGTGTGCCGTCGTAGTGACGACAAAAGTAAGCTGCTGCCAAGTGTCCCGTATTGCTTGCACGCTGAGCTATGACTGCCGCCATTACACTTTTTCCAACTGCGGCATCACCCAGGAGTACATATGCTCTAGAATCAGCAGGATCACTGAACCACTTGTCAAAGTCCGTCAAGAGCCACTGTCTTGTTCCTGGATCATAGAGCTTGGTGAGGCAATGTATGTCAGCCTCACAACTTGAATAATCTAAAAAATAAAAGGTATATACACACTTAGGTTAGAAAGTAGGTTCATTCGAAGCTAAGTTCGTTAACAGCTCAAATTGTCAAAAGGTTAAAGGTTAATTAACCCGTTAGGTGTAACCAAAAATACTTAAAATAGAAAAATATATAGAAGTGGATGACATGAACACTTCGCTTCAGGGCCGTCGCGAAGGGGGTTGAGCAGGGGGATGTGAGCATTAATTTTGCCGATAAATGGGCGTGGTCATTGGGTGTGGTCATTCAAAAGTAATAAACCCACAATGTTCTTGGACATGTCATTAGGTGACATGAAAATTGTCTTATTTTAAAACGACCAAACTACCAGAAACTCCGACTGTCTTACAGGAAAGATGGAACTATAGTTATATTGGCTTCAGGTTTCTCACTGCCCCTAATTCTTCGTACGGGACTAACATGTTCTCCTTCCGGTACTCTGGGTGGTATTTATGAATTTATCATTATGGTCTAACCTATAGTCATTGTCGAATACTCTACTACATACTAGACGTTTGACTCTTTTTCGTTTTCTCGCACCACCAGTGGCACTATACTACCCATTTTTCTCCTTCACACTAAAAATACCCACATGTGCCTACAACATTAGCATTCATTTGAATAAAGATATCTGGTTGCTGGGCAATCAATCATGCGAAAACGCTCCTCCACGCTCCTCCACATAGTATATGTTATGATGATTGTACTGTAGATAGTGGGTTATTGCCTGTTGGGTTGTGACGTATAGAAAGCATGCACAATAATTAAAATTAAGGTGATTTTGTTCGTTTTTGGAATAGAACGTATATTACTATATTTTAGCACAAGGTCGTAACCACAAATTGGTATAAGGCATATAAGTTTCTTCTGCTCATAACACAAAACGGTAAGCATTATGCTTCCGTATACATACAGTCTCGCTCTCCGTCTGATAAGCGTTAAACTATAAATTGATATTTCAAATTACCAGCAGAGGCATGGGAAAAGCTAGATTTCTGCTGGTCTTCGAGATCTGCGACACGCTGTTGGACACTTCCTTGTCTGGCTTTCAGCTGATCTAATTGGGCAGAAGCAGAACTTTGTTTTTGTTTTATAACTTCATGCTCTTGTCTCAGAACATCGTGTTCGGTCTCTATCTTTGCAAATCGTTGTTCGCAACCCTGAAGAAATAGCTCTAGCATCTTTTTCAAGTTGTTGACGATTTCCTTCTCCGCACTTATTTCATTTGTCAGATTCTCCACATCAGTTATCAACTCACAAACATGTTGTTGTATCAACTCTACCAGATCAGAATCAACAGTTGCGTTTATGCACAATATAGTACCTGGAGAAAAAGAAACGTTATAAGAATAAACGAGTTAACAAAACGGACGCTCTAATTGCTTGGGCTCGTGCATTTATAGACGCCTGCTCATGCAGGTGTTCACTCGGGCCACTGATTTCTGTAGCCTGTATACTCTAGCAAGACTATATGCTAATGGCAATGACAATTGCATAGATTTTGACAAACAGAATGAGAATCTATATGATCTTATATGAACTGCAGCGGTGCAGGTTGTGTGCCAGCAACATTACTGATCAACAACTACTCATGAATTCACCAATAACGTCGGAAAACACCTCAACCCAACTCGATCAAAGGCAAAGCCGTCGAAAAGAAAGAACTCGAAAAAGTCGAGCACGCAACATGCCTTACAGTTTCGCAAGGACTGACAGCATGATACAATAATGTGGACCCCAAACATATTGGGCAAAAATAGACAATTTTAAGCAAAATTAGATTTTGTACGATAGCTCGAAAACCCTGCTGGTTTGAATTTACGTATTTCAGACTAGTAAAATAGGTTTTGCCAAACTACCCCCCGAAAATCGTGCAGTTAGTGAAACGGATTCGCTTATAGCGCCAGACGTTAACTTTGAAGTTCCTGATGATGTGTTGTGCAATATTCCATTACCAGACGATCATATTTATGTAAGAGAGACCCTTACTAGATCTGATTTCAATAACTGTACGTTTAATTTTGTCGAAAAGTAAGTTATTTCATGGAAATTGAGATATAGAACTGTGTTATCTTGAAACTTAAATGAAGTGTTTGATTGCATGATGGTCTGAAATAAAGAATTAAACTGATTTGTTTGTGTGATTGTTGTGATGAATTACGTTTTGTTGCTTATTAGTATTCTTTATATAAAGCATACTAATAAGGATCCTTATTAGTATGCTTTATATAAAGAATATTAATAAGAGCAAAGGTTTGATAATGAGATCTATTGTCATCCCGGTTGAATAATCATACTTTATCGGGTATAAACAGGCGTGCATGTGACCGATTTACAAGCTCTGATTTGACGATTTGCTCATGAATTATTAATGAGTTTTTGAATAACCTTTTAACTGCCAGAGTCATTCTCGTTTATGGTACTAGCTCTGGCTAATAAAAGACAATTTTACTCGAAGGGGAGAACTCTGCCTCTCGCAGTGAAAGAGTTTAAAAAACATTTAAATATAGTAATGTATGCAGCATTTATATGTTCAAAAGAGAAAGCAACAAAATGTGAAAATAAAGGATGAAAAATTTTTAAATACTAAAGCTAATAACATTTGTATCATTAAAATCAGGAACTTTAAAATTCCAACAATGGAAAAAAACAATCATTGGCAATCATTTCAATAGTAACAGTATCAATATGTTCAAAACAGAAATCAACTAAACATGAAAATAAAGGTTGAGAAAGTTTAATTTTAAATAATGAAACTAATTTCATAAATATCACCATCCAACAGTGAACACAAGACTTGGGTTTGGGCTTGATGAGATTGATCATATTTTTTTGTTGGTCACGTACTAATTGTGTCTGCTGTAGAGCCATGACTTCATTTTCTCTCTTTTTTTGCTCCAGTTCTTCCTTTCGTATCTCAAGATCACTATCCATCTTAATTCTCTTTTAAAAACTGCACTATCTCGCTTCCAGTGAACCTATGTCTCTTTTGGGGTGTTGTTTCATCACCTTTAATTTCTCTTTTTGATTTCACTAAATGTTTCTAATGCTTTTTGTCGAATGTCCTGAGCAGCCTCTTTTTCATTTTCTTCTTTTTGTTGCTGTTCTTCATTTTGTTTCTCAATCTGCAATTCATGTTCTTTAGCACGAAGCAAAATTTCCTCCATAAGAACATCCAGCTCAGAGATCTCTGGCGAGATACCAGAGGCATTGCTTTCAAGCTGTTTTTTTCGGAATTTGTTCTCCAAAACCTTGAACCTTTCACGAACTGCTCTTGCAGTTACAGAAAACTTTGGTTGCTTGATATCATTCAAATGCTCAGAGATTTCTTTCCATGCCTGCCCTCTCAATGTAGTTTTTTCTTTAAATTGGTATGGTTCAATTAAAACGATTTCTCTACACAACAGTGTCTTTTTCTGTTGTCCATAACATAGGACTCTTGGAGAAACAAGGGAAAGAAATATACAAACTTTGGTGATGTATTACAAAGGATTTTCTAGCGGGCAGAAAGAGTTGACAACTTGACAGACAAAATCCTGACACTTTATTTGACAGTGCAAAACTCAACCAAAAACGTAACTGCTAATTGTCTTCGAATCATGACTGTTCGTACAATTATAAACAGACTAAAACAGTGGATAAAAATGTCAGTCGGTTTGTTACGTTGCCTTGCATAGACCATGCATACACAGGGGTTAAAAAATACGTTGAAAGATAACTGACTGAAATTGTCGAAATTCAATTTATTAGTTTCAAAATTGACATGAAGTAACTTTTATTGTAGCTGCTTACGATAAAGAACAAAACACTAAACGGATAAAAAAAAATAAAAATCGATAGGTTTGTATCTGATAATTCCAAAGAAACAAAGCAATACATTACTGAAGGAGAAATAGCTATGCATTGCAGACTTTGGAAGTTTACAAAACAAGTCAGAGACTTCAAGAACGCACATGTACACTTTTTTTTTCAAAATCGGTCTTTTAGTCTCTTTGATCTACAGGACAATAATGAAAGATACTTACGCTCGCTTTTCTTTTCCGCGTTGATCAGGAATTACTTCGTTCTCCATACGTATGTCACGTTCTGACAAAAACGTCAAACCACTGTTTTGGCGTCTTGAACTTCAGTACGACGGGCTTCGTTCTTGGGGCACGCATGCGCTTTAGGGAAAAAGTCGCGGGAACGCCGTCCTAGATCACGCCGTCCTATTTGCTTAAGCTCACTAATATCTTACGAAGGGTACGTTTGAGGGGCAACGTTACGTTAGTTTTACTCCAGCTTTACACTATTTAATCTATTATTCATGTTGACGCAATATTTTGTAAATTCATCGTTAATAAAAAGATTGTTATTGTCTTAGTTAACCCGCGAAAGCGTCTTCAGGAAGACTATGATTTTTATAAGTTTTTGCTATAATCACGAAACACACAAACAACGTTTTGATCTCTATTTCAGTTTCTTTCAGCCCTATTTATTCAAGTAAACATGCAAGCACGTATCGGAACGAGTTAAACGGTTTTTCAGCCCGCTTTGTCGGGACGAAACGATTACATGGACATTTTGATCCAAGGTGGTTTGGGACGGGGGAAAAAGCATGCATTGAATCACAAAGAGAGAAAAAATATCCAACATCAAGTTTGAGCAAGAAATAAATTGCATCACTTTTCAAAAACAAAGTTGAACGTTAATAGTTTATTTTTTTAAATAGTAAACATGTAGGATGGTCTCAATACATTCATCTCTTAAACGATAAACTGTATTATAATAACTGTTATTTTGTTCAAATTTATCTATTAAATTTATCTTATATTTTTTTAGTAGTCAATGCAGTTGTTCAAGCAGGGCCGTATCGAGGGGGTTTGAGACGCCGGTACACCGGTTTGGGCGCCCAAACCGAGGTACCCAAAAAATATAAACTATGTACTACAATCTGAGGGTTTTTTTCAAAAACCCTACAATAATTTAAAAATCACCCCTCAGAATGTTAAAAATCGCATCTCATAATACAGGACTTTCCGAGACTCTAAATTTCAAAATTTTCTGGGCGGACATGCCCCCGGACCCCCCTAGAGGGTTCTCGCGCCTTCAGCACTGACCGGTTTGCCCTGGATATAGCACTGTTCAGAACTACTCTCCTTTACGATTAATATATAGAACGATGTCTAAAACGAATTAAATGCGTCCAGATCAGATGTTTTATCCCAGTGTCTGATACATGTGTCGCTTTCAGACGCATGGAATTTCCAGTAAATGCATAAGAACTATTCCAATGTATAATTTCGAGCTTCGGCGAAAATATACTATCATCGTATAAAATTACGACACACGTTACTTTCGTCTGCGAGACTTGCACATTTAAATGCAACGTATAAACAGGGCCTATTTAATAAAAGCTCTGAAGAATTACTTATTTACCCGTATCATTGGTGGATAAAAGCTAACTAAAACGGCTCAAAGAAAAGATCTTGCCGAAGCTTAAATGTTGAAAAAAATTTCACACATAGTTTCACATAAAAAATATTCTTCAGCAATATGGATACCGTAAAAAAATTCATGCCCAAACAAAATCACCCCCCCCCCCCCCCCCCCTCAAAAGTCAAATGGTCGGCCCCTAAAAAGTGTAGAGACACTCAGCTATCACCTCGCGCCTCTATTCAACTTCTTTTGTGTTCAAATGACGTCAAACGTACCTTATAGAAGATACACGAAACTCTATTATTCATTTGCTTGATAAATAATTACATCGCTTATATATATATTTATATTTATATATATATATATATATATATATATATATATATCTGAAATCGGAGTTGTGAGTAAACACATTCTCGATGAAATTAACACTTCAATTATCAACGCCACACAAATTAACCAGTGGAAGAAAACGTCCAGTGTCCTAAAACGGTTTAACAGCTTAGAAAACAAAGAAACATTCTCATTTATAAGTTTCGACGTATGCGATTTGTATCCTTCTATAAACGAAAAGTTACTTTCTAAGGGCCGATTACATGAGCCGGGCTAGCCCGGCTAGCTAACGGGGCTGACTCGTGTCACGAAATTCTTTCCTCGGCTGCAAAAGGAGATTTTAATCAACGTTAGGATTCGTTTACATCTAAACTAAACCAATTCTCCTTAGACGTAAATTTAGTTTATGCGTGTTTCAAAACCATGCACATTGAGATCCTAATCAATCGCGTGGGCCCGGTTAACCGGGCTAGCCCGGCTCACATAATCAACCCCTAAAGCACTGGACTTCGCCAGTAAATACCGAACATCAGCAGCCACGAACGAGACATTATTTTACATGCAAAACGATCACTGTTATTTAGCGACAATTGCCCGTGGGAGAAGAAATCTTCAAACAACAAATTCGATGTGACCATTGGATCTTACGATGGAGGCGAAACGTGTGAATTAGTGGGGTGCTACCTATTGTCCCTTCTCACTAATAAGAAGTATGGCCAAAATATCGGGCTTTATCGAGATGATGGGCTATCGGCCTTCAACCGAACACCACAACGGATTGAAAAAATCAAGAAAGACCTATGCAAAATCTTTCGCGACAACGACTTAAAGATTACTTTCGAAGCCAACACAACTATGGTTAATTTTCTGGATGTCACACTTGACCTCAAAAGTGGAAATAAAAAAAATAAAAAAATATCATCTGACAAAGAATGCTTCAATAAAGCCAAGCCCTTATACCAAGATGCACTAAACAAAAGCAGATACCACCACAACCTCACCTACAACGAGTCGCTACAAACACGGAGAAACCGGCCAAGAAACATCATGTGGTATAACCCACCTTATACAGTACGAATGTGGAAACGAACTTAGGAAAATGCTTCCTTACTCTCATCGACCGTCATTTTCCTAAATCAAACCCGCTCCAGAAAATCTTCAATCGCCACACACTTAAACTAAGCTATAGCTGTATGAACAACATCGAAACCATAATAACCAACCACAACAAAGCCGAAATATAGAGGGCCGGCCAAAGCTTAAAAATATTACTTTTGATGGCATTTTTTGTTACAAGCAGGCAGCCATGCTAAATCGTATCGGATAGTGTATACTTTGAAGGTGAGGGGTGTTGGCAGTCGTGATTATTGATTTATATACTAAAATTTCGAGCTTTTTGAAAGCACAATGTGATGGATGGGATATCTGTAAAGCGATGCCTATTTACGTTTGTGTATTATTTGAATTACAAATTCAGAATGCTATCCAATCAGCGTGCCTGAAGTTCTGATTATTCTAATTCGCATAGCTCACAATTATAAACAAACAAGAAACATGGCGCAAATTCGCCTAAATATAACACTTGGAAGAACAGCCACAACAATCTGAAAACTTTTTGTTACAAGCAGGCAACCAGCATAGAAATGTAGCTTAGACATTGATCAAGATGACTAGGCCGGTTGCCTTTCGTGTATCACAAGATAGCACTGTTGAGCCGCCAGAACCGGTGAGTTAAATGTCTAAGGAACAATATAAGTAACACTACACTGTAGTACAAAAGCTCAGCTTTATAACAGTAGATAGATGACGGTATCGGCAAATTACCAAAATAAAACGAAGTAATATGAGACTTTCCTGTAGCTACCAGATCAAATAAATTTCTGATTCTTGGCAAGCTTACCTTTTTGTGGCCTTTCTTCGAAGTATTATATTTAGGTGTATTCACGCCATATTTCTTGTTTGTTTATGATTGTGAGTTATGCGAATTAGGTTAAGCAAAACTAGAGGCACGCTGATTGGATAGCATTCTAAATTTAGCTAATTCAAATAAAACACAAACGTAAATAGGCAGCACTTTACAGATATCCCATCCATCACATTGTGCTTTCAAAAAGCTCTAAATTTTAGTATATAAATCAATAATTACGGCTGCCAACACCCCTCACCTTCAAAGTATACACTATCCGATACGATTTAGCATGGTTGCCTGCTTGTAACAAAAAATGCCATCAACGGTGTTTTTGAGACACTTTTATCGAGGTTGGCCGGTCGTCTAATAGGCAAATCTAAGCCCACTGAAGCAAAGAAGAAAAACTGTAACTGCCGCAAAACAAGCATGTGCCCTATGGACGGAAATTGCAACGATGAAAGCATCATATATCAAGCTGAAGTCACCACACTGGATGCTAGAGAAACCTATATCGGACTTTGCGATACCACATTTAAATTAAGATATAGAAATCATGTATGCTCGTTTAAGAACGAACAATATAGGCACGTAACTGAGCTTAGTAAACATATATGGAACCTGAAAGACGATATCAAATGGAGAAAAGTAAAACTGGCTAGACCATACACTAATATGTTAACAAGAAATGCAACCTATGCTTATGGGAAAAGTATTTTATAATATGTAAACCTAATATGGCCACACTCAATAAGAGAAGCGAACTGATGTCGAGCTGCATTTGTTCTTATTATTCTTAACAAATTTTATTGTAATTTTACCGTTCTACATGCACAATGAATTTTTTTGTTGTAATTAGCTATTCTTGGCAGTTGCCTGACGATTGCTTCGCGAGAAGCATGAAACTCAGAGTTGCGATTAAATGTTTTTAAACAACTAATCTAGCTTCGTAATCAACTAATATATATATATATATATATATATATATATATATTTATAAAATAACATTTTGAAAACAAGCACGGCGATTGGTTGAAAGCCGTGTTTCTATAACTTTATGGAAACACGGCAAGGGCCACGCCATTCAATATGCCATCATTCAGTGTAGGATACGCCATTATACGCCATCATACGCCATTATGAAGAGTAAGGAGAATTTACGCTTTGATGCAGTGATTATTTTTACGTTCTATACCTATTTTCGACAGGTTATTTTATAAAGGAAATAGAAAACATTTTTTCCGTGTTCCCATAGAGTTATACAAACACTTGTGGAAGTTTGTGAGAACTTGAAATAGCGTGGAAACACTCGCCCTGCGGGCTCGTGTTCCCACTACAATTTCTCGTTCTCCCAAACTTCCACTCGTGTTTCTATAACTCTATGGAAACACGGAAAATGTTTTCTATTTCTTAAATATACATAAACAAGAGCCAGCTTTCGTCAAACAGTTCCAGACGAGAATATAAAGTCAGCAGAGAACTAAGTTTTTAAAACATCTTTTTTTACCAATAAATAAAGATGTTTTAAAACTTAGTTCTCTGCTGATTTTATATTTATATTTATATATATATATATATATATAGTATCAACCAACTGGTGGTCTATTACAAATCCGGCTTTCTGATTGGCTGAGCTACCGTGGTCCATTGGTGATAGACCATGGTAGCGTTATCCAATGATAAACATTCTTATAGCTGGAATACACCTATTCTGTCCAATCAGAAGCCACGGCATATTCACGCTGCAAGCAAAACCTGGAAACTAAGCTAAAAAATCAAACATGGCATCTGCTACAATTTTTGTACGAGTGAAGAAAAATATATTCAGTTTGACATTTTCGAATAAGAAAATGAATTCGCTTATGCCTATGGAGTATATCTATACCAAATTTGAAACAAAGTAGTTACAATCTTGTGTTTTGTGAGCGATTGTTTACCATACGCCATCGAACTATTCTGCATTATGTATGGGACAGCCTAGACATAGGCTTTTCCGTGGCTGAGCTGTGGCCTATGGGACTGGGAACTAAATTCGCTTCATGACGTAAGCAGAGTTAATGCTCCGGAAATGCCTAGTAGATTTGCCAAATCCCAGACCATTGTATTTTTTCATTTTTCTCACAGTTACAAGTCTTACAACCATCGGCATCGAGCCACCACTTACATATCAAATCTATATTTTACAACCATAATATTAAGTTAAAATTATATTCAGCAATTGTCCTCTGATCGATTCCTATCAACTTCACGCTCTGGATTCGACTATTAGACGCATGAAAATATGACATCTTTCAAGCATAAAATACTCCTGGCAAATACATTACCATTTCAGAATCATCTTCAGAGAAACATCAACAGAAAATCATGAAGCATTGGCCATGCATGCATGTGGCGAACGTTTACTATACACTCACGAATTCACCTTCATTTGACATAAAATGCATTCGATTCGTTCGGGAAATCAAATAACTTTCACAGAATGCCAGGAATACTCGATTTATATCGTAAATGCTCGAACAATACCTTGAACTGCCATTAACTCGAAAAAAATATCAATAACTTGAGATTTGGCGCCACCAACTTTGAGAATCTAGAGTGGGGCAGTTTTGGGGCAGTTTTGATTGGGAACTCTACTGGGCATTAACAGCAGGGAATTTTGTCTGCGCTGTTAAAAAATATCGCGGGCTCATCGTGTTTTGTATCGTCTGTGGCGAAATTTTGAAAATGTGGAGAAGGTATGACGACCAAGATATCTTCAAGATTTACTAAAATTTAAATCTTCCCCAAAATTTAAATGCTGGTTTCATTTTATTCCATTACTGCTTTTGATATCTGAGAGGTATTTCGTAATGGGAAAATTGGGGAAAGTGGGTAAATTATGTATTTATTCCTTTCATCCGACTTATATATATTAATAAGTAATAACATGACTTGAGGGAAATTTAATCGCTAATTTCCCGAAAAGTCATGTTATTAGTTTGTAATATTATGATCGCCGAGGAAAACTTTGAGAATCTTACCAACAGGAAATTTACACGGTTGATCAGAGAAGTTGCATCTAATTTTCCCGTGCATGTTGATGCAGGAAAATATATGCAAGCGGGAAATTTAGAAGAAAACAAAAGATTTCTTTGTCTTCTAATTTTCCCTCATCAACATGCACGGGAAAATTAGAAGAAGACAAAGTATTTCTTTGTCTTCTAATTTTCCCTCATCAACATGCACGGGAAAATTAGAAGACAAAGGATAAATTCCCGGCCCTCTTGCATGAGCGATGAGGGAAATACGAGGTTTACATTCCCTTGGTTCCCTTGGAGAACAAAAGAATCCGAGGCGATCATGGTATTAAGATATATATATACATGTGTATAATTCGATCATAAAACCTTCCTCCACCAAAGTTTAACATCAGAATATATGTCGATCAAGATAAACCTTTAATAAAACTTTATTTTCAACGTTTCGGGGGAAGCCCCTTGATCAAGTATACAATTTTTAGGCAATGCAAGTCCTCTATTTATACAAAACAGTAAATTAAAAATTATAATGTTCCACAAAAAATCTCTTATGTTCAATCCATTTGGGACAAATGAGTTCAATTTGTACGCCCAAAAACCTTCACTATTTGATGGTTCATTAACGTTTGTCTTATCTATTATTTTTACAATAATATCTTCAATACCTCTATGTCCTTCTTCCTAAAAATGTGCATACAAATGCTCTCCCTGTATTCCCTGTTGGCCTTTCCCATATCTAATTATACTGCTCTTGTGATTATTAAACCTTTTACAAAAAGATGTAATGGTACTTCCAACATAATTCTTTTTACATTGTTTACACAAAATGAGGTAAACCACACCTTCCGAATCACAATCATAATAAAAGAATAATTAATTCTAAATTTTCGATTACCATTTAAATTTTCAAATTCACAACCCTCCTCAACAAAAGCACAAATCTTACATTGTAATTTACCACATTTTTTCATACCTCTTCTATCGAGTACCCCATCTTTAAATTTGAACCTAACTAATTCATCTTTAAGATTCCTAGGTCTTCTAAAAGCAACAATAGGCTTTCCCCAAAAAATCCTTTCCATGTCATCCGACGCATGTAAAATTGGCCAAATTTGAATGAACTATTTTACCAATCCCCGATAACGCTGGGTGAAAATTAACCACTAAAGGAATTCTATTAGAATTCTCTTTTCGCTTATTTCTAGTATATATATATATATATATATATATATATATATATATATATATATAATCCTCACTATGGCATCACATTGCATAATATTTTGCTAATATATATATATATATATATATATACAATCGCATGTGTATAAGTAATTGATGAAATTCATTCAGATTGTTCCAAGCTACACTGATGAGCTGTTGTACAGCGAAACACTGTGTCTGTAGATTGAACTATGTACGCTCCTTCACTTCGGCGTTGTTGAGCACTCTGTGAAGTTGCCGTGGGTATCTATTAGCGATAATGCAACGCTCACTACCCTTGTGGAAGTTTGAGCACTCTGGGCCCATGCGCACTTCACGCTATCTGAATGTACTTCACCAATGCTGTCCCACATGCGGTTGTCACCGACAATCGCATGTGTATAAGTAATTGATGAAATTCATTCAGATTGTTCCAAGCTACACTGATGAGCTGTTGTACAGCGAAACACAGTGTCTGTAGATTGAACTATATATATATATATATATATATATTGCACTCTAAACAATTAACCTTCTAAAATATGGCAATATCCAGCAGGGAAGTTGAAAATGCATATGGATTACTAAATCTGTACCTTTATTTTTCCAGTCATCAAGATCTGTTAAAATTTTACTTTCGTCATGATGTGTCAAACCCAGCACTTTAACAAGCTGTTCCATGTCGTCAAATTTTTGTTGAAAAAAAGGATCATTCCAATTAGTAAACACACAATGTGCCCACGCGTTTCTATCGTCACGAACAACATTCGCGGAACTCTGTACAGCGGTAGGAAACGCAGGCACTTTACCAAGCAGATTGAGCATGGCAGATGCATCGCAAGTTTTATCAAACGCATTGAACTTGGCCATGTGAATTTGCAAAAAGAGCTTGGCAAAGTCAACATTTGATGTTACTTTGTAGTCAAACCTGGCGTAATCATACTTCTTATAGTGTGGTGGTTTTAACTTTGCATCATTACTATTGATGTTCTCGTATTTCAGCAACGTCGGGTATCTTGGAACAGGAAAACTATGCGAGCTTTGGACATGTACATTGTGACTTGATTTAAGGTTGTTGTACTCGATCAGTATTTCTTGTTCTAAGAACGGGCGTATTGAGGGAACTAGGACGTGGTTGAGGGCAATTCCAAAAACTACCCATCGTTTGTGATCGCCACTTAATGTGTGGAATGAAGAGCTAAATGCAGAGAGAGAAAAATATAGTTTAAGCGTGATTGACGTGATAAGAGCAACATCCACAACTAGGCTGTTTAAGGTGGCTCCCTACTGTTTCTTGAAAAGTTGAAAAAAATGCAAGTTTCAACCTCAGATAGTGCTCATTAATATTTTGAAATAGAATGAAACTAACGTTATACATAGAATACGTTCAGGGCATCAAATACTGTTAACAGATAATGTCTTTCAGCCGTTGCTATGACAACAGTGACGTTTCAAAATAGCCGTAAATTTACATTTAATCCAATTTATTACAAAAACGAGTTTGGTAACCCCCAAAGTTTTTTGTATTAAAACATTTCTTTAAATTTAAGTAATCAACAGGCGGATTATTTTCCAAGAAAAATTATGGTACGGCCATGTTTGAAACGTCACTGTTGTCATAGCCACGGCTAAAACACATTACCTGTTAACAGTATTTGATGCACTGAACCTTATTCTATGCATAACGTTACTTCATTCTTTTTCAAAATATTCATGAGCATTTTTTCCACTTTTTCAGAAACAGTAGGAGCCACCTTAATAATCAAAAAGAAAAAACAACCAACTACAGACATATAATCTCAATTCCCTTATAATGCAAACTCAAAACATCTTTGTTTATAAAGTATAAATAATATAACTAAGTTGAAAAACTTTTCTTAAGTAATCCAGAATGTTTTAGGAATTAAGCTTAGATTTAAGTGAGATATACAGCTCTATATTTAAATCGTTATTTCAATTTAGAATTACTTAGTAGTAACCTTTAGGTAATATAAAAAAGCGTCTACAAAGCGCATTTCATGGCAACTTTGGTGCAATATGACGTCACAAGCGACATTTTCCAAAGGCATTTCCAGCAATGCACCATTCTGAATTGACTCAAGATTTCCAGTTACAAAAACATCAGCATCTCCAAAACTTTAAATATCTGTTAAATTTTTTTAGTGGGTTTACACTATCGTTTTGATTAATTATTAATATAATGAAGAAAAAGATTTACGTTGCATTTCACCTTTAATTTAAACAATTCCATAAGTGCATATATTGCTGCTAAACATCTCTATCAACATAATTATCTCTTTTATCTCGTTTAACCTTTACCATGCATGCATTGTTGCCATTTGGCAATTATAGTTTTACTGTCTAACGCCAGACTCCTCAAGTGGAGACCACCTGAAAATCCACCCGCGGTAAATAATTAAACGTGATTAATTGATATAAAAATAAACAGCTAAATAAGTTTAATGAAGATCCTATAAAGATCAGAATAAAATATAGAAGAAATGGTTTGATAAAAAATGTTCAGAATCCGATGTCAATCAAGGAAGACAACATCGGTACATAACATATTAAAAATCACATGCCACATTCATTTTTTGGAAATTGGCTATTTATATTATTATAAACTTTAAATTTCTACGATCAAAAATTTTCACTTCACAGACACTTTAAAATGCATAATTCCAAGCTTATACTATCAAGGTCTAAAGAAAAATAAACGACGTAGCATACATACATGTATGAGATAGACAAAAAAAGTCAAAGAAAATATAGGATTTTAAAGATAACTTACCCCATTTTTTGCTACATTTCTGTTGATGACAGTTTGTGAGCTTCAGTTGCCATAGCCTGGCCCTCTTTCGGGCACAACTGATATTTAAGATTGTTGATCAGGTACAATAGTATAGGTGCACAACTTCGCAGCCTAAATATTAAAATGTCTGTTACATATTTATTAAAAACAAACAAGACTCAAAAGAATATTTCATTGTGACACCAATGAACAAAAACCCGAAACAGGTTATAAATATACATGTTCTGAAGGGTTTTGGTAAAGAAAAATCTCGAGTGTAAGAATAAATGTATAAATACATTTTAAGGAATAAAGCGAGACACGGAATCCAACTCGCAACCCTGCGATATTAGGGACAATTAATTAGTGACTGCATTTTTAAGAAACCATGAATCAGGACATCGTATAGTGTATACCATGCTTCATATATTTTGTAACACTTTTAAAAAGCAACCTATAGCTTCGACAACATGACGGATAATAGATTAACACCTAAAGCCTGGTTTCCATATAATCGCTACGATCGCCACGATCGCTCAAAAATGAACTTGGCGATCGCAGCGATCATATGGAAACCACTGACGCAACCATCGCTGCGATCGCGATCGCCACGCTCGCCGAGATAGAAAATGTTCTTTCTGTGAAAATGTTGTTTCTAAATTAAATATTGAGTAAAAAGTGTGGGCACCACTTTGGGCACTGAAGACATGTTCACATTAGTGCCCGTACCCGGGTATGGTGCCTGGGTACTACCTCAATGCACGGTGCCAAGTTTTGATTAGTTTGAGTTGGGCATCGCGAAAAAGTCGTATTCACATTAGTGCTCGTGCCCGGGCCTGTGCCCGGGCAACTAATCTGAACAGGGGGTAAGATCAGTGAACGTTGTGAAGCAGTAAGAAGCTAAGCTGAGTAAGTTAGTAAATTGGTAGGTGCGTTATATAGGCTTAACCTTGTTCTAAATCGTACTACATTATATATAGCATACTATTCACGACAGTCCTTTTCACGCTCGCTGAATAAAAGTTAGCAAAAAGCAACCATATTCAAGTGAGGTGAAAGAGTGAGTAAAAAAAGTAGAACGGGTGGGAAGAAAGAGAAGAGAAGTTCAAGGTAGTGGCAAGCTAGAGGAGTGCGAAGAGACAGAAGCAAGAAAGGAGGCAGCATGCTTTATAAAATAACATATGTATATACTACGCGAGCCCTGCTTGGTCAATTGCCGTGTTTGGATCAGAGAATCCGCGCAAACACAGAAAATTCCCGCCTAAACGATTTTTGTATCTACTGCGCATGCGCGAGTAGTGCGCAATCTCGATACTGCTATCGTGCGCAATCTCGTTCCCAGAGCCCACGTTCCCCACCCGGGAAACGAGAGACTCTGGGATAATCCGTTTCAAATCACAGGATTCTTGTTAATCCGGTTGAGGTACGCATGCGTAAATATCCGAGCGGAATCTGGATAGTATGTTCTCCTTGTTTGACTTTTCCCCAAACAAGTCAATGACACACATACGGCGAAGATATCGATCGCGGCAACGTCTTCACTGGAGTCTTGTCGTCCGACATCTTTGTTATTTTGGTTTTATTAATTCTACTTCCGGTCACTTCAGACCAACTCATGCTCAATATTCAGCCAATAACGTAACGATTTGAAACGGATTATCCAGGCCAGAGTCTCTCGTTTCCCGGGTGGGGAACGTGGGCTCTGCAACGAGATTGTATCGTGCGTGTAATGTAAGTGAACAATAGAATGCCTTCGGAGCCAATCAAAATATAGAATAAAACGATTGACTCACGACAAAAAACCGAAGCCAAAATAACTATTGTACACCAAGTATTTCATAAGTCATTGTTGACAGCATGGAAGCGACATATTCAAGGAGCCGGGATATTCAAGAAGAGAACGTTTTTACAAGTTTAGTAAGTATTTTAAGACCCCGTTTCCACTAGAGCAAAAGTGTCCGGATTCACATTGTTTTTTATTCCCATGAGGATGAAAAACAAAATAGTGAATGAAAAAGATGTCCAGCAATGTCATCAAAATTATAAGAGCAACCATACATTAATTGTTCTTCAAGACATATGCATACATGCAGTAAAAGGTAGAAGAAATGTTTGCACATTCATGACACAGATTTTGCATGACATTGACAACTGCAGGATACAATTTTACTCCATTAATTCACTAACATTTGACTACTGCATTTGTCATCTACATCGACAATATGTTTAATGTTTAATGTTTAATGTTTAATAAGCTTCAGCACTCTACAATGTTAAAAGATAAAACAAGCGCTAGGGTAATCGCAACAGGTTTCCCCAGTTACTGCGGTCCCTTAATACACGATATAGTAGACAAATAAAATGAATATAAAAAATATAAAATCCTAATACAATCTAATTTTAAAAGCAACAACTCACACTTTTTGCAAGGGGTCTAGCCCGTTTGCATTTAACGCAGACGGATTTCCAAGTTCTGGGGTTACCGGTGTCATAAACCCTCAACAAGGCATCGTAATAATATTTCTTTAACTTAGCTTTGAAGGTAGTCAAAGTGATATGCCTATTTAATAGCATATTTCGCTCGTGGACTACCTTGAGTTCCAAGCCCGGACAGGTGGTCACCCATTTAAATACTAACTCAATCCAATTGGACTTCACTCTGGTCCTCAGTGGTGAGAGGCAGTGCTCTAATTATAGTCATAAAGTATGGTAGTAAAGCTTTAAGTGGGCCAATCAAATTAATATTAACTCACAAAATTTGACTTAATTGACTAATACAGTATTTAAATATCTTTGTTACAACAATTTGTCAAACAATAATGCAATCTAGTTAGAAGGTAAAGGAAATCACTTGAGATAACAAGCATCTCTAGTATTACTGCTGTAATATTTTGTGAATCCGGATACTTTTGCTCTAGTGTAAATGGGGCCTAAGTATGAATCGTAGGCAATTCTTAATTGTAATGTGCTAGACGTTGTTGGAAATATGATATATGTTTTTGAAAGCAAATTAATGGTCGTTGCATGGACGATTTCATATTCAGACGAGGCAATTTATATGGCCAACATGTCTTCTGATCAAGCTTCGTAAACTGACAAGACTGTGCATTGCCAAACAGAAATGGATGACCTTCTTCTAAGAAAACAAAGTTAGCTTCATGGTCAAGCAACAATGTCCAAAATCTAGCCAGATATGAGTAGAGTTGTTAGTGCTGAAGAGAAATTGTATTTTTAACAATTGGTGAAGAACTTTTTAACTGATTAAGCCAGTAAGTAAGCCGTCAGTAAGTCATTCTTTAATAGTGAAATGAAACTCCTTCAGAAACACAGGATACAGCATATATTGTGCAGAAGCCAACAGTAATAATTACAACACAAAATTCCATTTTCTGTCTGCAATATTGAACGAAATGTTCAACAGATTTTTCTTTATTGATACCTTGAAAGTAAATGCTGTAGCTTGTTGGTTATTGCAATAATTTCATGCTGAAAAGATGGGAAAAGCTATTCTAGATGTTCAAATTTTGAAAGTTTTCTGTGGGGGGGGGGGGGGGATGTGCCCAGACCCCTCTACTAGCCTCCCTGTCAGGGACCTTAGCCCCTGTGTCAGGGAACTCCTGGTGGCACCCCTGCTGCCATACTTTATGACTATAGCTTTTAGTACCGGTACCATAGCTTTAATAGTCAAACTATTAGCGCACTGCCTCTCACCACTGAGGACCAGTGAGAGTAAAGCCCAATTGGATTGAGTTAGTATTTGAATGGGTGACCATTCATTGGAACTCATGCCATATATGAGTAGAGTTGTTAGTACTTAGCCTTCTGCACCTTACTGGCTTTACTCTGAGTTGAGTGAGTTCTTTTTTTAAAGTTAAAACACAGCATGGCCTGTGAGCATAGACAATTTTGTCAAAAATCTTGTTCAGCTCTAGATCTAAATACAAGGTTGTTACAACTATACATCTCCATCAATTTTGTCAAGAATCTTGTTCAAATCACCTATGAATACAAGGTTGTTACTGACTTACTGACATGTACACAGTTGCATCATTGCTTTTTCCATAGTAGATATAGGCTTAAAAAGCAGTACATATAGATACATGCATGCCTGGGTGTGCCTATTTTTTGAAAATGTTGGACAGTATATGGACATTCAATAAATGGTTCACCTTTACAACAGCAAAATCGATCGTATTCAAATATTTGTCGATGTTTAAATTCTCAGTTGACACCATGCACAGTAATAATTATGATCTCCAATTTTAGTACACTTCAATCCAAATAAGAATATTTACAACTTGTACGATCTTTCTATCGATCGTAAAGAATAATATATCAGATATCGTAATGCACCTATCAATGTTAGTCCCGGGGGGACACTGAATTCTCCCCAAGGGTGGGGTACTTTGGTCAATTTTGATTGTAGCCAAGCTGCCAAGGAAGACTGGGCATGAGTCTGTTGCTGCTACATGTAGCTTTCGTTCTCCTGTCAAAATGGAGTTGTCACAAGAGCCCGAGGTAATTTAAGCATATCCAACACCTTATTAAGTTTAATATATGCATCTGTTGATATTATCAGTGCATCAATGATGAAATATTTATAATTTCTTATCTTTTGATTCTTTTTTGCAAAATGTTTCTGTAAATTAAAACGCATTGATCTTTTGAGATGTTGTTTGTTGACAAAATCTGCAGTCTGTGGAGAAATAATTTTATCATCTCACTTTTGGTTTATACGTATATTAAATTGTCATAGCACAGCTAATAGGGTGGGGAATTTGATAAATTTTGACTTGGAATTTTGTCCCAAGGGAGTGGCATTTGAAAATTTTTTAATGATAAAATGTCAAATCCCCACCCTTTGCCCAACCCCCCCTCCCTCGGGACTAACAGTGATAGGTGCATAACCAGCAAAGTGGTAATTGCAGCCATAAATGAGCTTGAGATACAAACGTTTCGTCGCGTCAAGCAATATAATCAGAGTGAGATCAAATGCCATGCACTGCCACTGAAAATGAGGTTAAAAAGTCTCCTAGATTTTCTATGTAAGATCTTTCTAAGAATGACATTCCTCACTAGGTTGTGAAGCGGCAATTAGTGATAAAACGGTTCAGATAACAATCGAAATAGAGTGAGGTTAGATATACTGCCGAAACAGAGAACGTAGGAGTCTAACCTTTCGAGCGAAGGCCCTTGCACTGGCCACTGCACTGTTAAGTTTGACTACTAGTAATGTCAGCCTGAGTGGTTTATCGAGTATCCTCGTGCTATATTTATCAGAATATAGAGCGATCTACAATTTAAGCCATATTAGCTTAGTATCTTTCAAGCTTCTTACCTTTAAGCAGAGATCTGATTGATTAGGGATGTCGTTTAGAACAGTCCTTCAGTAGAACAGACAAGCAGTCTTGGGGAAAACACCTGATGACCAACGAACAAATAAAGTAAACACACCAATATTAGCAAAATAAGCAACATTCGATTTTTCAACTTCCGGGTTTGCCATGCCTATGAGTAAATCTTGATAAATCTCCCTGATTGGTCAATACACGTGTATATAGAAATTTTAAGTCACGTCAGAGAAGTCACGTTAATGTTTCGTATATCTTTGATCGCGTGTAGTGTGTTATATTGAGGGCCTGTTCATATGGAGCAGAGTTACCCGGCTAGGCGAGTTACCCGGCAAGCCGAGTTGAAAAAAGATGAGTGTTTATATGAGACAAGTTACTCGGCAAAGCTGCCCACGCATTATAATGCGTGGCAAGAGAGTGTTTATACGGGAATATTTTCATCCCGGCATGCCGAGATCTCGGCTGTTTTGCCGGGATCTCGGCTAGCCGAGTCACAGGAAGCCCATCTTGGTAGCGCGTGGGCACCCTGTGGCGAACTCGAAAGACGCGCGGGGGACTGAAATTATATAGAGAATAAAACATTATTTCGAGATTATGTGAGATTATCACTTTTATTAGTGGCGAAAAAATCAATAAAACACTCTATTTTATATAATAAAATCTAACAAAGTTGGTTTCCATTCCCTTTTCAACGCGCGGTTCAAAAGTTTGCTGTCAATTTACGTCAATAAATTTGGGAAGTTGACTGCAAAGTTCAAATGTTCGATTCATTGTTCAGTTTTGTGTAGCTATTTGTTGACCGTGCATGAGAATATAATTATTGAGAATAACAGACAGGCGAATGACTGATAAATCACATGTTTTCCCAATATAGACAACCAAAGAATTCAGCATTGTATTTTTGAATAACTACGGTCGCAATTCAAGATATATTCTCCTTTATACCATATATAATAATACATATTCGAGTATTAGGCAATCACCACTTAGCATTAGTAGAGTATATAAGGAGTGAACAGAAACCTTCGACAAACAAAAAACAGAAATTTTTTTATACTGACTGAAAGCAATTTTGTACGTATATATACTTATTCTTTCTTTGAAAAATCCAGGCATTTGCCATTTCGTAAACCTTTAAGATGCGTATGGGGTCAAAAACGATCCCATGAGCTATTTTGATAACTTTTCTTTATTGTCTAGCGGTAATGTTCACTGAGCATGCATATGCCCAAACAGTTAAATATTTCAAAAACGATCTTTCGGCAAAGAAACCAAGGTTTTAGACAAAGATTTTCGAGTTTTTTTCCAAATTTACTGGCGGACATTTTTCATATAAAATTCAATTACACCTGCTTTAGATGACACGATGTCAAATTCAAAGATTACCTTGACATAAACTAAAATAAATGAGGATTTTCTTGCCAATTTAGATAAACGATCGTTTCGTTTTTTTTGTGCTTGGCAATCAAATTGTTTAAACAAGAGGGCACTCAACCTCGTTCCCAGGGCCTTTTTGAAATTGGTAGGGCGGGAAAAGGCCCTGGCATCGGCTGGTGGACTCTGCATTTTCATTGGTTGATTGCTTTCTTTAAACGTTCCTCGTGAAACATATTTATGCATATAGTTTTACCAGTTATGATCAAATAGCTTCAACGGGATCGCCAATGGGATCAATGGCCGGGACCGCTATTAAAATGAACTTCCAATTCTCCCACGGGACTGTCAATGTTTAATTACTAAAAATGATTTTGCATACTAGGCTAAAGGTGACTGTTACACGATGCGAATTTTTTTGCAACTTGCAACTGGAATAACCTGAATGTTGCAGGTTGCAAGAAAAATCGTACAGTCTAACATACCGTAGATACTTGCGATTTTGTTATTTCAGCCGTGTTGCAAGAAAAGTTGGATGGGTTCTACTTTTTGGTGCAACTTAAAACAAAGTTCGCAAGTTGCTGAACGTGTAACACCCTTTCTGCAACTTGCAACACAATTTTTTCAATGCTAATCAATCAGGTGTGAGAACTTCAGTAGACACATACTTTTGCACTCGAGACTGGAGCCAAACGCTCCCGAAACAAACCAGCTTGCAATCTCGTACCCAGAGCCTGCGATCCTTTTGGTCAGTACCAGGGAACGGACTGATTGGCCAGTAGTTTAAAAACAGTAAACTTTCAATTAATGTGCACGTTGCTAGTAATGTGCACGTTGCTAACTAGTTTAACCGATTTCTCAACGTTTCGTAACACATAATTATACACGAGACCCAAAACACAATTGAACACAAGAAATAATTCAAAACAGAAAAAATCCCGACAATTTACAGTTAAGTTAAAACTATTATTATTATCATCGCTTCGTCGCCAAACAACTGACATCCATCGTCTAACTCGTCTCGCAATTCTTCATAGTTTCGTCTCAGAACGTTTAAATTACATTAAAGAATACAAGGTCGATGTAGTTTACCCAAAATTCCTGACAGAAAGTACAATTCCTTACCTCAGCGGCTGAGCCGCGATCACTGCCCACGGCGACGGGGACATATATAAAAGACTCGTCAAATCGTCCGGTTGACAATTTAGAGAAAAACTAAGAAAGACCATTTGTATCGCAACGCTTTGTCAAGAGCTTTGTAAAACACACTGGGTCATTCTTTATCGGCAAACAAATATTTTCCCTGGTCTTCGAACAAGCTAAAGATCGTCGATGACAGTAACAAATTATAGGGAACGAACCAGAGGACTGGGAACAAACTGAGTCGGCACTCGGCACAATCTCGTACCCAGAGCCTGCGATCCTTTTGGTCTGTACCAAGGAACGGAGGCTCTGGGAAACTCCGATGAAAAAGACCCCAAAATTGGGTTTTTGTTTCCAGTCCTCTGGTTCCCAGTTCCCTAAAATTTGTTACTGTCATCGACGAACTTTAGCTTGTTCGAAGACCAGGGAAAATATTTGTTTACCGATAAAGAATGGCCCAGTATGTTTTACAAAGCTCTTGACAAAGCGTTGCGATACAAATGGTCTTTCTTAGTTCTTTTCTGAATTGTCAACCGGACGATTTGACGAGTGTTTTATATGTCCGCGTCGCCGTCGGCACTCGGCAATGATCGGCTGAGCCGCTCAGGTAAGGAATTGTACTTACTGTCAGGAATTTTGGCTAAACTACTACATCGACCTTGTATTCTCTAATATAATTTTAAAGTTCTGAGACGAAACTGCGAAGAATTACGAGACGAGTCAGACGATGGATGTTTGTTTGGCAACGAAGCGAGAATAATAATAGTTTCAACATGTAAATTGTCGGGATTTTTACTGTTTTGAATTATTTCTTGTGTTCAATTGTGTTTTGTGTCTGTCGTGTATAGTTATGTGTCACAAAACGTCGAAAAATCGCTTAAACAAATTAGCGGCGAGCACAATTATTGAAATTTTACTGTTTTAAAACTAACCAATCAGATGACAAATTTCATCGGGGTTCCCCAGAGCCTCCGTTCCTTGCTACTGACCAAAAGGATCGCAGGCTCTGGGTACGACATTGATCAGCTTGACGATGACATATTCGAGGAAAATGCGTCTGCGTGTAACACTCCTCAAGGCAACTTGCGAGTTTTTTTTTTCAATAGGTAATTTTTTTTCCAAGATGCAAGAAAAATCGTATTGTGTCACAGCAGCTTAAATTGCTAATTTGTTACACCCAGTATTTCTGGTTGCTGTAACCATGCGACACAAGGGCCCTTTTCCGCCCTCCCAATTTCAAAAAGGCCCTGGGAACGTGGTTGTGCACTACTCGTACCAAAAAATATGCAAAAAACGTTTGCATAAAGTAAGGATAATGAGCGCAATCAAGCGTTTCTTCTACACCCGGAAAATCATGTTGTCAGATTTTAATTTTATTAAATTCAACCAAATTTTAATGGGTTGATCCTTGATTAATGGATTGGTCTATGACTATTTTCCACAAACTTTCATGAAAACCTGTGCAGTATTTTGCAAGATGTCGTGACATCGTTCACCTGTATAACCATCTAGGCACTTGCATCTGAAACGTGTCGTGTAGTTTTTTGGATAAGCAGGTACACAGCTTCCACCGTTCAGACACGGGTTGGAGTCATTACAATTGCACGGCCACCTGGGACTGCAATTAGAAAATGTTGTTTTTTTGTCCTGAAAATGAAATATTCAGGAGAATTCGATCAGACGTGTGTTATGACGGAATTTTTTCAGCTATTATTTGAACCATTTTTGGACACAAGTATATCCTAGGTGGAAATTGAACCTGTCAACCTTACAGTGAAAGGGCTAAAGAAATAAGTTCTGTAGATTAAGCTACCAAAGTCGAGTTGAGTCACGAATCAAGGCAAGGAAAGGTAAGGTAAGGTAAGGTAAGGCAAGGCAAGGCAAGGCAAGGCAAGGTAAGGTAAGGTAAGGTAAGGTAAGGTAAGGTAAGGTAAGGTAAGGTAAGGTAAGGTAAGGTAAGGTAAGGTAAGGTAAGGTAAGGTAAGGTAAGGTAAGGTAAGGTAAGGTAAGGTAAGGTAAGGTAAGGGCAAGTCAGGGCAAGGCGCATGGCAAGGCAGAGAAAGGCAGCGCAAGGCAAGATATGGCAAGGCAGAGCATGGCAAGGCAAAGCAAGCCAAGGAAATTAGGCAAGGTAAGGTGCGGTAAGGTAAAATAAGGTAATTAGATAAGGTGAGGTGAGGTGAGGCGAGGTGAAGTTAAATAAGGTGAGAAAAGGCAAGGTAGCTAGGGCATAGTTGATTGGTTAGGAAACTTCATAAAATCACGGTTGAAAATTATATAGTTAATTTACTATTGTTTTACCTTTGCGAACTAAGATGGCAGTGTAAAAGAGATCTGGCACTACGTGTTTTGGCTTCTGGTTCGAGGTATTCCAGTACTTATTACTGACAAATAATGACATGTGCCGTGTTTCCAATAGAAAACGTTTGTGTTCATTCCTTTGTTCATATCAAATGAGCTTTTAAAAACTTTGTGCACGGTCAAACCCCATTCAACCTCCAAGTGGGTTCTTTGTTCAATATATTTTAAGTTTGCCGGGTTTCCTAACCATCTCCCTCTATCAACTATGGGTAGGGCAAGGCGAAGTAAAGCAAAGCAAGGTAAAATATAGTCGGAAGTGTGAAGTAAAGTAAATTATTTCGTAGATTAGCAATAATTTGGTAAAATTTGACGAAAACCAACTCGGCCGATCGTTAATTACCGAACAAAATTTGCCGAGAGTTGTCGGCGAGTTGGCGGCGTTGTAATGGCAAACTGGAGTAAATATCACTCAAAATAACTTAAAATCTGAATATAGCTGACTTATCTGATCTGTATGATGTATTATGGTCGTATGTTCTTGTATATTCTGTTTTAATTTGTAAATTTCAAAATAAGTTATATGATCGCGCGCGGGTGCACCATGGGGGGTCACAATGGGGGGTCACAATGGAAAATCATAAAAAATCAGTATAATATTTCCTTTTTATTGTATTGCTTTAATTTTTTCAATTTGAATTTGTGAAATGCTGCTTTTCATTTTACATGATCCAAAGTTTGGTGTAAAGTCATTTCTCATTAAATATTTAACATCTTTTGGATTATAATAATATTATTAATAATAGTAATTAGCATAAATTAGCATAATTTGCAAAATGGGTTGTCTGACAAGACCCAAAAACCCCAAATTTGAGTAGTAGAGGTAAAAACGATTCAAATGATATATTATGGTATTATTTTTGTGTTATTATGCCATGTTAATTCACAAATTGCCAAGACCACCTGCTGTGACTGGTTTTCGGTTTGGACAAGAATGAGTTAACGTGAAGTGAAGTGAAGTGAAGTGAAGTGAAGTGAAGTGAAGTGAAGTGAAGTGAAGTGAAGTGAAGTGAAGTGAAGTGAAGTGAAGTGAAGTGAAGTGAAGTAAAATAAAATAAAAGTGATTTTATTTATTAAAGGTGCGTGATTCTAATTAAAAACTAGAATGCCAAAATGTGCAAAAAAATATCCAAAAGCTTGCGTTGCTTCTTGTCAATCTTTTCACAGCGGCACAATAATCTAAAGACATCACTGCAAGATATCGTAGCGTTTGTAGCGTTAGATATATGGCAGTGAAAACGAATAATAAGTACAATACCTATAATTAGTTCATTAAAATTAGAAAAATAATTTTAAAAAATAAGTAAAAATATACAAACAAATATAATTATAAAAAGAATTAAAATTCGTCTTTTTTACGATGAGGAAACAAATTAAATTCTACAAAAAGGCATGTAGTGATGTACATCGCCAAAATTAATAAGTCACCTATATTTCGGTAAGTTTCAACATCGTTCCCAGGGCCTTTTTGAAATTTGGAGGGCGGGAAAAGGCTGTGGCATCGGCTGGTCACAGCACCCAGAAATACTGGGTGTAATAAATTAGCAATTGAATTATTATGCAAAACCTTCGGAGTAATGGCGGTCCCGTGGGAGAAGTTCATTCTAATTGCGGTCCCATATTGGTCTCGTTGGTGGTTCCGTTGAAGTTATTTGATTAATTATAACTGCCACAAAACTATGCATAATTATGTTTCCTGAAGAATGTTTAAGAAAGCAATCAACGAATGAAAATGCAGAGTCCACCAGTCGATGCCTTTTCCGCCCTCCTAATTTCAAAAAAGCCCTGGGAACGAGGTTGAGCAAGTTTTTCACCTTTTCCGTTTTATATATTTTTTATTTGAGCTTTTATGTCTCAAAGTGTATGAAAACAACAAAGATTTTGATTTATAGTCTATTCTGGCTTTGTCATGACCTAGAAGTTTAATTTTTAAAAAAAGAAACTATTGTCCATGGGCGGCTTATTAATTTTGGCCACCAGTGTAATTTGATTATTTCAAAGCTTCACGAAAAAAGTTCGACAGAAGACCAAAAAAAGCCCGGTTAAATTGTTGTCAAGAAAACTTCAATTACATGCCGTCTCTCACCGATCGCCCAAAATATATGCGAACGATCGCAAAATGTATCAATTACCCAGTGTGTGTAATTTTGCCATATGAATTTAAAGTAATCAGTAATTTAACCGCTTAGAAGCACGTGACTATGAATTTACAGCCTTTTTTCTCCATCCAAGTCTCGGTGGCTCAATGGTTATGCCTAACCGGTTATTAGAACGTGGTGTTGCATAACAATTTCGTACATTTGGTGTTGTATTTCACACGCTTTTTTTTCTGCAAGCTTAATTCTGGTGTCTTTATTTAATTTCTTAAGAGAAATTTGTAATTGATCAGTCAGCTGCGATTCCTATAATAATTCTATTTTTTTTCTTATTTCTTTCAAAAATTCACATGCACACATTCAATTGATCTAGCTAATAGTTCAAAGCTGAACTAGTAAACTTGAAATCAAACATTTGAATCGAAAATTTGAATTTTGGTTCGAACATTTGGATTTCGAATCCAATTAAGAATATAGGAACGTAATTTGAAAGTTGACCGAAGACTTTCAAAACAGCGCGTTCAAAAGCAATTAGACTGAAACCGACTGCGAACAGAAAATCCTTCGCCCAGAAATTATTTCGTGCATATTACACTTCGAAGCTTACAACTGGTTAAATAACATCCAAAGCTTACCTTGTCATCCTTTGCTAGAAACCTGATAAACCAAGATGAAGCATATTTTTCTTGCCAATTATATATAAGAGGAACGACCGTTTGTTTGTGGTACCGGTTGGCAATCAAGTTGTTTAAATTACTGATGGAATATATTATATACATGCTCTAGGTAATGAATAAAATACGAGCGGCCGATCTGTACATATTTAAAACATAAGCAGCAGTGTCTTACATGCGATTTTAAAACACGAGGCGATAGCTGAAGTGTTTTAGATCTGATAAAACATGCAATGCGAATGTTTTGAATAGCTTCAAAAAGTTAAACGACCCATTTTGTTAAGCCAAGGGAGTCAAAGTTAAAGTTTATGTAAATCACGAGGATTTTTCTATCTTTCATAAAACATTGATATTCTATTCATGAATGTTTTTCTACCATTCATTTCTTCATGCACGTTGTAAAAGAATCACATTTTGATTTGATATTTTTGCACTGAGAGGAAAATGGTATATTCGTAACAAAATAACAATATAAAAAAAATTTATCATATTTTGGCACTTTTTCACTATTGCTATCTTATAACAAGCCTCAAAGAACATTCCGCTACGATCGAAAATTTAATTAAATTCTGTTAGCAAATTAAAAATATACATGACAAAACTATGGCATCCTGATTGGCTGAAATAGTCCTTGAAAAACTCACAGGGTGTTTGCCGAGATCGTGCTTGTGCTATTATTTCTTGTTAATTTTCATCTTGTGTTTATATGAGAGCCGAGCCAACCAGCCTAGCCGATATCTTGGTTACCCGGCTGTTTTCCCCCCATGTAAACACGATTGCCCGGCCTGGCTCGCCTCCCCGGGCTGGCATTAAAAGCTTCGTACACGCGACAAAATTTGTTTTTATCAGATTTTTTCGACATATTAACAATTCACAAGTTCTGCTTGTTCATGTAACATATCATACACGAGGAAGAGTGTTTCATCAGGATATCCAAACACCGAGACGTAGTTGTTGAAACAAACTTCGAGATACAATCTCAAACAAATTTATGTAATTTCTTCCTCCGATATCCGAACCACAGACACGCTACTGATTTCCTTTGTGTTTTCCTCGTGAATTATTAATGAGTTTCATATTTAAAACAATGAGACTTCGTGTCTAAAGACCCCGTTTACACGATCTGCCCGTACCCCAGGGCCTCCACGTTGGGAGGTCGGCGAAAATAGCCCTGGCATCGGCTGGTCACCTAGTATTTTGGGGTGTTTTGGCAAGAAAATTTATGCGGTCTTTTTGTTTTGTTTTTGTATTATACGTATGAGAAATATTTAATGCTCTGGCGACTGTTTTAATGTGGACCTTTATCATGAAAGCAACTGGATAGCATTATTCATCATGACACCCCCACGATTATCCAGGATACATGCAAATGTCACGAACAAGCATATATCTGATGTTGTTCTTGACTTTAATCAAAGCTGTCACCATTTCTTGGGTAAATTTTGAAGAGTGAATCTATATATTGCAATTCAGATTTTCTACCTAAATTAACAGAGTTTTTAAACTGGCCAATCAGAATGTATAATCGATGCCAGACCGATGCCATGGCCATGTTCACCGACCTCCCAACGTAGATGCAAAATACCCTGGGTACGAGGTTGATTATTATTATTTTATAACTTTCCGCAAGCATGTTAATTAACACTTTAATAACGCTCAGTGTCCGATATATCGGACGCCGAGAACAAAAAAACAAACGAGAGAATATAGTAAAAACAATGAGAGAACTATAAAAACAAAAAAATAAATATTTTAGTCATTAAAGCGAAATTTTTAACAAGTTGAACTTATAATATCAGGCCGATATAATTAAGCTTGTTGCTGACAATCTTGTATAACAACTTGTTTAGTACACACCGGTAACATAACAAGTTGCACGAGCAATTACAAGTAACTTGTTACAAAAGTACTCACTTGGAGTCACTAACCTTGTTGCAGGTGGCCAATAGCTTGTATACAGCCTTTTTAAGAAACTAGGAACATGCAGTGCAAATGCGAATGCATGTAACAGTTTGTAGCAGCCTTGTAACAAATTGCTTGCAGGGCAGGTATAGAACAAACCGTGCGTTTTGTACGTGTTTAGTTTGTTGATATTAAAACACTTACACATCTCACCCTAGTGTTCCGCGACAAATATAGAACACTCTAGCCTGTGTCACAGACGCTCGTGAGCGCCAAAAAGCGGCGCTACTAAGTATAGGGTGTATGTATTAGCGCCGATTTGCGCGTTCTGTAATTTATTCCAATTATTTGCAATTTAGGAATGCTTGTAGTGCACCAGACGATTATGCGAATACGAACATTTTGTAACAAATATCTCAGAATCTAAATAAAATTATGAATTTCGCGGACTTCAATTGCAACATATTTTTTATGAAAGCTGTTCTATAACTTATAGTTTACAAACTTTATTTGTTTGTCTTAATTATTTCAACATTTGCCCGTATATATAGGCAGGTATACACATGCAGTCTAGGTATTAAAATATAATTGTTCTATTACTACATATCTTGATAATAATTGATATATAAATGTTAAGACGATGAGTTGGTTTAACAATTAAAAAGCAGACTTTGATTACACCTCGGTTAATTACATTTGACTGCGATTGTGTTCTATCTAATATACATACAACATTTATAGAGCGGTCGCAAAGTGTCAAATAAGTCACGATATTGTACGACATTATTTTTGACAAAACAATACATGAAATTACAAAAATTGTGGATAATCATACTAATTTCAAATTTATAAAAATCTAGAAATAAAACTTAAAGTGTCTGTAAAGTGAAAATTTCCGATATAGAACAAAATAATTTGAAGCTCATAATCGGCCAAATAACCAATTTCAAAAAATTGAAAAATGTGGCATATACATTTCGAGATATTAAGTAACAATTTTGCCTTCCTGACATTAAAAAATAAGGAAAGACTGGGAATATACAGTGTGTATAAAATACCCTGGAACCCTTAGAAAATGAATTAGTATTCTTTTAAAACAACCTATTGTAGTAGTTTGAAAGCCCTAAAAGCGCTGCGTTATAAATTAATCAGCACATACGTTAAACAGGAAGAGAAAAAGCTTTTAAATACTTTCACCATGCATACACTTCAAGTTATCTTAATTTCCCAGGTGCATAAGACCGTGTTTTTTACGCATCCGTGGCTCAGAGGTATTTAGGGCTTTCAAACTACTACAATAGGTTGTTTTAAAAGAATACTAATTCATTTTCTAAGGGTTCCGTGTTTTTTTATACACACTGTGTAGGGCAGCTGACGTATGCCGTTGTATTATTCATATTAAAATGCATTGTTGTTATGCATAGTTGTCTAACTGCATAAGTCATTAAGCATTCTAAGGGGCCGAATACATGGGGAAATTTCAGCCCGGGCTGAGATTTCAGCTCGGCTACTGGGGGATGGAAATGAGGGAGTGAATGTTTTGAATGAGAAACACGAAGTATGGAATACAGAAAGTGCCTTGTGAAAAGCGGTAAAGAAGGAATAAATATGGTTTATTTGAAATACACATCTAAATATGTTTGTTTTATGCTGCATGTTTGTGACAACTTGGCTGATTTCCACAGTTCGTGTTTCTTATTCAAATCATTCTCCTCTTTTCCATACCTCAGCAGCCGGGCTGAAATCTCAGCCCGGGCTGAAATTTCCCCATGTATTCGGCCCCTAACTGAGCGATAAATTTCCTCAAAAATGTAGAAGCAAAACATTGAACGTTTGTAGCTCAAAGACTATGAGCAGATTTACTTGACATTTTTAGTATATGATCCTGTCATGCTGATCTGTTCAAAATCGGTAACACGTTTTTCGCTTCACAGACACTTTAGCTACAAAAATGTTCGAACCAATAAATTTTCGAATAGGAAAAAATATACAATTGTATTGACTTCAAGAAGTGTTTATTTGCATCTCAATCCCACAATGCTTTACAATCATTACTTTCTAGTTATTGTGGTGCCAATTGCTAGAACAAATGAGCAGCTTAATTTTGGATAAATAAAAACTCGTTAAAAAAATCTTAGCATATGATTACGAAATTTGATTCTTTTAGACTTTGAAGAAATAGCAAAGATGTTTTTCTCTGAATTTTAAAATTAGCAAGAAATTCTAAAATAAAGCAACAAATTTAAACCAGAATTAACGCCAATTAATTAATCAATGAGTTTTTGAACAACTCAGTCCAGTACTGTAAAGACTTTAACACATGATGCATGCATTGTCTTGTTAGTACTGGCTCTAAGTCGAAAGTCTAACATTGTTTTTCCTAGTAGTAAACCAGCGACCTTCCGACGTAGGACTTTATATACTCAAAACGTTCTGGCTTGTATCACACCACATTTAATAACAGACGTAGTTAATGTTCTCCGAATGCTTTACAACATACACTGGTGGCCTAAATTAACGAACCGCGCAAAGAAAACACTGACATCAGGCAAAAACAATTAAAGAGCGTAAATTGAAATACGTTTTAAAGCCCGATCACACATGTAATTTATGCTGCGATTATTCTCATGCTGACGCATGCGATTGAATAGATGACTCCGAAAATGTCCAACCTCAAATAGTTCTGAACAAATGGTGCAGTACATTCGTAAGTCAATCCATCCGATCGCATGTGTCAGAGGGAGAAAAATCACAGCATTAGTCGCCAGTGTAAACGAGTCCTTAGAATTTCAGGATAAAACCATACAATGAAATTTGTAGGTTATTAAAGAGTTTTTAGAGAAAACCAGACACTTGAACTGGCTTCAGTCACTCTTGTTATGTGTTTGATTGAAAACGATATTTACAAAATATAATGCTGAAGTAGACTAGAAATCAAAATCTTTGTTTGCATACACTTTGAGATATAGGAATTTATTTACATAGAACTTCATTGGATTTTAAAAACATTACGAGAAACTTGAAAAACTTGCAGAACTATAGGTGGTTCGTTAATTTTGGCCATCAGTGCATGTATCTAATAACACATTCTTTCTCACAAAATTAAGTTACCAGCACATAAATGTTACATATTTATCACAACTTTAGCAACTAACTCGGGAAAAATAGAAGTTCTCGGTTTAGTATTTTTAACCAGTTGCAGATTCATGCACTTATACATTGTACAAAGTTTGAATTAAACATCAGTACACGAGTATACTCTATTTAAATCAGTAATTTTTTTTTATTCGCTGAAAGTGAAGCATTTTATGAGAGCTTTCAGATTCTGGAAAGAAATCACGGTTTTTTATTTATAAACAAGGAAAAATCGCATTATTTACTTTCACTTATAGGCCGGAAGTGACAAGAGGTTTCTTTCACACGGCTTTTAATTTTCTCAAAGAAATGTTTTGAGTTAAAGTAAGAACTTTAAAAAGCTATAAGCGAACACGAATTTATCAGAACCGTCGTCTAAAAATTGATATTCGAGTAAATTAATATTCTGGTGACAAAAGTATGTCTGGGAATTGTAAAATTTTCAATATTTATCGTTTTACGACTTTTTATGCAAGCCCATTCAACCTCCTGTGTTTTAGCTGTAATAGTAAAAATTCGATAACTCTAAAAGTATTTGGAATTTTTACAAACCCAGACAAACTTTATTTCCTGTGATATTTATCTACCACACTGCCAATTTTCAGAGCATTATGGTAAATAGTTGTTCGCTTATAGCATTTCGAATTGGAATGAAAACTTTAATAAATAGAAGCGCTATTTTTTGTTTGCGTTCTTAAAATGACCAAATGTTTTGCTGCAGTCTTGTAGCCAGTTATATCAGCTTTCGAATAATGTGTATAGGTTTTGCAATAAACAATAAACGGACGGAGCGTTATAATGTTTTCCCTAAAAGGCAACCCGAAGGTCTACAGTAACCTTAAAGCTAAAAGGCATTGTCAATAAAAATTAAGTTTGTTTAATTTGAAAAAACTCGTGAAATAATAAAAAAGACCATTTACAAGTTTTCCCTTTTTTCCGTTTTCGACATATTTCAATTTGCATGTTTAATATATGTATATTACATTACCCCCGATGTTATACCCAGAGTAGAGCGCTCGCACACATAGAAAACTCAGTAAGGTTACCAAGTTTGTTCAGCAAAATCACTTGAAACTGTCCAAATTGACACTCCTCGTGACTCTGAACATTTTATGTTGAGAAGTGATCCTGGAGGTATATAGGCCAGTTGCACGATGTTGCGCGCGTATCATTTGGCGGGCCACATGCATTAAAACGTGGCCAATACTAAACGAAATTTAACTATTTTTAGATATAAAAATAATTCCTGATGCTAAAATCTTCAGAAGTTGTCGAATTTTTTTCATTTACCAACATTTTTTATGCATGTATACATGCATATAGCCCGCCAAAATTATGTCTGTGGCTCACCAAAATGATGAGTGCGCATGATCGTGCAACTCGCGTATGAGTAATTTTGTAATGCATTAAAGTGCTGTACCCTGGTGATGACCTTAGAGATAATCTCATTTACATATCAAACAAACTGAAATATCTCGAAAAAGAACAACAAATTGTCAATACGGGAAATTTATAAAAAGTCTTCCATTACAATTTCACAATTCTTTCAAATTAAAGAAACTTAATTTATATTGCTCATCTCTTTTAAAATATTTTAACTTTTGAGATATTAGTACATAATTTGCTATTTCAACAAAGTTTTGAGCTACTGGTTATTCTTGCACTTCACGAAAACATCTGGAACATATACGACTATAAAGATGGACCAATAATTAATCCGCGAGAAACGACTGTTTTTTGCAAGCTACGTTTTTCTATATTTTTAAAGTACCTATGAAACATTAAGTCTGTCTTATTTGAAAAAAATCCCACTTAAAATGACAGAGTAACATTTTTTCAGTCTTTCTTTCCCTTGCTTTGTTGTTGCGTATTTCAGGTTGTTTGATATGCAAATCAGTAAACATTTTGACGTCACACGTGCATAATATCGAAGAAGATGATCTATCTTTGATATTATCAATTAGTAGACACGTATTAGTATATTACTGCAAATGCTGCAATCTGATTGCCTACTCTATCCAATATCTATTTGTCAATAGATAGCGATTACGAGTAGGGAACCGCTTGAATTAACTATCATCTCATAGAAATTGAGAGCTCATAATCTAATTATTAAATATGATCACTTGAAAAATTCTACTTGTTTGATGTTGTAAGAGAAATACACCCACAAGCCTCAAATTACTTTGGTTTAATAATAGCAACAATATACAACCTTTATCAATAAGTCATTATGCACATGTGACGTCAAGATGTTTAATTTGCGTATCAAACCACCTAAAATATCTCATGCACCAACGAAGCAAGGAAACGGAAAACTGCAAGAGATGTTAATTTTAAGTGTTTTCACCCGTCTTCAAAATTACGCGACCCCGAAAGTTGACATGCATGCGAGTTTTATGGCAATTTGTTGTCACAAAATGGTGGACATCAATATGAACTGAAGCAAAATACAATAAAATGAGGACGTTAATAACGACCAAACGGCGAATTATTTAGCCGAAATGACGAAGTTATCTATGGGGATGGTGAATACAATGACACCGTAAGTTATATTAAAGTATTTTGAATTGCTATAAAAGTCGAGTGTCGACTGCAGTATTTTCGCCTGGTCGCGTAATTTTGAAAACGGGTGTAATTGACGGGGCCTAAAATGCCAGAAAATTACTAAGCAGAGTTTATAAAGGTTTTTTTTTTCTTCGGACTGAATACTAATTGTTTTGAAAAATCATTTAAAGGCCTCTCTAATTCAAAGACATGACATGACAGTGGCGGATCCAGGAGGGTTATGGGGATTGCAATCCCCCTGGCCTATTATATATGGTATATTATATTATATATAATATATAAATTGTGTTTAGTGTATAATATAGCGTATAAAAATCACTATTTCTGATCCTAATATTGTCCCCAAAATGCTGGAAATAGCATTTCAGGGTATCAGAAATCAAAACATTTCCAGGGGGGCATACCCCAGAACCCCCTGGAGGTGTCAACCCCCTCTTTAAAAAATCCTGGATCCGCCCCTGCATGACCGGCTTCGCCTCGGACTAGACCGATTCCCCATACTTGAAAACCCTCGCTGTTGGCCTTTAACTATTATTTCAAGGATTTTAGTTTTAATTTCCCGTAACATACTCTTCAAAATCAGGCTGTTTAATATAAAATAGAAATAAAGCAATTCTAATTGTTTTGGAGACAGCAAACTAAGTCCACGTTTCCATAAGAAAAGATATATATCGCTGTTTATACATACAATGCCGTTAACTAGAAGGCTTCACAAAAGGTTTGTGTTCTAGCTTTGTCTACACAATATTCTAAACGCATTCTACGTTTTCAGTGGTTACTATAACCACAGTCCACTAGAGGACAGACAAATGGATGACGCCATTTTGATGGCGTGATATAGGTAAACCAAACACACTTCTTCCTATATATAACAATGACGTGCTTTGTTTTGTAGGAATAATAGATGCCGTGAAATGGCGTGTAGATCTTGGTTCATGGCGCTTCTAACAACTGAAAAAGCTTTCAGTAGCAGTTTTTAAATGTTATGACGTGATTTGTGCATTCATAACTGAACAGAACTATTCGTTAATCTGCTAATTTATCACCGCATGTATGCGAAAACTTTTTTGAAGTTTTAAGCCATCTTAATTTTAAGTCTGAGAAAGTCGTAACCATTAGAAACCATGCACAAACTTGGCAAAACATCTAAAAGGCGAAATGACAAAATCGAAATTTGCTCAGGTATAGGTATAGCTCTCAATTTCGAAATAATATACTGCATGGATGTATATATACTCGAGTTTAATATTCTGCCTGTTCATGAATCTAACTAATCTATTCATTTATTAAATGTCCATGTCACATTCATCACTATCGTCGCTGATATCAGACGGCAAAAAATAGTTCATGTCCTGTATCATTGCCATCGAACTTTCAGAAGAATCTGAAGTTTGGACTGGCGGTCTAGGCTGACTAGTTGTTTGCATATACCTTTCTTTCGGCCAAGAGTATTTTAACAGTGTCATATCCTGAAGTCCACAAAGCTTCGTCATGACTAATCGACCATTGGATTTGAGAAAAATAACTTTGTCCTCACTTGGAGATACGGCCATGCTTATAATGCTTTCATCGCCATTCGCTATTCTAGCGTATGCTATCGTTTTCCATTCCGACACATCAAACAAAAATACTGTGCCATCGACACCAACGGAAATTAAGTAACGATTTCCTTTTAAAAAACGACAAAAGTCAATTCTTCCCAAATGACCATGTGGTACTTGCCGAACACCGTGTTCTAGAAGATTATTGAGTTGGTAAATGAAAATCATATTAGTTATAGAGCAGGCAAGTAACTCGTTATTTGATGAAACTGTACAATCACTAAACGTATCAAATTGAAAAAGTGTGTCGAGCTCCAGTGTTCGTAATGGCAATTTATCCCATACAGGATAATTCCAGATTTCAATAACAGCTTTGCCATAAGCGATAAGTTTCTTGTTGTCTGATGAAAAACAACAGTAGTCTATAGATGGTATTTCTGATGATAACTTAGAACATGGTGAGATAACCTGTTTCTGAACATCCCATACGTAGAAAGATTGAACGCCATTGCTTTGTTGGTTACCATACAGAAGTAACGAGCAATCGAGCGAGAATATGAGACAAGAAACAGAGGTGCACTTTTCAAGCTCTTGGTTACCTATTGAGCACAAATACGTACATTCATGAAACAACAATACCTTTGAACCATTGTAAATAGCAGTTAATTTTCCATCGTTGGAAAATGCACACGTCTTTATCGTCTCTTGACTTGTTAGCAATGATCCAGCATCAAAAGTATGAAAAAGGCCAGCCTCATTAACACCCCATGAGGTATATGCTCCGTCAGAAGAAAGACACATTATCTTATCATTTGAAGTAAATGTAACAGCAACTGGTTTACGAATAAGATTACTCATCCTGAAAAAGTTACTCAAATATTTTGCTAAGACGATTCTTTTCTCTCCACTTCCGTAAAAAATATACCCAACTTCTCTTTCAGACGTGCAACACAAAAGCTTTAAACCTGACCCACTTAAAAGTTTGGTACCGTTCTGGAGAACAAGAGCGTACAGCTGTTGGTCCGGTTCCGGTGTAGAATAAACCAAGACACTACTGTCGTCAGTAAACGCAAGTTGCCCTACTCCATCAATAACATAAACTAAAATTTGCCCTATAGCCGACAATTTTTTTTTAAACAATTCAAGTCTGCCATCAAAATAACGAGCCAAACATTCCCCATCCTGTGAGAGCATTTTGTTCTTCACAATATGGTTATAAAATTGTGCAGGTGTGTTTTTCACAAAATACGAAAAAGGATTAGGATCAGGATCAGATATCTTCTTCATCAGGAAAAAGGAAAAGGTCTCTTCTTCATGCAGATGCCGTTTCTTCATACCCATTTGTAAGCGAAGGTGCAACAATGTATTCGTTAAAGCAATCGCAGAAAATGATAGACTTTCATCACAAATAACACACTCGCGACCCTTTAGCGCAGGAAAGAAATGACAGAAATACAAAAATGAATTTGACTGTGCGGCAGAAGAAAACATGTCCTCCAATACAGGTCTTCCAGTCTGTACATTCCAAACTTGATACCTAAACAGGTCGGAATAAAGATCAATGATGCGATCACGAACGAGTGACAGACTTAGTTTTTCGTGTTTCATTTTAAATTCGAAACAATCTTCGCATACTAAAAATTTTTCTTTATGAATTAAAAACTTTATTAGTTCAATTGAAGGAAAGAGTGTACGAACAAGAAATTCTAGCTGATTAGGAAGCTTAGATGTTATAACTACCACTAAGTACTTATACAAAAACTCGCCTATCGTTTCTAAATGATAGTCACGTTGTATCTTCACCAATTCGAAACGTTTGAAAATACAAGGGTAGTCCTGAACCAACTCCATAATTAACCAATACAAAAGTAAGTTAATGAAGCAGTCTCGTTTATGTTTAGAAAGTGGTATACCTCTCACTACAATAAATTTGCCATCAAAAATCAAAGAGCCCCATTTGTACCACTGTGACCTCCCTGAGAACTGATCTAATTCAATAACACATTTTCTCTGCACAGAGTACCACTTGTCAAGCCTTCCAAAGAAGATTCGATTGTCATCTAGCGAAAATTCCAAATGTGATATGTAACCTTGATTTATCACTTCAATAGGGCCTAGAACTTTGTCAAAAGAACCTGCATGAAACAAAAAAATGCACCGTTTTTTCCCTCCAGCTAACAACTTCTTATCATGGGAGAAGGCAAAGCACGTCATGTCACGAACAATTTCACTGACACTGTCAGGATCAATAGAAAATGACGACGACTCTAGCCAAGTGGCTGTGACATTGTCGGGAATGATGATGTTTTCTTGAACAATTTTAGATGCATTACGAAAACAAGAATGAAGTAGATGAGGACATTGAAGAACAACATAAACGTCGCGCTCAAGAGCCAAGCAGATATCTTGAAGAATTTCTCTTTCCGTGACACATGCCTGGTTGACAGCAGAAAACCTTAAGTCTTCAATAAGAGAGTAAATTCCAATTTTGCTATTTTGTATTCTCCTTTGAATAAACTGGTAGTTTGTCAAACAATTGAAAACTGTTTCAGAGTACAGAAAATCTTTTGCACCACGATCACACAAAAAGCTAACACCAAAACGTAAAAAATAGTCAACTACATCAGTTTCAATGGCTGAGAGATTATTCGGTTCATCATTGACAAACGCTTTGAGAATTTCAACAATAGTATTGCTGAAGTACTCATTTGCTTTATTCCTGTTAATAAACATTCTCTGAGAGACCTTTTTATCCGACAAATAAGCCGGAATCAGATTGTGAAGAAATGTAAATGTCTGATCTGAAGTTCGTATCACGACAAATTGTGAAACAGCATCGATTACTTCCTGTTCATCGAGATTTAGATTTTCTCTTCGCAGAATGAACGAAATAAACGAAACAGGAAGTGGAGAAGGAGCGACCAAAGCGCAACCAAACAATTTCCTATAGAAATTTCCCCCAACATTGCCGGAAATCCGTTTAAAATTTTCAAGAAAGAAATCATTAATATCTTCCGGGAAAATGCGTTGGTCCACTTTTCCTTCATGGACTGAATTCTTTAGACTTTTTACAATACAAAAAGCGTACAAAAACATTCCATTGCACTTCTTTGTTAACTCTTCTGCCGAATAAGAAATAACAGAAAAATCTACTCTTTTCTCTAAAAATAGGCGTATGTCTTGCTCATGCTTTTGGTAGAAGTCTAAAGTGTCGCTATTTCCGGCACAAATTCTGATACACGGGTTGTACGTTTTCAGTCTGAACTGGACAGTGTCTTCGGGGCGACTAGTTATAAAGAACACAAGCCATTCTGGAAGCTGAGGAAAACGGCGCATAATTAGGTCGATAAAATCATCCCTGGACCAGTATTCCGTCTCATCTAGAGCGTCAACTATGACTAGCATTCTCTGGTTAGAAGGTTTGCATGCAGCTAGTGGCTCTTCCAACAATTTAGTAAATAGCTCATGAACGCCTAACTTAGAGTTGGCTAACAATCTTTGTATCCCTGCATCCCCTCCTACTTTTGTATTATATTCACTATTACAATTACAATTACACAATTGATAAGCAATAGTACCTAGCAAATACCTGGGATCACGTCGTGTGCCGTCGTAGTGACGACAAAAATAAGCTGCTGCCAAGTGTCCCGTATTCCTTGCACGCTGAGCTATGACTGCCGCCATTACACTTTTTCCGACTGCGGCATCACCCAGAAGCACATAGGCTCTAGAATCACCAGGATCACTGAACCACTTGTCAAAGTCCGTCAAGAGCCATTGTCTAGTTCCTAGACAATAGAGCTTGGTAAGGAAATTTATATCAGCCTCACAACTAGCATAATCTAAAAATAGAAGGTTTTTGGTAGAAACTTACTGGTATACCATTGCAAAGGCTGCAATCTGATTGGCTACTCAACTCGATATCTGTTCGTCGATGGATAGCGAGTAGGAAATGGAGTACCATGCAGGTACCGCGTTGTCGCGCAGTAAAACAACATTCGAGGCCCCGAGAAGTGGGAGATTTGTTTTACCTTGGTTTTCACACAGAAACAATGTGCTTCGATTTCTTAGGTAATCCGGAAAAAACTAAGGTACACAAGTTAGTTTCTGCTAAAGCAATTAAATTATCCGATCTCAACTGATTTCTATTTAACAACTAGAATATGAGCTCGAAATTTCTACGAACTGTCATCTTATAGAAGTTGAGAGCAAATAATCTAATTGTTTTAGTAGAAACTAAATTATATACCTTAGCTCTTCCAAATTATTGAAAAAAAATACAAAGCATAACCATTGTTTCTGTGAGAAAACCAAAATAAAACAAATATTTCACTCTTATTCACCTTCATGTTGTTGTGCTGCACGACCGCGCGAGACCAAGTACTTAACTTCTTACTCGCTAAATATCGACGAATATTATATATATCCAGTACAGTGGCCAATTAGATTGCAGCATTTGCAATAGTATACTGACACGTTTCTACTATCATATATAGAAATTTCGAAGTCGTTATAGTTAGAAAGTAGGTTCATTCGAAGCGGAGCAAATTGACAGCCCAAAATGTCAAAACCATACGGTCTGACTAAATTATTTAAAATAAAGAAAATATATAGAACTGCATGGATAATATAATGTGCATGGTTTATATATAGAACTGCATGGATAATAATGTGCATGGTTTATATTTTTTTCTATGTCACAGACGTTGGGTAAAGTAGTATATTTTTCAAGGTTGTCAAAATGTGGCGGCTGCCTGCGAAAATAGATGCCTACTTTTATGTTTCATATCCGGCAGGTTTTAAAAGAACAAAGCAATAATACATAAGATTTAATAGGTTCAGAGCGCTTTCAGGTTTTTAAAGAACAAAGCAATGATACATGATAAATATAGCATTTGCTAAATTGAGAGGGGTTTGAGGTCTTGAAAGAACAAAACATATTAAATAATAAAATAGATGAATTAAGGTGCCTCCATACAATTTATTGAAAAATGGAAAATACAAGTTTGAGAGTCCAAAACACGTGTTTTGTTTTGTTTTAAACAATTTGGGAAAAGAAGAAAACGAAAGTTTGACAATAAAAAACTGTTACCAAATAAATAGCAACAGTTGTTGCTATGGCAACAATGACGTTTCAAAATGGCTGCCAATTACCCTTCAAACTAATTTAATTCGAAAAAAATTTTGGTGACCCCCAATTTTTTTTTCATTACAACTTTTCTTGAAGTGTGAGTAATCAATAGGCCGATTTTAAAAAAATTCTGTAGAACGAATAATTTTTTTTTCCGGAAAAAAAAAATTTGGGTCTGCAGAATTTTTTTAAAATCGGCGTATTGATTACTCATACTTCAAAAAAAGTTGTAAAGAAAAAAAATAAATAGGGGTCACCAAAGTTTTTTTCGAATTAAATTAGTTTGAAGGGTAATTGGCAGCCATTTTGAAACGTCATTGTTGCCATAGCAACAACTGTTGCTATTTATTTGGTAACAGTTTTTTTATTGTCAGACTGTTTAACTATGCATAACATTTAGTTTTATTCTTTTTCCAAATTGTTTATGCACGTATTTTGGACTCTCAAACATGTATTTCCATTTTTCAATAAACTGTATGGAGCCACCTTAAGTGAATTAGTATACAGGTAGTGTTCACAAATTAACGTAAATTCTACTACATTGGCTATATGTTACTTATATAATGAAATGAAAGATGTTTTTTGAAGTGGTGTCTCCTCATGATGCAGGTATACGATTGCATGGCTAAAATGAGTTTGTACTGAAAGTGCAATGTTAAGAATAAGGTGGGTTATAGTACTTCGATGAGGCATAGTATATGTTATGATGAATGTACAGTAAGTAGTGAGTTGTTGGGTTGTAACAAATAGTAAAGCATGCACGATAAATTAAGGTGACTCTGCTTTTTCGAAATGGAAGGTATTTTTTACCACAGGTTCTTAATATATAACCACAAATTGGTAAGGCCTACAACTTACTTCGGCTCATACCACAAAACGATAAGCATTATTCTTCCGTATATACAGTCTCGATCTCTGGCATATATAAGCGGTAAACTAAATTAATAATTTAATTACCTGGAAAGACATGAGAAATGCTAGATTTGTGCTGGTCTTCGAGGTCTGCGACACGCTGTTGGACAACTTCTTGACTGTTTTTTAGCTGATCTAATTGGACAGACGCAGAACTTTGTTCTTCTTTTATAACTTCGTGCTCTTGTTTAAGAACTTCGTGCTCTTGGTTCAGAACGTTTTGCTCTTGTTTTGCAACTTCTTGACCTTGTTTCAGAACAATTTGCTCTTGTTTTGTGATATCTTGCCCTTGTCTGAGAACATCTTGCTCACGCTTTTGAATTTCTTGCTCATTCTCTATCTTTACGAATCGTTGTTCGCAATCCCGGAGGTATAGCTGAACTTCGTGTAGCGTGCTTTTCACGTTGCTCATAGTTTCTTTCTCTGCACTTATTTCATTTGTCATATCCTTCACTTCAGTTCTCAGTTCACAAACATGTTGTTGCACCAACTTTACCAGATCAGAATCAACAGTTGGGTTTATGCACAATATGGTACCTATATAGCGAGGAAAAAAAGTTACAAGGTGTCCTCTACGCACGCTCTGACTGGCTCATGGGTTCCATTAATTTATCAACTTCTTATTAACGAACGGACCGTACTTTAATCGTATTAAAGTACGGACGGAGCTCGAAGAGCGAGACCAGGTTTCTACATAAAAGACCGAGTTCTGATATTTTCCGTAATGACCAAGCAGTCGAGGTATAGTAAGAGGTTTGTTATATGGCTTGAAAAAATATTGAGTGTTTTGTAAGTTCTGAAGACATCCCAAAATTTACATGAAAGTATCCACAAATGTTTTCATTTAATTAATACCTTAATTAATGAGAGAATAATGAACCTTACATGAGAGAATGAAAATCACGAAGCTGCAAGTCGAGTGATTTTTATTGCTTTCGAATGTTTTAGTACAAACACGAGAGAACATTGAAAATTACGAGGTAATAGGCCGAGTGATTTTTGTTGTTCTCGAGTGTTTACAACCCCTGGTAAAACACGATACACGAGTTTATGAAATAGTTTCTCAATCGTCAATTATAGTAAAATTCGCGAGGGACTTGGTGATATTGGTCATATCAGATTAGACAATGGTGTATATTAGTATCTAAATAGTGAAATAAAAGTAGTGTGCTGCGTAGGCAGTGTAGAAACAACAATCGAAATATAGTAAGGTTAGATATACTGCCGAAACAGAGAACGTAGGAGTCTAACGTTTCGAGCGAAGGCCCTTCATCAGTATATTAGTATCTAATATCTTATGTTGAATTTATAATTAAGAAATGTGGTAATAAACGGTTCTTTGTATGTGCCGTTTATTATCTGAATTTTACTCGGGCTACCTATGGTAGACCGAGTCTAGGTTTCGGCTCTATTATTATTATTATTTTGTCGATGTTTCGAATTGGCAATCATTACGTCATCCCGTCAGGCTTTGCGAAACTGATGCGTGCTAAAATGCTAATAATCTTCATACGTTCTTTCTTCGCTTTCCTGATGTCTGATCAAGTTGTTTGAAGTGAAGTGAAGTGAAGTGAAGTGAAGTGAAGTGAAGTGAAGTGAAGTGAAGTGAAGTGAAGTGAAGTGAAGTGAAGTGAAGTGAAGTGAAGTGAAGTGAAGTGAAGTGTTCTTTCTTGGACGTGTTCAGTGTGTTCACAGATACAGTTATTGGTCAGTATAATGTCGCTAGCAATATATTTAACAGTTATACCATGAGCTCGAGTTGTATATGAGCTCATAGCCAACGAGGCGCTTCGCCGAGTTGGCTATTAGTTCGTATACAACGAGAGCGAATGGTATAACTGTTTTATTATATAGCCAAGCACTGTACAAGAGACAAAATTACAGCGAAATGTTTGAAACAACAAACTTCCGGCATGGGCAACTAATACTTCCGCCATGGGTAATGATGCATTGACATAGAGTTTCTCGTTGAGCTGTTCGGTAAACAGCTTCGAAATGTTGTATAAATTATGCTCGAGAGGCAAAAAATGTGTTAAGCAGATCAACAAAAAAGATTAAAAGGTACCTTTATGAAGTCAAAAGGTGGGTCAGTTGTTTATATTGGCGTTGCTGTCGTGAAAAAGGTTTTGATTTCATGTAAAAATGAAACTGAAACACGCCAAACACTTTTGGCAGTGAAACTAAATTACTTAGTTGGTTGTTTTTGAAAAAGAACATGCTTTTTACTACTCCAAATGCTTATCTAAATAAAAAAAGTCTCTTTACTGGTGATCTCCTACGAAATATGTGTTGTAAGCTTGATTTTAACAGTGAGTTTCTTTGTTTGGCAACAAATTAATATCAACCCGCTAATTTAGTCGTGTTTTTTAAGTAACAAGACGTAATTTTTAGGTGAATTTTACCATTTGACATGCTAAATTGTGTATTTGTTAATGTATTTTTACACAATGTTGTTTTTTTATACATTGGTTTGAGGGTGTTGATGTTTTTCTGTATAAAAATCCGTCAATTTCAACTCTCTTCGGCAGTTTAAAAAAACATGCCGCCATCTTGTTTTTCCTCTACTAGCAGGATATGAGCTGATAGCCTGGTAGTAGGGAACCAATCAGATTACGCAAAAGCTCATATCCGATAGCATGCTATATAATAATTCTTGATATTAGATACGCTTACAGCCGCACGCCGATTGCGGCTAATAATGTCGCTAGCAAGTATCTTGTTATTATATACGCTGACAGACGCACTAGACCAGACCTACACTATAACATGACGAGCGATTTCGAATGCATGTATGACTCCCGAACTTACAAAACTAAACACGAATAGAAACTTGAATACAATGCTATATGAAATATCATTGAATTACTCAAATGCTGTGAATGGAAGCACAAAGGACGTTGATGAAGTGAACTTGCAAGCAACGGCTTGACAGGTAAACATGCTGTGTTGATATTTAATACCCTAAGGAGACTCGACATGTGAACGCTCAACGCTGTATGGAAGTATTAAACAGGCTATCATATTTTGTGTATTACGAATTGCGTTTTCTGTCGGAGAATTAGATTGTGTTTCGACTTTTGTCTGTGACCAATGGCAATGTGTTTAGACTTTAATAGAGTAATAGATAGCCAGGGTCTTAGGGGCAAGAACCCCGAGCGCCTAAGGGGGGGGGGGGGGCATGCTTTTTAAAATATGGCAATATCCAGCAGGGAAGACGTCTATACATATAGATTACTTAAATCTGTACCTCTATTTTTCCAGTCATCAAGATCTGTTAAGATTTTACTTTCGTCCTGATGTGTTAAACCCAGCACTTTAACAAGCTGTTCCATGTCGTCAAATTTTTGTTGAAAATCACGATCATTCCAATTAGTAAACACACAATGTGCCCAGGCGTTTCTATCTTCACGAACACCATTCGCAGCACTCTGTACAGCGGTAGGAAACGCAGGCACTTTACCAAGCAGATTGAGCATGGCAGATGCATCGCAAGTTTTATCAAACGCATTGAACTTGGCCATGTGAATCTGCAAAAAGAGCTTAGCAAAGTCAACATTTGATGTTACTTTGTAGTCAAACCTGGCGTAATCATACTTCTTATAGTGTGGTGGTTTTAACTTTGCATCATTACTATTGATGTTCTCGTATTTCAGCAACGTCGGATATCTTGGAGCAGGAAAACTATGCGAGCTCTGGACATGTACATTGTGACTTGATTTAAGGTTGTTGTACTCGATCAGAATTTCTTGTTCTAAGAACGGGCGTATTGAGGGAACTAGGACATGGTTGAGGGCAATTCCAAAAACTAGCCATCGTTTGTGATCGTCAGTTATTGTGTGCAATGAAGAGCTAAATGCAAAGAGAGAAAAATATAGTTTAAGCGTGATTGACGTGATAAGAGCAACATCCACAACTAGACTGTTTCAATCTCAGATAGTGCTCATGAATATTTTGAAATAGAATGAAACTAACGTTATACATAGAATACGTTCAGGGCATCAAATACTGTTAACAGATAATGTGTTTCAGCTGTTGCTATGACAACAGTGACGTTTCAAAATAGCCGTAAATTTACATTTAATCCAATTTATTTCAAAAACGAGTTTGGTAACCCCCAAAGTTTTTTGCATTAAAACATTTCTTTAAATTTAAGTAATCAACAGGCGGATTTTTTCCCCAGAAAAATTATGGTACGGCCATGTTTGAAACGTCACTGTTGTCATAGCAACGGCTAAAACACATTACCTGTTAACAGTATTTGATGCACTGAACCTTATTCTATGCATAACGTTACTTCATTCTTTTTCAAAATATTCATGAGCACCTTCTGAGGCTAAAACATGCATTTTTTTCACTTTTTCAGAAACAGTAGGAGCCACCTTAATAATCAAAAAGAAAAAAACAACTAACTACAGACATATAATCTCAATTCCCTTATAATGCAAACTCAAAACATCTTTGTTTATAAAGTATATACGTATACAATAAAATAACTAAGTTGAAAAAGTTTTGTTAAGTAATCCAGAATGTTTTAGGAATTAAGCTTAGTTTCAAGTGAGATATACAACTCTATACTTAAATCGTTATTTCAATTTAGAATTACTTAGTAGTAACCTTTAGGTAATATAAAAAGGCGTCTACAAAGCGCATTTCATGGCAACTTTGGTGCAATATGACGTCACAAGCGACATTTTCCAAAGGCATTTCCAGCAATGCACCATTCTGAATTGACTCAAGATTTCCAGTTACAAAAACATCAGCATCTCCAAAACTTTAAATATCTGTTAAATTTTTTTAGTGGGTTTACATATCGTTTTGATTAATTATTAATATAATGAAGAAAAATATTTACGTTGCATTTCACCTTTAATTTAAACAATTCCATAAGTGCATATATTGGTGCTAAACATCTTTATCAACATAATTATCTCTTTTATCTCGTTTAACCTTTACCATGCATGCATTGTTGCCATTTGGCAATTATAGTTTTACTGTCTAACGCCAGACTCGTCAAGTGGAGACCACCTGAAAATCCACACGCGGCAAAGAATTAAACGTGATTCGCTGATATAAAAATAAACAGCTAAATAAGTTTAATAAAGATCCTATAAAGATCAGAATAAAATATAGAAGAAATGGTTTGTTCAAAAATGTTCAGAATCCGATGTCAATCAGGGAAGACAACATCGGTACATAACATATTAAAAATCACATGCCACATATATTTCATTTTTTGGAAATTGGCTATTTATATTATTATAAACTTTAAATTTCTTCGATCAAAAATTTTCACTTCACAGACACTTTAAAATGCATAATTCCAAGCTTATACTGTCAAGGTCTAAAGAAAAATAAACGACGTGAATGAAACGATACATGAATGCATGAGATAGACAAAAAAAATCAAAGAAAATATAGGATTTTAAAGACAACTTACCCCATTTTTGCTACATTTCTGTTGATGACAGTTTGTGAGCTTCAGTTGCCATAGCCAGGCCCTCTTTCGGTATCAGACTGATATTTAAGATTGTTGATCAGGTATACAGTAGTATAGGTGCACAACGTCGCAGCCTAAATATTAAAATGTCTGTTACATATTTATTAAAAACCAACAAGACTCAAAAGAATATTTCATTGTGACACTAATGAACAAAAACCCGAAACAGGTTAGAAATACATGTTCTGAAGAGTTTTGGCAAAGGAAAATCTCGAGTGTAAGAATAAATGTATAAATACATTTTAAGGAATAAAGCGAGACAGGGAATCCAACTCGCAACCCTGCGATATTAGGGACAATTAATTAGTGACTGCATTTAAAAGAAACCATGAATCAGGGCATCGTATATTGTATGCTTTATATATTTTGTAACACTTTTAAAAAGCAACCTATAGCTTCGACAACATGACGGATAATAGATTAACATCTAAAGCCTGGTTTCCATATAATCGCTACGATCGCCACGATCGCTCAAAAATGAACTTGGCGATCGTAGCGATCATATGGAAACCACTGACGCAACGATCGCGATCGCCACGATCGCCGAGATAAAAAATGTTCTATCTCAGCGATCGTGGCGATCGTTGCGTTTTATATGGAAACGGTGATTTTGTAATCTCAGCGATCTTGGCGATCAGTATGCATCCCAGCGGACCATTAAAACAATGACCGCGATCAACCATGGCCGCCTTAGCGATCATATGGAAACAGCGACATGATTGTGGATCGCTGCGATAGCCGAGTTAATTTTTGAGCGATCGCGACGATTGTGGCGATCGTAGCGATTATATGGAAACCATGCAGGCTTAAGTAAACTAACAGCTTTTGCTGTTTCTTGCAACAACGCTGTCTTGATAACGTGAAAACGCATCAGTAATTGACGTTGTATGTGCAACCATAGTTAATAGAAAATAGACATGGTTTGGAAGCTCACAAAAGTCATTGTTTTATGTTTTTGTTCAGGTTTATGGAAATTCTTGCACTTTCACGGTTACTGAACATATTGTGTTTTCTGTATAATGAAGCAATCATCCAATAGCAACGTTTGGGTTCGATCACTCAACCGTACTGTTTAAATATTAATAAACCTAAAACAAAGGATTTGGCACCTTCATGTACCTTTCAACTTGAATCGTAGCTTGATTGTTAACCGCTTTGAAGTTTTCCGGGTTTCCAAACCATGTCTATTTTCTATTAACTATGGTGCAACGAGGACAGCTGTGGGATTACTCTTGAGACTGAAAATTATTCAAAGCTTTGTTTTCGTTGAAAAATACTAGGTCCTATTAGTGCAGGTCTGACCACTAGTGCGCTACGGAGGCTGTCAGTTGCCGCCAGGGCTATGCATGTCAACGAATTCTGTATATATAATGTGGTAACGCTGGTAATGCCACTAAAGAATTTGGTATACTATAGGTAATATCCGAAATGCCAAATATTACCTATAATATAGAAATACTTCGTTTTGACGCAAAGCATTTGTAATAAAATGCTCGATTCCACTCGTACCAAAATTATGCAATAATATTCGCATAAAATAAAGATAATGAACGCAATCAAGCATTCTCTTCTACACAGAGAATCTTGTAGTCAGATTTTTATTAAATTATCATCCCAATCCTCACCAAATTCAACCAAACTTTAATGGGTTCAATCTTTCCACAAACTTTCATGAAAACCTGCATGTCAGTGGTGGAAGACCTCCTGGCGGAGGTCAAAATATTCTTTTTGTTGTTAATATTTTAATAACTTTTCAGGGCAAAGAAAGGACTCGAAGTGCAGTCAAGTTAAGCCCTGCATACTGTATATATACTAACTCAAAAACCGAGGAAGCGCAATTCCATGCTTAAATGCACTTGATGTGGATTTTTCACGTTACTCAACAGTCCAGACAGACAGACAGACAGACAGACAGACAGACAGACAGACAGACAGACAGACAGACAGACAGACAGACAGACAGACAGACAGACAGACAGACAGACAGACAGACAGACAGACAGACAGACAGACAGACAGACAGACAGACAGACAGACAGACAGACAGATAAATAGATAGATAGATAGATAGATAGATAGATAGATAGATAGATAGATAGATAGATAGATAGATAGATAGATAGATAGATAGATAGATAGATAGATAGATAGATAGATAGATAGATAGATAGATAGATAGATAGATAGATAGATAGATAGATAGATAGATAGATAGATAGATAGATAGATAGATAGATAGATAGATAGATAGATAGATAGATAGATAGATAGATAGATAGATAGATAGATAGATAGATAGATAGATAGATAGATAGATAGATAGATAGATAGATAGATAGATAGATAGATAGATAGATAGATAGATAGATAGATAGATAAATAGATAGATAGATAGATAGATAGATAGATAGATAGATAGATAGATAGATAGATAGATAGATAGACAGATAGATAGAATATAATTGAGGTTTTTAAACACAAATTTACAGTGCCTGCATACTATACTTTATTTTATACAAAAAAAGCTGAAAACTATTTGGTTGTATGTTCAAAAATATTATAATTGATTAAATTATGTTTTAAATATAATCATCTATCAAATTGTGTAACTTTGTGATCAAGAATCATTAAATAAAAGGCATGAGACAAAAGTGTAATGTCCGTTACGACTCCTGTATAATGTCCGTTACACACAAAATCATCATTTATTCCAAAAAGATTAAAATTTTATCCAATATCTACAAATATATATTAAAGTATGTACATATAGATTCACGCACACTTCAGGTATTTTGTTGCAACAATCATTGTAATTGAGATGATAATTTTGTTTGAGAATGTATTAAAATAGGCATGTCTTTTCTGGAGTAATGTCCGTTACACAATTGTAATTGTAAATACGGGGAATTTGACAACATACTTTAAAAAAATAGGCACACAATGTGTGCATGTGTCCACTGACGTATTTGAGAAACTCAGGACTACACGTGTAAAACTAGGTTTGGCATGCTGATAACTTAATTGAAGTAATTGAATTAAAAAGTAATTGAAGTTACTCATGTAGAAAATGCATCACTAGAAAATGACTCACTATATTGTAATTGATAAATATTATTATGACTTGAAACCATCTCAGGTTTGATAGATTTACTTATACAGCTACTGTATATATAAAGACCATTAACATTCAAGAAAATTAGCCCCTCTGTATAAATGAGCAACAAAGCTATATACAGAGCTACGGCGTGCTTTTCTCAAGATTGTTGTGAGAAAGGATTTTTAACGTCCCCTGATGTGATGTGTATTAGCCGGGAGAATATTTAGTTAATTTATGGATATTTTAGAGCATACTCGAGTGGCTATTGTAAATACACATACAGCTTTGAAGTTTTTCTAAGTTTAGCAAACACTTTAATCAACAGAAATTGTTGAACGACTCTCCTGCTATTTCTTCAAGTTCAAATGTCTAGTATTTCTTTCACTCCTGAGATACAAATCTTTCGAATAGAGACATCTTTGTGCTCCACTCTTTGTGCTAAAAGTTTTTCTACAGTACTGGGCTGTATCAAATAATTTTACATTATATATATTTTTACAGAAAAACGTTGTAAACTTGCGAAAAACTAACCCTCTGTTCAGACTACGGTGCTCGGGTACGGGACACTGGATCTGATAAGCGTTCACACAGAAAGCTTTTCATGGCTTTTTCAGCTATTTTGTTGCTTTAAGCCTCCGAATTACAAAGAATATTGAGTAAGAAGCGTGGGCACCACTTTGGGCACTGAAGACGTATTCACATTAGTGCCCGTATACCCGGGCACGGTGCCTGGGTACTACCTCAATGCCCAGTGCCCAGTTTTGATTAGTTTGAGTTGGGCACCGCGAAAACTAGTCGTGTTCACATTAGTGCCCGGGCACCGTACTCGGGCACCTAGTCTGAACAGGGGGTAAGATCAGTGAACGTTGTGAAGCCGTAAGAAGCTAAGCTGAGTAAGTTAGTAAATTGGTAGACGCGTTATATAGGCTTAACCTTGTTCTAAATCGTACTACATTATATATAGCATACTATTCACGACAGTCCTTTTCACGCTCGCTGAATAAAAGTTAGCAAAGAGCAACCATATTCAAGTGACGTGAAAGAGCGAGTAAAAAAAGTAGAACGGGTGGGAAGAAAGAGAAGAGAAGTTCAAGGTGGTGGCAAGCTAGAGGAGTGCGAAGAGACAGAAGCAAGAAGGCAACATGCTTTATAAAGTAACATATATACTACGCGAGCCCTGATTGGTCAATTGCCGTGTTTGGATCAGAGTATCCATGCAAATACGGAAAATTCCCGCCTAAACGATTTTTGTATCTACTGCGCATGCCCGAGTAGATACTAATGCTATCGTGCGCAATCTCGTTCCCAGAGCCCACGTTCCCCACCCGGGAAACGAGAGCCTCTGGGATAATCCGTTTCAAATCACAGGATTCTTGTTATTCCGGTTGAGGTACGCATGCGTAAATATCCGAGCGGAATCTGGATAGTATGTTCTCCTTGTTTGACTTTTTTACACTAGAGCAAAAGTATCCGGATTCACATTGTTTTTTATTCCCATGAGGATGAAAGACAAAATAGTGAATGAAAAAGATGTCCAGCAATGTCATCAAAATTATAAGAGCAACCATACATTAATTGTTCTTCAAGACATACATGCATACATGCAGTAAAAGGTAGTAAGAAGAAATGTTTGCACATTCATGACACAGATTTTGCATGACATTGACAACTGCAGCAATTACATTTTACTCCATTAATACTGTATAGACTTAACAGTTCACGTTCTCAGCATAGCCTGTCACTAACATTTGACTACTGTATTTGTCATCTACAGTACATCGACAATATGCTATTTAATAGCATTATGCTATTTAATAGCATATTTCGCTCGTGGACTACCTTGAGTTCCAAGCCCGGACAGGTGGTCACCCATTTAAATACTAACTCAATCCAATTGGACTTCACTCTGGTCCTCAGTGGTGAGAGGCAGTGCTCTAATTATAGTCATAAAATATGGTAGTAAAGCTTTAAGTGGGCCAATCAAATTAACATTAACTCACAAAATTTGACTTAAAATTGACTAATACAGTATTTAAATATCTTTGTTACAACAATTTGTCAAACAATAATGCAATCTAGTTAGAAGGTAAAGGAAATCACTTGAGATAACAAGCATCTCTAGTATTACTGCTGTAATATTTTGTGAATCCGGATACTTTTGCTCTAGTGAAACGGGGCCTAAGTATGAATCGTACTAGGCAATTCTTAATTGTGATGTGCTAGACGTTGTTGGAAATATGATATATGTTTTTGAAAGCAAATTAATGGTCGTTGCATGGACGATTTCATATTCAGACGAGGCAATTTATATGGCCAACATGTCTTCTGATCAAGCTTCGTAAACTGACAAGACTGTGCGTTGCCGAACAGAAATGGATGACCTTCTTCTAAGAAAACAAAGTTAGCTTCATGGTGAAGCAACAATGTCCAAAACCTAGCCAGATATGAGTAGAGTTGTTAGTGCTGAAGAGAAATTGTATTTTTAACAATTGGTGAACAACGTTTTAACTGATTAAGCCAAACACGTCAGTAAGTCATTCTTTAATAGTGAAATGAAACTCCTTCAGAAACACAGGATACAGCATATATTGTGCAGAAGCCAACAGTAATAATTACAACACAAAATTCCATTTTCTGTCTGCAATATTGAACGAAATGTTCAACAGATTTTTCTTTATTGATACCTTGAAAGTAAATGCTGTAGCTTGTTGGTTGTTGCGATAATTTCATGCTGAAAAGATGGGAAAAGCTATTCTAAACGTTCAAATTTTGAAAGTTTTCTGGGGGGGATGTGCCCAGACCCCTCTACTAGCCCCCCTGTCAGGGACCTTAGCCCCTGTGTCAGGGAACTCCTGGTGGCACCCCTGCTGCCATACTTTATGACTATAGCTTTTAGTACCATAGCTTTAATAGTCAAACTATTAGCGCACTGCCTCTCACCACTGAGGACCAGTGAGAGTAAAGCCCAATTGGATTGAGTTAGTATTTGAATGGGTGACCATTCATTGGAACTCATGCCATATATGGGTAGAGTTGTTAGTACTTAGCCTTCTGCGCCTTACTGGCTTTACTCTGAGTTTAGTGAGTTCTTTTTTTAAAGTTAAAACACAGCAATTGGCCTGTGAGCATAGACAATTTTGTCAAAAATCTTGTTCAGCTCTAGATCTAAATACAAGGTTGTTACAACTATACAACTCCATCAATTTTGTCAAGAATCTTGTTCGAATCACCTATGAATACAAGGTTGTTACTGACTTACTGACATGTACACAGTTGCATCATTGCTTTTTCCATAGTAGATATAGGCTTAAAAAGCAGTAGATATATGCATGCCTGGGTGTGCCTATTTTTTGAAAATGTTGGACAGTATATGGACATTCAATAAATGGTTCACCTTTACGACAGCAAAATCGATCGTATTCAAATATTTGTCGATGTTTAAATTCTCAGTTGACACCATGCACAGTTATAATTATGATTTCCAATTTTAGTACACTTCAATCCAAATAAGAATATTTACAACTTGTACAATCTTTCTATTGATCGTAAAGAATAATATATCAGATATCGTAATGCACCTATCAATGTTAGTCCCGGGGGGACACTGAATTCTCCCCGAGGGTGGGGTACTTTGGTCAATTTTGATTGTAGCCAAGGAAGACTGGGCATGAGTCTGTTGCTGCTACATGTAGCTTTTGTTCTCCTGTCAAAATGGAGTCGTCACAAGAGCCCGAGGTAATTTAAGCATATCCAACACCTTATTATGTTTAATATATGCATCTGTTGATATTATCAGTGCATCAATGATGAAATATTTATAATTTCTAATCTTTTGATTCTTTTTTGCAAAATGTTTCTGTAAAAATGCATTGATCTTTTGAGATGTTGTTTGTTGACAAAATCTGCAGTCTGTGGAGAAATATACAGTATCATCTCACTTTTTTAAATTGTCATAGCACAGCTAATAGGGTGGGGAATTTGATAAATTTTGACTTGGAATTTTGTCCCCCCCCCCCCCCCCTCCCCTCCCTCGGGACTAACATTGATAGGTGCATAACCAGCAAAGTGGGAATTGCAGTCATAGGGGCTGTTTATATGAGAGGCGAGCCAGCCCGGTAAGCGGGATAGTCCGGTAAGCGAGATAATTTCTGGCTCGCGTTTATATGAACGAATTTCATCCCGCCTGGCGTCAGCATCCCTTTCAAAAATCATCCCGGTAAGCGGGCCAGCCCGGTTGGCGATTGTTTACATGGGAAAATTTTCATCCCGCTTACCGAGATCTCGCCTCTTTCAAGTGAGATCTCGCTAACCGGGCTAGTCCACTTGGCCATATAAACGCAGAGGAATTTTTAACAGGAAAATAACTACACAGTGAGATCTCGCTTACCGGGCTATCCCGCTTACAGGGCTGGCTCGCCTCTCATATAAACAGCCCCATAGAAGAAATATTTACAGTGCCCAGCTAAAAGCGCAAAATAAGACCATAAATGAGCTTGAGATACAAACGTTTCGTCGCGTCAAGCAACATAATCAGAGTGAGATCAAATGCCATGCACTGCCACTGAAAATGAGGTTAAAAAGTCTCCTAGATTTTCTATGTAAGATCTTTCTAAGAATGACATGCCTCACTAGGTTGTGAAGCGGCAATTAGTGATAAAACGGTTCAGATAACAATCGAAATAGAGTGAGGTTAGATATACTGCCGAAACAGAGAACGTAGGAGTCTAACGTTTCGAGCGAAGGCCCTTGCACTGGCCACTGCACTGTTAAGTTTGACTACTAGTAATGTCAGCCTGAGGGAAAAAACTGTGCCATACAGAAGAAGCAAAGCGAAAGAAACTAGTTATCGAGTATCCTCGTGCTATATTTATCAGAATATAGAGCGATCTACAATTTAAGCCATATTATCTTAGTATCTTTCAAGCTTCTTACCTTTAAGCAGAGATCTGATTGATTAGGGATGTCGTTTAGAACAGTTCCTTCGGTAGAACAGACAAGCAGTCTTGGGGAAAACACCTGATGACCAACGAACAAATAAAGTAAACACACCAATATTAGCAAAATAAGCAACATTCGATTTTTCAACTTCGGGTTTGCCATGCGTATGAGTAAATCTTGATAAATCTCCCTGATTGGTCAATACACGTGTATATAGAAATTTTAAGTCACGTCAGAGAAGTCACGTTAATGTTTCGTATATCTTTGATAGCGTGTAGCGTGTTATATTGAGGGCCTGTTCATATGGAGCCGAGTTACCCGGCTAGGCGAGTTACCCGGCATGTCAAGCGAAATTTATGACCTCTGCGAAATACCTGACCAAGCGTGACGGGTCATGTATTTCGCGCGTGTAGGCGCGAAATACATGACCGCTTGCTAAATATCTGAGGCCTGGGTCGAACCATAATGGCCGTCGAAGGAAACGAATTATCTAATGTTTATATAATATAAGATGTTTATAATGTATCGCATCCACCTCCGAAACTGGATTTAATTTGATATCGATGAAGGACGATGGAAGGCACACCTTATCAGCCGAAAACAAGCCAAGGACCTATCTGCTCTCCGCGAGATTTCGCCACATTCAGAACGATTTCAGTGGTTTAGCTTCTTCCTTGACAGAAATTCATGATAGATTGGTAGGAACGTTTAATTTGCTGTGGAAGTATTCATCAAGGCCATGAATATCTTATATTTGCAACGAGACTGTCGAGACATACTGTATATTGTCATTTTTTTCCACCCACAGTATTTGTCAGTATATCACCTATTCACCTACTGCAGTACATGTTCTTTCAATCATGATACAGTAGATCCTTGATACCAACACAACAACTATGTGTTATGAAATAATTTCCATCTCTCCTTGGATCAGTTGATTGTAAACTGTAATGGATTATGACCAATGAAATTTATAACGCCATAAACAGCATGAGACACTCTGAATTCAGAGTGAAGACAGCTTTGCCCCATAATAAAGAGTCATGGTGATTCATCATTCACACATGTTTTATAAACAGTTGTGCAAAACAACAACCACATACATAATCGGAAAAGTGGTAGTAATTTGTATTTTAAATAATAAAATTATTTCTCTGCTTTTTTCAATAATTACTATGAAAAACCAAAAGTAGCCACCCTTCTTATCACAAAAAACCTTCTTTTGTGATAATAATTTCTAGTAGAATTATAGTTTTAGGTGTAGGGTTGGTTAGACAAGACAATTTTTATTTAGTACCATATTTACATAACATATATAGGGAGTAGGTACAGTATATACAATGATGAGCAAATGTAGCTCTCCGTGCTCCTAGACCAGGCACTTTGTTATTTTACTCTGTAAAATGCAAGATGGTTTTACTATTTAAGAGAGAGCCTTTAGGAGTCCAAAGGGTTAATAAGTTCTGTTCAAGCACAAAAAAAGAAGTTCCTAAATTTGCAATTATAGTGTTATATCATACTGTAAGTAGTGTTATATAAATGTTGTAATATATAAAATAGTATTATATACATTAGTGTTGTAATTACAATATAAGGTGAGAAAGATCATTATAATATAAATATATCCTGTAGCTTTAAAAGCCACATTCAAGAAAGCTTATAGAAATCTTAATGCTGGTGCCAGTCGTTCAAAGGTTGATTAGAGCTAATACTGGGTGAAATGTTTTATTTCAGTCCATTCCGACAAATATGTAGTGTTATAATTTCAAACTTCACTAGCTTGCACACAGGATTTACTTTGTACATGATTTCCGAAATAGCTGTGTAGGCTAAAAGTTCACTTGATAAAAAACCTTTACCACTTATCAATTATTATGCAGTTGCCCTGACAAGAAGTAGCTTAACTTTCCTAAGCAAGTCCAGAGAATTGCTCTCAATATTTAAATAATCCAGGATTAACCTAATTTACTTTTGAATAACTGGGCCCAACTGTATAATTAAATAAATGACTGTTAACAATAAAAGTTTTGGGAAAGGGCAGTTGAAAGTCAACACCAATGCAGCTACCATGAAGAAATTGACCACGTCAGTCACAACCAAGCCAGTCTTCATTGTCATCTTTCCTGCAGATTTTTGCATACAGCTGTATTTCTTCCACTGCAACAAAAAAAGAATTGCATGTACATGTAGTATGCTGCAAATATTGTTCAATTTAAGACTTTAGTGGTTTATTTTTCCCTCGTTACTGATGCTTATTTGGCATATTGTGGAATGCAATTTGATCCTAAAAATATATACTTCTGTGGAGGGTAAAACAGAATCTCACAGTTGGAAATTAACAATGTAACAAAGAAAAAACTATTCTGGCAGTTGATGGCATAACAACAACATTTTGCAATGGTTGCAAATTGACTATTACACTTAAATTAATTAAAGGACATCTTGCACAGAAGCCTATAACAAAACCAATAAACACTTTACGTAAACCAACAGTGTTTATAGTGCAAGTGAATTATTTCTTTACACATGTTTGTTCCTAAAAATAATACACTAGTATCGAGACAATCTTTATAAATAATTATAGTATGAATACAACAGTCAGACTGATCCTCAGGTTATCTGAACCGAGTTCTACGTACCTTATATTTACAGCTTTTCGATGGAGGCTTGATCGCTGCAACGCCAACACAGCCAGTGATAGTGTCAGTTGTTGAATTAGCCATTTGTTGACAAAATATCAGCGAAAAACGAGAGTAAGGAAGGTTGTAAACGACTGTAGAGATACAGCTGGAACAGTTGCGAAATATATGAGCCAAAGTCTATCATGCGCATCATCTGCGCATGTGCAAAACCATAATAGTCATGTATTTCGCAGGTCACAAATTTCGCGTTACACCGGCAAGCCGAGTTGAAAAAAGATGAGTGTTTATATGAGACGAGTTACTCGGCAAAGCCGCCCACGCATTATAATGCGTGGCAAGAGAGTGTTTATACGGGAATATTTTCATCCCGGCATGCCGAGATCTCGGCTGTTTTGCCGGGATCTCGGCTAGCCGAGTCACAGGAAGCCCATCTTGGTAGCGCGTGGGCACCTGTGGCGAACTCGAAAGACGCGCGGGGGACTGAAATTATATAGAGAATAAAACATTATTTCGAGATTATGTGAGATTATCACTTTTATTAGTGGCGAAAAAATCAATAAAACACTCTATTTTATATAATAAAATCTAACAAAGTTGGTTTCCATTCCCTTTTCAACGCGCGGTTCAAACGTTTGCTGTCAATTTACGTCAATAAATTTGGGAAGTTGACTGCAAAGTTCAAATGTTCGATTCATTGTTCAGTTTTGTGTAGCTATTTGTTGACCGTGCATGAGAATATAATTATTGAGAATCACAGACAGGCGAATGACTGATAAATCACATGTTTTCCCAATATAGACAACCAAATAATTCAGCATTGTATTTTTGAATAATTACGGTCGCAATTCAACATATATTCTCCTTTATACCATATATAATAATACATATTCGAGTATTAGGCAATCACCACTTAGCATTAGTAGAGTATATAAGGAGTGCACAGAAACCTTCGACAAACAAAAAACAGAAATTTTTTTATACTGACTGAAAGCAATTTTGTACGTATATATACTTATTCTTTCTTTGAAACATCCAGGCATTTGCCATTTCGTAAACCTTTAAGATGCGTATGGGGTCAAAAACGATCCCATGAGCTGTTTTGATAACTTTTCTTTATTGTCTAGCGGTTATATTCACTGAGCATGCATATGCCCAAACAGTTAAATATTTCAAAAACGATCTTTCGGCAAAGAAACCAAGGTTTTAGACAAAGATTTTCGAGTTTTTTTCCAAATTTACTGGCGGACATTTTTCATATAAAATTCAATTACACCTGCTTTAGATGACACGATGTCAAATTCAAAGATTACCTTGACATAAACTAAAATAAATGAGGATTTTCTTGCCAATTTAGATAAACGATCGTTTGTTTTTTTGTGCTTGGCAATCAAATTGTTTAAACAAGAGGGCACTCAACCTCGTTCCCAGGGCCTTTTTGAAATTGGTAGGGCGGGAAAAGGCCCTGGCATCGGCTGGTGGACTCTGCATTTTCATTGGTTGATTGCTTTCTTTAAACGTTCCTCGTGAAACATATTTATGCATATAGTTTTACCAGTTATGATCAAATAGCTTCAACGGGATCGCCAATGGGATCAATGGCCGGGACCGCTATTAAAATGAACTTCCAATTCTCCCACGGGACTGTCAATGTTTAATTACTAAAAATGATTTTGCATACTAGCCTAAAGGTAACTGTTACACGATGCGAATTTTTTTGCAACTTGCAACTGGAATAACCTGAATGTTGCAGGTTGCAAGAAAAATCGTACAGTCTAACATACCGTAGATACTTGCGATTTTGTTATTTCAGCCATGTTGCAAGAAAAGTTGGATGGGTTCTACTTTTTGGTGCAACTTAAAACAAAGTTCGCAAGTTGCTGAACGTGTAACACCCTTTCTGCAACTTGCAACGCAATTTTTCAATGCTAATCAATCAGGTGTGAGAACTTCAGTAGACACATACTTTTGCACCCGAGACTGGAGCCAAACGCTCCCGAAACAAACCAGCTTGCAATCTCGTACCCAGAGCCTGCGATCCTTTTGGTCAGTACCAGGGAACGGACTGATTGGCCAGTAGTTTAAAAACAGTAAACTTTCAATTAATGTGCACGTTGCTAGTAATGTGCACGTTGCTAACTAGTTTAACCGATTTCTCAACGTTTCGCAACACATAATTATACACGAGACCCAAAACACAATTGAACACAAGAAATAATTCAAAACAGAAAAAATCCCGACAATTTACAGTTAAGTTAAAACTATTATTATTATCATCGCTTCGTCGCCAAACAACTGACATCCATCGTCTAACTCGTCTCGCAATTCTTCATAGTTTCGTCTCAGAACGTTTAAATTATATTAAAGAATACAAGGTCGATGTAGTTTACCCAAAATTCCTGACAGAAAGTACAATTCCTTACCTCAGCGGCTGAGCCGCGATCACTGCCCACGGCGACGGGGACATATATAAAAGACTCGTCAAATCGTCCGGTTGACAATTTAGAGAAAAACTAAGAAAGACCATTTGTATCGCAACGCTTTGTCAAGAGCTTTGTAAAACACACTGGGTCATTCTTTATCGGCAAACAAATATTTTCCCTGGTCTTCGAACAAGCTAAATATCGTCGATGACAGTAACAAATTATAGGGAACGAACCAGAGGACTGGGAACAAACTGAGTCAGGTAATAATTCCATGTCCTACATAACCCAAGTACTTCATGAAAGCCATACCCCAACACACAACCTAACCTAAGGATGGGAATTCGTGTAAATAGGACATGGACGTATAACCCTGAGTCGGCACTCGGCAGTGATCGGCTCAGCCGCTCAGGTAAGGAATTGTATTTTCTGTCAGGAATTTTGGCTAAACTACATCGACCTTGTATTCTCTAATATAATTTTAAAGTTCTGAGACGAAACTGCGAAGAATTACGAGACGAGTCAGACGATGGATGTTTGTTTGGCAACGAAGCGAGAATAATAATAGTTTCAACATGTAAATTGTCGGGATTTTTACTGTTTTGAATTATTTCTTGTGTTCAATTGTGTTTTGTGTCTGTCGTGTATAGTTATGTGTCACAAAACGTCGAAAAATCGCTTAAACAAATTAGCGGCGAGAACAATTATTGAAATTTTACTGTTTTTAAACTAACCAATCAGATGACAAGTTTCATCGGGGTTCCCCAGAGCCTCCGTTCCTTGCTACTGACCAAAAGGATCGCAGGCTCTGGGTACGACATTGATCAGCTTGACGATGACATATTTGACGAAACTGCGCCTGCGTGTAACACTCCTCAAGGCAACTTGCCAGTTTTTTTCCAATAGGTAATTTTTTTCCAAGATGCAAGAAAAATCGTATTGTGTCACAGCAGCTTAAATTGCTAATTTGTTACACCCAGTATTTCTGGTTGCTGTAACCAGGCGACACAAGGGCCTTTTTCCGCCCTCCCAATTTCAAAAAGGCCCTGGGAACGTGGTTGTGCACTACTCGTACCAAAAATATGCAAAAACGTTTGCATAAAGTAAGGATAATGAGCGCAATCAAGCGTTTCTTCTACACCCGGAAAATCATGTTGTCAGATTTTAATTTTATTAAATTCAACCAAATTTTAATGTGTTGATCCTTGATTAATGGGTTGGTCTATGATTAATTTTCCACAAACTTTCATGAAAACCTGTGCAGTATTTTGCAAGATGTCCTGACATCGTTCACCTCTATAACCATCTAGGCACTTGCTTCTGAAACGTGTCGTGTAGTTTTTTGGATAAGCAGGTACACAGCTTCCACCGTTCAGACACGGGTTGGAGTCATTACAATTGCACGGCCACCTGGGACTGCAATTAGAAAATGTTATTTTTTGTCCTGAAAATGAAATATTCAGGAAAATTCGATCAGACGTGTGTTATGACGGAATTTTTTCAGCTATTATTTGAACCATTTTTGGACACAAGTATATCCTAGGTGGAAATTGAACCTGTCAACCTTACAGTGAAAGGTCTATAGAAATAAGTTCTGTATAGATTAAGCTACTAAAGTCGAGTTGAGTCACGAATCAAGGCAAGAAAAGGTAAGGTAAGGTAAGGTAAGGTAAGGTAAGGTAAGGTAAGGTAAGGTAAGGTAAGGTAAGGTAAGGTAAGGTAAGGTAAGGTAAGGTAAGGTAAGGTAAGGTAAGGTAAGGTAAGGTAGGGTAAGGTAAGGTAAGGTAAGGTAAGGTAAGGTAAGGTAAGGTAAGGTAAGGTAAGGTAAGGTAAGGGCAAGTCAGGGCAAGACGCATGGCAAGGGAGAGAAAGGCAGCGCAAGGCAAGATATGGCAAGGCAAAGCAAGCCAAGGAAATTAGGCAAGGTTAGGTGCGGTAAGGTAAAATAAGGTAAGGATAAGGTGAGGTGAGGTGAAATTAAATAAGGTGAGAAAAGGCAAGGCAAGGTAGCTAGGGCATAGTTGATTGGTTAGGAAACTTCATAAAATCACGGTTGAAAATTATATTGTTAATTTACTATTGTTTTACCTTTGCGAACTAAGATGGCAGTGTAAAAGAGATTGGGCACTACGTGTTTTGGCTTCTGGTTCGAGGTATTCCAGTACTTATTACTGACAAATAATGACATGTGCCGTGTTTCCAATAGAAAACGTTTGTGTTCATTCGTTTGTCCATATCAAATGAGCTTTAAAAAATTTTGTGCACGGTCAAACCCCGTTCAACCTCCAAGTGGGTTCTTTGTTCAATATATTTTAAGTTTGGCTGGCTTTGTCATGACCTAGAAGTTTAATTTTTAAAACAAGAAACTATTGTCCATGGGCGGCTTATTAATTTTGGCCACCAGTGTAATTTGATTATTTCAAAGCTTCACGAAAAAAGTTTGAAAAAAGTTTATTTAATTTCTTAAGAGAAATTTGTAATTGATCAGTCAGCTGCGATTCCTATAATAACTCTATTTTTTTTCTTACTTCTTTCAAAAATTCACATGCACACATTCAATTGATCTAGCTAATAGTTCAAAGCTGAACTAGTAAACTTGAAATCAAACATTTGAATCGAAAATTTGAATTTTGGTTCGAACATTTGGATTTCGAATCCAATTAACAATTTAGGAACGTAATTTGAAAGTTGACCGAAGACTTTCAAAACCGCGCGTTCAAAAGCAATTAGACTGAAACCGACTGCGAACAGAAAATCCTTCGCCCAGAAATTATTTCATGCATATTACACTTCGAAGCTTACAACTGGTTAAATAACATCCAAAGCTTACCTTGTCATCCTTTGCTAGAAACCTGATAAACCAAGATGAAGGATATTTTTCTTGCCAATTATATATAAGAGGAACAATCGTTTGTTTCTAGTGTGGTACGTTGGCAATCAAGTTGTTTAAATTACTGATGGAATATATTATTATATACATGCTCTAGGTAGTGAATAAAATACGAGCGGCCGATCTGTAAATATTTAAAACATAAGCAGCAGTGTCTTACATGCGATTTTAAAACATGAGGCGATAGCTGAAGTGTTTTAGATCTGATAAAACATGCAATGCGAATGCTTTGACTAATAGCTTCAAAAAGTTAAACGACCCATTTTGTTAAGCCAGGAGAATCAAAGTTAAAGTTTATGTAAATCACGAGGATTTTTTTATCTTTCATAAAACATTGACATTCCATTCATGAATGTTTTTCTACCATTTCTTCATGCACGTTGTAAAAGAATCACATTTTGATTTGATCTTTTTGCACTGAGAGAAAAATGGTATATTCGTAACAAAATAACAATATAAAAAAAAATATCATATTTTGGCACTTTTTCACTATTGCTATCTTATAACAAGCATCAAAGAACATTCCGCTACGATCGAAAATTTAATTAAATTCTGTTAGCAAATTAAAAATATACATGACAAAACTATTGCATCCTGATTGGCTGAAATAGTCCTTGAAAAACTCAGAGGGTGTTTGCCGAGATCGTGCTTGTGCTATTATTTCTTGTTAATTTTCATCTTGTGTTTATATGAGAGCCGAGCCAACCCGCCTAGCCGAGATCTCGGTTACCCGGCTATTTTCCCCCCATGTAAACACGATTGCCCGGGCTGGCTCGCCTCCCCGGGGTGGCATTAAAAGCTAATTCGTACACGCGACAAAACTTGTTTTTATCAGATTTTTTCGACATATTAACAATTCACAAGTTCTGCTTGTTCATGTAACATATCATACACGAGGAAGAGTGTTTCATCAGGATATCCAAACACCGAGACGTTTGTTGAAAACCGAGGCGCAGCCGAGGTTTTTGAACAAACTTCGAGATACAATCTCAAACAAATCAGTATTTTAAGAAAAAATCAAGGTGAAAGTTTGCTTAATTTATGTAATTTCCTCCTCCGATATGCGAACCACAGACACGGTACTGATTTCCTTTTTGTCTTCCTTATGAATTATTAATGAGTTTCTTATTTAAAACAATGAGACTTCGTGTCTAAGACCCCGTTTACACGATGCTGGTACGAATTTGAAAACGGAACAAAATCATGCCGTTTAGGCCTTTAAAATTAAGACGGGTTCCTTGACGGCATGAAGACGACAGCCCAAGTATTTTGGGGTGTTTTGGCAAGAAAATTTATGCGGTCTTTTTGTTTTGTTTTTGTATAATACGTATAAGAAATATTTAACGCTCTGCCGACTCTTTTAATGTGGACCTTTATCATGAAAGCAACTGGATAGCATTATTCATCATGACACCCCCACGATTATCCAGGATACATGCAAATGTCACGAACAAGCATATATCTGATGTTGTTCTAGACTTTAATCAAAGCTGTCACTTCCATTTTTTGGGTAAATTTTGAAGAGTGAATCTATATATTGCAATTCAGATTTTGATGAATAAATTATACTCTATCTAAATTAACATTTTTAAACTGGCCAATCAGAATGTATAATCGATGCCATGGCCATGTTCACCGACCTCCCAACGTAGATGCAAAAAGCCCTGGGTACGAGGTTGATTATTATTTTTTTTGTAACTTTGCGCAAGCATGTTAATTAACACTTTAAATCCGGTTTTCCACTAGGCGGAATTTTGGCGCGGAGTGGAATTTTTCTTTGTCTTTTCTAATTCCTTCCATCCGAGAAATCACAAGACAAAGAAAATTTCCACTCCGCGCGCAAAATTCCGCCTAGTGGAAAACAGCCTTAACGCTCAGTGTCCGATATATCGGACGCCGAGAACAAAAAAACAAACGAGAGAATATAGTAAAAACAATGAGAGAACTATAAAAACAAAAAACAAATATTTTAGTCTTTAAAGCGTTAACAAGTTAAATTGTTAACAAGTTGAACTTATAATATCAGGCTGATATAATTAAGCTTGTTGCTGACAATCTTGTATAACAACTTGTTTAGTACAAACTGGTAACATAACAAGTTGCACGAGCAATTACAAGTAACTTGTTACAAAAGTACTCAGTTGGAGTCACCAACCTTGTTGCAGGTTGCCAATAGCCTGTATACAGCCTTTTTAAGAAACTAGGAACAAGCAGTGCAAATGGGAATGCATGAAACGGTTTGTAGCAGCCTTGTAACAAATTGCTTGCAAGGCAGGTATAGAACAAACCGTGCGTTTTGTACGTGTTTAGTTTGTTGATATTAAAACACTTACATATCTCACCCTAGTGTTCCGCGACAAACATAGAACACTCTAGCCTGCAGTGTCACAGACGCTCGTGAGCAGTGAACTCTATATAAGGACTGGAACGATACCTACAAATCAAATTTTGAAGCCGTCATGGAGGCTGACATGCAGGGCGGCCCCAGCCCTGTTTATATGCAAGAAAATCTTTATTTTTTAAGTTATATTTTGTTATGAACCAATTACAAAGAAATGCAAACATGCTACAGTAATAGATACTTCTTCTAAAGGCTTTTAGCAGCAAAAAGGTAGCTTAAATATTTGACAAAAAACACATTTTGAGTCCGAAACCGCGCGGATCTCTTTATTTTTTGTAGGGCAGCTCCAAGTGTTGAGTCAGTTGAGGTATCAAAAGTCCAGAAAAAAGTCTATGAACTATCTTGAATCAAATAAAGATAGCATTAATCAGGGCTAAAGCCTACTGAAATCTAGTGGCTATAATCTGTCGAGCATATGGATGCTGACATGATCAATATAAACCATAAATATTAAATTTTCTGAACAGTCAAAAAATCGAACAAAACACAGAAATACGCGGAACCGACAGTGTTTTAAAGGCATCAAAGATCAAAATATATGTGGTCTTACAACGATTCAAAAGGTATGAGGAGACTATTCATAAGAGCAAAGACACAGCTTGACAGGGTTGCAAGAATTCATAAAATAAAGACGAATAAATACTAAATATAACCTGAATTTTCGTCAGGAGTTTCCATCAATCCAAGCAAAATTTTGCTTTCGTTTGGCAATATATTTCCTGCTTCAATCTATATTTGCCAGCAAACATACCTCAGACAGAAAGGACAATGATTCTAATACATACTGACTTCGTTATATCAATTCAAAAGAAGTTCAACTACAAAAAAATAGAAAATTCTTGCTGGGCCATTGTCTGTTTTCTACCGCTCCTTGGACGTTGGTCAGACGTTCATGTGTTGCCCCCAGCAGCCGGAAGTTTGGCTTCATCCAATCATAAGGCCGGCCTTATGGAGGTATCGTTCCAGTCCTTATATAGAGGTCACTGCTCGTGAGTGCCAAAAAGCGGCGCTACTAAGTATAGCGTGTATGTATTAGCGCCAATTTGCGCGTTCTGTAATTTATTCCAATTATTTGCAATTTAGGAATGCTTGTAGTGCCCCATACAATTATGCGAATACGAACATTTTGTAACAAATATCTCAGAATCTAAATAAAATGATGAATTTCGCGGACTTCAATTGCAACAAATTTTTTATGAAAGCTGTTCTATAACTTATAGTTTACAAACTTTATTTGTTTGTCTTAATTATTTCAACATTTGCCCGTATATATAGGCAGGTATACAGTCTAGGTATAAAAATCGTTCTATTACTACATATCTTGATAATAATTTATATATAAATGTTAAGACGGGGCAAACGAGAACAATACAATGACGATAGCATAACGGAGCACAACTTCTACCTCTTGAGCTTTTAGTTTTGATCTACCAATATCCATGATTTGTTTATGCAAACTAAGAACAAAAACGGAAAAATAATGCATCTCTGCTATAGTTATAGGGTTAAGAACGATGTCACACAAGAAAGTACACCCCTGAGACTCATGTTTCAATCCTCATCTTAAGGTAAATCCCCCATAATTATGTAAAAGCAACACATGAATACCATTTTATAAATTCTCCTAGCGTACCTTTGAACTTCGGCTTCCACTTTCGCCGATGCTGATGTTTTTTTTTGGCAATATATATTTAGAATGGGAAAAGTCCCATTCTAAATATATATTGCCAAAAAAAAACGTGCCGTTAGACAGTTATTTGTTTGACTACTGTTTCCAGTTAAAAATCCGCTGTTGTTTTCAGTCCTATAACGCTCAAAACGTTTAGCTCATGCAGAATTAACAACAAATAAAAAATATGTAATGTGGGTGTATCATTAAGTGTTTGGACGCGAATGAGATGTTTAATTTGTATATCAAACAACCTGAAATATCTCAACAACGAAGCAAAAAAAACGAAAAATTCCAAAAGATGTTACTTTGTCGTTTTAAGTAGTCTTTCAGAAGAGACTGAATTTTCGCTCCATTGGTACACTGATAATTACTACTGACAAATCTAACCTTTTCCGTTTTTAATCGTATTCATGGACCTTCTCCCCTAAAAAAACAAACAAACGAAAACGAAGAAGCTTCTAGGGGGACAGTGGAATACATATTAAACCAACGACGACACCTTTTTTAAGTTCTTTCACTTTTTGCTCCAACTGTTTTAAGTGATTCTTGTCAGGAACGGTCTGTTTTAACTGGATCGGTAACTCTTTAATTTGTTCTGTTAAGATCAGACTTTCTCTTCTTGCACCAATGCCTTGGTAAAAATAATATGTTTAAACATGTTGTTTAACAATTTGTTCTTGGACAAAATGTTGCAGTGCATACATTTTTTATCAAAGTTATAGCCAGTATAGAGTTGTTGACTTGTTGGTTTCCTCGTGTGCCTCAAAGGTTTGTCGCAGGGTATTCCGGTTTTCCTCCTTCCAAGAAAATAAAAACTATAATTTCCCCAATTAGTTCTACGAAGTGGTTCTATGGGTGAGGGCCATTGGGTTGTTAACAAATAAATATAATTAGCACAAAAATATGATATTAAAAATTTAATAATTTTAGGGGAAGGAAAAACATTGATCACACTTTTTACTGTGTATGATTAAATCAATAATTATTTTTTTATTCAACAGAAAAACTAAAGAGAAAAAACAAGGAAAGAAAAAACCCAGATTTTGATTTGATTCTTTACACCCAGGGAATGTTGAAGGTAAGAAAACAAAAGGATTACATCTTTTTTACTTCAAATTGTAAAATCTTCATCAAAAATAAATATAATTTTCACGAATATAATCTTCATCAAAAATAAATATAATTTTCACGTGGGCAATTAGCTATTAAAGCTAAAGTACAAATCACAAATGGGGCAAAATACGAAAATACGTTCTATTTAAAAAGTTTTTGTTTTTTCATGTAGGAAAACGTCTGCGCACCCTGACAAAGACGTACCATTGAAAGACAGCAAGAAAAAGAAAAAGAAATCGTGTCGAAAATCACCAAGAAATCGTGCGGTTTATTAGACTAAGGCTGAGGCCGTTTTCAAACGTTGTAATCGTGAATGTATTTTTAAATGTAATTAATTTTTTTTTTGTTATTATTAACCAATTTAAAATCTGTATATCGCTTTTTTTACTATTAATAAATACTTTCCTCCGGCAGGAGGTTGCGTTTTCACTCCTGTTTGCCTTTGGAAATATTTCAACTCCCGAGGCGAACTAAACAATACATGCTCCTCCCGCGCGGGCAAAGCGGACGTAACGAAAACAGCCTTTATGGTAAACGAAACAGAAGGAATTAAAATAATGTATACAGTAGATACGCGATGGCTATAGATTTCGTACATCTATGAAATAAATACGTATTAAAAGTACAGTAATATATTTGATTACACTTGAAAAACTAAACTGGCGTAAGTGTTCGCTAGAGTTCGTGTGGCGGTGTGCTAGAGCCACTGATCTCTCCACATATAGACGGCTGGCCAACCTCGATAAAAGTGTCTCAAAAACACCGTTGATGGCATGTTTTGTTACAAGCAGGCAACCATGCTAAATCGTAACGGATAGTGTATACTTTGAAGGCGAGGGGTGTTTGGCAGCCGTAATTATTGATTTATATACTAAAATTTAGAGCTTTTTGAAAGCACATTGTGATGGATGGGATATCTGTAAAGTGCTGCCTATTTACGTTTGTGTTTTATTTGAATTAGCTAAATTCAGAATGCTATCCAATCAGCGTGCCTCTAGTTTTGCTTAACCTAATTCGCATAACTCACAATCATAAACAAACAAGACGCCTTGTCAGGCGTTCACTCGGGCTACTGCAAACTCGCAGCTTAAATTACCTATAAAAGTCTAAACATCATTGGTCAAAACACAATCTAATTCTCCGATAGAAAACACAATTCGCAATACACAAAACACGATTGCCTGTATTTAACGTATTTCCACACAGCGTTCATATGTCGAGTCCCTTCTGGTGTTAAATATCAACACAGCACGATCATGTTTAATCAGCGATTGTAAACGTATATAAGATCAAGATACCTGCCAGCGACATTACTGAAAAATAGCTATGTCTGTGAACCAGTGAACTCGATGTAAGTTAAAATGTGATACCTGGAACGCTAACGAAGGACCAAAAAGTGAGGCAAAAAGTTCCAGGCCCCTGCGCGGTTTGCAGGTACGATTCAGTCTCCCACAAAATGTTTTTTACACGGCCGCCCGTCTTGAGCGAACTGCGAAGGCTCGAAAAAGGGTTTGAAAAAATTATTTATCATACTAAACGTGCATTTAATGGTTTCCCATTGTTGTGCAGCGCTGTTGTTGTTTTATTTACTGTATAGCAGTCCAAAACTATACAGTAAATTAAGCTAGGGATGAAAATGGGCTGAGAAAACAGACGTCCTTTTGCTGGCTAGGATGAAAACAGCCAGCCGAAAAGGTGAGAACAAGAGTGAGAAAGCTATTCTTGTACGAGTTTGAAGACGTATTGATACTTGATATTTCATAATATACATCTAATGTCATTTTCTTATTTCTGCTCCTTTAATTTCTTGTTCAGTTTTGTTAAACGGCCTTTTGTAACTAATGATATTTTAAGAAATATAAACTGACAACTTGATTGTTTATTTTTCACGTTTACTCATGGCTAGTTGTTGTTTTCGGTACGAATGCGGAATGCTTTTTAAACAAAACGAACTGATGAAACTGGTACTAACCTAAACGGCATATTCTATACTAAGTTTGTGTTGATTTTTTGTATCCTCTTCGGAGTGACGAAACTCTAATATATATGGTTTATAATATAACGAAAATTTGATTTAATTTCTTCACTGACAAACTTCGTGCACGTTTTGTAAAGACAATGACTTTTCCTATAGCAACAAATAGACAATCACTCACATAATTAGTTCGGCAGCATAGGACAACCAATCAAAATTTAAAATGCACGTTTAGCAAAGCGTGATAAAATGATTCAATAAATAATTTTTCAAACCTTTTCGAGTCTTCGCAGTTCGCTCAAGACCGGTGACCGTGTAAAAAACATTTTGTGGGAGACTGAATCGTACCTGCAAACCGCGCAAGGGCCTGGAACTTTTTGCCTCACTTTTTGCCCCCCGAATGACTGGACGTTAGCGTTCCAGGTATCACATTTTAACTTACATCGAGTTCACTGCTGTGAACACACTGAACACGTCCAAGAAAGAACACTTGACTTCAAACAACTTGATCAAACATCAGGATTCAGGAAAGCGAAGAAAGAAAACATGAAGATTAGCATTTAGCACCCATCATCAGCCGCGCAAGGCCTGATGGGATGACGTAATGATCGCCATTTCGAAACATAGACAAAAAAATAATAAAAATAATAACGGAGCCGAAACCTAGACTCGTCTACCACAGGTAGCCCGAGTAACAAGAAATATGGCGTGAATACACCTAAATATAATACTTCGAAGAAAGGTCACAAAAAGGTAAGCTTCCCATGCAAGAATCAGAAAATTATTAGATCTGGTAGCTACAGGAAAGTCTCATATTCGTAAATTACTTCGTTTTATTTTGGTAATTTGCCAATACCGCCATCTATCTACTGTTATAAAGCTGAGCTTTTGTACTATAGTATAGTACTGCTCATAATATCCTTAGACATTTAACTCACCGGTTCAACAGTACTATCTTGTGATACACGGAAGGCAACCGGCCTAGTCATCTTGATCAATGTCTAAGCTACATTTCTATGCTGGTTGTCTGCTTGTAACAAAAAGTTTTCAGATTGTTGTGGCTGTTCTTCTAAGTGTTATATTTAGGCGAATTTGCGCCATGCATGTTTCTTGTTTGTTTATAATTGTGAGCTATATATGCGAATTAGAATAATCAGAACTTCAGGCACGCTGGTTGGAAGCATTCTGAATTTGTAATTCAAATAACACACAAACGTAAATAGGCATCGCTTTTCAGATATCCCATCCATCACGACTGCCAACACTCCTCACCTTCAAAGTATACACTATCCAATATGATTTAGCATGGTTGCCTGCTTGTAACAAAAAATGCCATCAAAAGTAATATTTTGAAGCCTTGGCCGGCCTTCTAATAACTGGATTACTGATCCGGCTCAAAAAATGAAGCCAGCGGAGATGACGAGTTTCGAGTACCAAGATGGCCGCCACGGAAAATTGTATGTTTTCGTAGCTCGAAAAGAGACGAAAAAAAACACAAAAATATTTCTGCCATTGGTATCAAACAAAGAACACTGTAAAAGGTTTAGACTTTAGAAGCTTAGTTTCTGCATTTGTTGGTATTGAGCAGTAAAACGTGTTATTTCGTAGTGTTTACTCTGCTCGTTAATCGATAAACTTGCCTATATCACAAAACTCGTAAAACCCCCAACGAAATCAGTCCAACGTAAAAACCCCAACGAAATCAATCGCCCTCGTTTTCTATGAGGGATAGTCAACTCGGCTTCGCCTCGTTGACTATTCGCTCATAGAAAACTCGGGCTCGTTGTCTAATTAAATATAAACAGGTTTCAGAATTACTTTCAGCTTTTTATCTCGCGTGTAAAGTGGACTCCACGCACGTCGAGATTAGCACCCTCACCGGGCTCCGGGCCTTCGGCCCTTCGCCCCGGGCTCGGAGATAAAATAATAACCGTATTAACTACGCATGCGTAGAACGAATATCTTGCGTGTAAATGTCACAATACACGGCCGACAGGAGCGAGAACACCCCGAGCTCAAAGTCAAACATCTCCGCTCAAAATCGTCGCTCGACCATAATTCTTCTACGAGCGCATAGCACGAAGGTTGGGCTTGCCATAGAATACGGTTTGTTGACAAATTCATCAGTTTCAAATGTCCTCAGAACTCACTTGAGCCAGCACGCACGTGGACTGCGAACTGCCCCATGAAAGTGGCCGATTTTCTATGCGATTTCCGGCCCACATTATTCTACGGAACGGAACGGAACGGAACGGAACTCGACGTTGCATTATTTTACGGAACGGAACGGAACGGAAGCTTACGCATATATAATACTAGTATAGTGAAAATATGTCTATTATTGTATTTATTATAATTTTAGCAATTTTTTTTCCTATTTAATTAACTGTAAAACACGGTAAAGTCTCCGTTCACACCTAAACGTTTTTCTGCGTGTTTGTATTGTTTACTGTTCTCAAGGGAATCGAGAACAATCAGTTCATTACTTAAAACAAAATAAAAACGCAGAAAAAAAAACGTTTTCGTGTAAACGGAGCCTTTAGTCAGGTCTTTGTGTTTCCAATTGAAAAAATTTTACACAAGGACAATGCTCGAAAGGCACATAAACTATTTTTTAACGCCATTCTACCCCCCCCCCCCCCCTAAAAACACACACAATAACCGGTAGGCAGTTTATTACAATGACTAATATGTACCAGGCAACACTGACAAATATCAGGGGCACTCCGCTAGAGGATGTTCGCTTGTAATGACTGTAATAGTTACAATGACTAAAATCTACTAACACTAACACTAACACTAACACTAACACTAACACTAACAATTAAATGTCATGAGAAGTGAGAATGTTCGCTTGTAAATAGTTCGATTACGTCAAAAGACAAAGGGGACGTATTAATATCGCATCAATATGTCATTGGTTACAAATAAACATTTATAGGTAATACAATATCAATATGTTGCCTCAAGATGCTGTCTGTTGGTAACTTTCCTGTAACGCATGGTGCAAAGTCCTGGTAATTTGAAATAGAAAGTTTAAATTCCTCAGGTTACATGCATGTTCTGAAATACAAATATTAACGCAAAACTGTACATATCTTAGTATTCAAAAATAATGGTTTTACCGATTTTTAGATCAGTTTTCTATAAAATTATTCTGTCGATAAGCACCGGGAGCAAAACCATTTATTTCCTGAAAGCCATGCGTCGTCTGGTGTCTTGATACAGTGCTTACCATGGAACCAGCGTTTGCAGTTACCGCACTGTATCATTGGAGCATTTGCAATAGCTGGTAATCGGCAGACACAGTATATTGGCATTATCTCCTTGGCCTTAAACCTTCGTGAAGACCGATGCCGTCCTTGTTTCAATGGGAACATTGTAAATTTATGGTTTTCTAAGCAACCAATCAAATGATTCCGCATTTTCTCCTGGTCGAACCAGACTTTGTCAGGCGATATTCCTAAGCAAATGGCTGTGGCAAATGCGAGAGCAAAAACGCCGCAATCATTGCCTCCGTTTTGTGTTTGAACATCGGCAAATTGAAGAATAATAGCATCTTCTTCCGCCATCAGCATGGATGCTATTTGGGTCTTTGTGTCTTCCCCAGCTGATGAATATAGGCTGTCGTACACTAAGACGGTTGATCTTTCGGTCCCGACTGTGCTGATAGTAATCCAGTGATTTCTATCGTGTAGAACTTGAACAAATTCTTGCTGTTGTACCGTGAAGGAGAGTAGTTGACCAAGCAGACTATTTTGGAACCCAGCTTCGCAAAATTTGTCTTGAAACTGTTGTGCGAGGACCAACTGGCTGCTGTTAATAATATCATCCGTTAACCATCTCCCTGATTCAATAATGGTCTTGTCACATTCATGTAATGTGAAAGTATCACTCTGAATCCAAACTGGCTTTGGTGTTGGGGGGTCACTCGGTTCAACATCCAAAACATGACTAAGATCCAACACGGTGGTGGTGGTTTGTTGAGTAATCGGCTGGGGTTTTTGTTTTCTGGTTTCTTTTCGAAGACTGGTCATTAAGTTGTGGGAAGAGTTATTGAACAACCTTTTCGTTCTCTCGCGGCAGTGTTGTTGGTTTTCAGATTGGTCAGAAGAAGGAAAATTTTGCTGATTGACATCACATGTGTTATGTGTCTGATTGTGCAAGGGGCTATTTCTGATATTTCCTGCAATAATAATAATAATAATAATAATAATAATAATAATAATAATAATAATAATAATAATAATAATAGTAATAAGAGCAGTAATAATAAGAATAGCAGTAATAATAATAATAATATTAAATAATAATAACAACTGACAAACCCGTGACATCATTTGAATCTTGTTGATCCAATAATGATATTAGAATATCCAGATCAGTTTTGTTATCTTCTTTCTCTTCGTCTTCTTTCTCTTCGTCTTTTTTCTCTTCTTCTTCTTCTTCTTCTTCTTCTTCTTCTTCTTCTTCTTCTTCTTCTTCTTCTTCTTCTTCTTTCTCTTCTTCTTCTTTCTTATCTTCTTCTTCCTTTTTTTCTACTTCTTCATTCTCTTTCTTTACTTCTTTTTCTTCCTCTTCTTTTTTACCACCAGAAGTCAACGAATCAACGGGTACACTGTTTTTACCATTTTGTACTTTTTCTTTTCGATTTTTTCTGTGTTGTTTCTTCTTTGGAAGGTTGCTAGAAGCATCAGGTGCTGGACCCACTTCACTATCTCCTGGTCTCGGTCTCCTTCTTCCAGATTTCTTTGCCACTCCCCTGCGTGCTTTGCGACGAAGCTCTGTGAGGTTCCAACGAGTAGGGGATGTTTTCACTTCAATACCAATACTCATCTTGCAGGCCAGTATGTGGTAGCAGGTTGTTGTTGACGGACAAGTGCATGTTTCCTTGGGAAATAAAGTTACAGCATGTGGGCGACTTGATCCCATGACTGTAAAGACTTTCAAAGCGGGATTGTGTACAACTTTCCCTTCTTCTAGCAGCTTTCTAGCCCTGGATTCTTGGGAGCAGTTTGGGTTAGGCGGTTCCTATAATTAAGATGTATATATATATAATATACTTCTAAAACTCATTAATAATTCATGAGGAAAACACAAAGAAAACCCATGTTTAATGAGGGTTTATATATGTGATATAGATTTCTCTTGATTTACATAAACTTTAGCTTTGGTTTTCTCGACTTAAACGGGTTTTTTTTTAGAAAAATTACTACGCCAATGAACTTACCAAATAAATCGTTTTAGAAGTAATTTACAGAATTCGTGTCCGTTCTGTATCGGGATACAGGCACTCGGCTTCCCCTCGTGTCTGTATACCCCGATATAGAACGGCCACTCATTCTGTAAATAGTACATACAGGGTGTCCCCCAAAAAATGCCCCCCATCCGTTTTTGTACTGCAATTTGTACTAAATTTTTATATCACGCCGAAAGCCCATCACTCCTTCTTTGTTGTCTGAAATTTTCAGAGCTAAATAGTTATCTACTCGCTTCCTGGAGTCATTTAAAGAGGCACATAATTTGAACTTGTCCAAATTATGCAAATTATCTATGCTACCTACATATTTGGAAAAATACAGGGTATCCCAAACGAATGTCGCCCATCCCGTTTTTTACCACAGCTTTGTTTGAGTGCGGAATACAAGTTTGAATACATATGCATGTGAAAACTGACCACAGGGGAATAAAGTTTGATTCCAAATGAAGCAATGCGGCATCAAATCATGTGGGGTTCCTTGGGGTAATAACAATGCTCATGAGAGGTCCATGCACATGTTTGCCATGTAGGCAGAAGTGCACTTCTTCCGTCTTAAGATGGTTGGACAACAATTCACTCCCGAGGAAAGAGCATTCATGGTATTTTCCTATGATCATGAAACAAGAAGCCCAACAAGGACAAGGGAAGCCTTTAGGAGAAGATTTCCAAATCTTGACGTAGCATACATAATTTGGACAAGTTCAAATTTTGATGCTGCCTCTTTAAATGACTACAGGAAGTGAGTAGATAACTACTTAGCTCTGAAAATTTCAGACAACAAAGAAGGAGTGATGGGCTTTCGGCGTGATATAAAAATTTACTTCTTGTACCATAATTAAAGAAGGTGCACCACATAAATCGATTGGGGGCATTTTTTTGGGGGACACCTTGTACATTATTATCTTTTATACAATACCCTGGTTGCTATGCGTGTTTTCATTGGTTGTTGGCCATGATCTATCAGAGGACAGACACATGGTCACGTCAGATCACGTCAGCTTACTTGCTTATTTCTTTCTTCATGCCCCAAAATCCGGGAAGAGTTTCGATAAAAACCTTTTAAATTTTTATTGTATAAAACAAATAGATTCCATTTTTTTGTTGTCTGTTCAGTTATAGATGCACAGAGGACGTCACAACGTGGTAAGAACATCAGTGACCCACTCGACTGCGTCTCGGGGCCACTTTTTTGTTCTTACCACGTTGTGACGTCATCTGTGCATCTATAACTGAACAGACAACGGCAAAATGGAATCTATTTGTTAACTAGATATTAGGAATAAAATATTTTCACTATGAATATTATGATAAAAAATTAGACTACACTATAGCTACACTTTCGTGTTCGACTGTTTGATAAATCACATTATATTACCTCTTTCTGCATAGAGCGCTTATTATTTTTCTCCAAAATTTCTCCTTTGATACGCTGGACGATTTCTTCTGGGGGATAAACTTCCAAATCAGGGATGGACTGCTCGCAGAAGAAATGCTGGAATTGTGCGTGCAAGTGATAATTTCCAACATTATGCTGGCCACGAGTTATCTCGCATAGATAATAACTCTGCAAGTAATACAGAGCTAGAATCATACAATCGATCGGAGATTCCTTCCAATCCTGCATTTGCTTTATGACGTAGTTTAAACTCTCTGCCTGGTTGGTTGTCACTCCACTGTACGGATTGTACACGCCATGATCCTCCAAAACCCACCTGCCAATTGATGTAATCTGGGCGTGTATATTCCCCAGAAAGTACTCGTAAAATGGGGCGCTCCACTTCTTCTGCATTTCATCCAGTTGTGTTTGATATTCAACCAATGTTCTTTGATGAAAAAGTTGTTGAACATATTTAGTGTATTCAAGCACATCTTGAGATGGAGCACCATGAGATCTGAGCCATCTTTTCACATCGCGGGTAATATGATTCCAGCAGCGTAATCTAGTCACTGTTGGTAACTTTGCGACGACTGCATTTACTATGCCTTTCTCTTCATCAGTGACTATTGGGTATTTGGATTGATTTAAGGATGGCGTATGCTTGAGTAACTCGTTTAGCAGTTCTTCGTGGCATTCTGGAAATTTCCTTTCGTGAACCAAGAATGCAGCTGGAATTACAGGCGACTCTTTGAAAAGTGTGTGTCTGAAGGCGAAAACAGAGATGTAGAAGTCCCCAAGCTGAAAGGTGGTATCGTATGACATAATCTGAGGAGAGGGTGATTGAATCAGGAGAAGTTTCTCCAATTCATCCAAGATAGATTTGAGTCCACAAACACACACCATATTTGGATGGGTCTCAATTTTGTGTACGAACTCAGGTAAATCAATGGCAATTTCGTGCAGATTATAAAGAGAGTCGTGCGTTATTCTCCGTTCCAGAAGCTGCTTGTTTCGCAGGTTTTCAATTTGCTGTGAGTTTCGAGCTTGATACACAGGTACATACGATGTTGGCACCTTGCTGGTGATATTCTTTTTGTAAACTTTTGACGTGGTCCGTTGACTGCAATCATTCTCTAAGCTTCTGATCGTCGATGGGCAGGTGCGAACGTATCCTCTGTCGGTGTGCTTTGCGTTTTTGTGAGCAAAATCACAAGCAGCTTTCTCATTTCCGAGATAATGAATGAGGACATTGCCATTCGAAGGGACAAGTTCGTAAGCTTGTTTAGTGAACTCTTTCGAAGGCCCGATAAGGGTATCGGCAAGAAAGTATGTTTTCTTTATTGTTGGATTTTGTCTTGGTAGTTTTCGTACCGCATTATTAACCCACCTGTATTGATCACAGCGCCAGTCATCTAACAATATAACAAAGCATCAAAGATTACTGGAATTTTACGAGCTGTTATATTAGAAATCGATCCGATTAACCTCATATAGCCAGGGCTTTTTTTGGTCTTGGATCTTCAGGTGTTGAGAGCAGGGCCTCTTTTAAGGATTTTTCCGTGGGGGATGGGGGGTGGGGGTGGGGGGGGGGTGTGGTGGGTAGGGACTCTTCTAAGGGGGTCCGGGGCATGCCCCCAATTTAGAGTCTCGGAAATGCCATTTCCCGCATTCTGAGGGGTGATTTTTAAAACTGAAGCACTGAAGGTGGAAAATGTTGTGAGGAACTAGAAAAAGATTTTTCGTCACCACATACATCTTATCAAAATAAAAACTATTTAACTAATATAAAGATTTATATTTGTAACAACTGAAACTATTCAACTGATTTGTTTATCCATACACATTTTATCCTGGGGCAAAAAAAAGGGGGGGCAAAATCAATTCGGGAGGGGAGCTCAAGGCCAGTTATATAGTTAAGAGGCCCTGGTTGAGAGAGGCATTGAGAGGCATATAAAACATCCAAAAATACTTAATTTTATTGGTATATCTCACATGTTACGTCATATGACGTCATCTTTATACGTAAAATTAAAGACGTTGATTACGTCATTATATGACGTCATCTTCCGCCATCTTTGATTGCCCAATATATATTTTATTTATGACTTAAATAAATAGTCGTACATATTACAATGGAAACATATTGGTAGAATGCTAAAATTAAACTTTTAATACATAAACCTCCTTTAATATAAGTGGTGAAAAACAAATGCCCAACATTTTAATTTTCTGAGTTGTTTTTTGAAGGTCAAGAAAGTAATTTTTGCTCGAATTCAATATCAATTAGTCAAAAACAAAAAATAAATAGAAAAATTATAGAATTACAACCAAAATAAACAACTATTATGCAAACTTTTTACAAACCTTTTTGGCTGGGATTGTTCGAGGACGTAAAAAGAAACATTTCTCCTGCTTTTGGTTTGCATGCTGGCAAAGTAGACAGCTTGTCTTCTGGAGGTTTCCTCAAAATGTTAACGACATCCGACAAATCAAGGGGCGAAGTAGATGTTCGAAAGACTTGTACCGTTGATGACATAGTGTCACACTGCAATTTCCAGCACGAAAACGAACGATCAATACATTGCAAGTTTCGAGTCTCTTCTGGCAAACTGGCAAGTCATTGCATTTCCCGCCAATAGTTTCCGTACAAAGATCGTAAGATCGTAAGCTTCCGTTCCGTTCCGTTCCGTAAAATAATGCGACGTCGAGTTCCGTTCCGTTCCGTTCCGTTCCGTTCCGTAGAATAATGTGGGCCATTTAGTGCTTACCGATTTCCGATCATGTATTTATTTGCAACCTGCAGTTCCGACTGGCGATTGTATATTTCGTCGGCGAACTGCCACAATGTTGATCCTCGGGATTTGTCTGGTAAATATTCTTATTTCAACTGGCTTGACTGCCCCAACGGCTAGTAATAAGCACCAGCGAGACAACGGTATCCGTGGACCCGAACAGGTTCACATCTCGTACGGCGATACTCCGGACCAAATGATTGTAGTGTGGTCGACGGACAACGTCTCAATTTCTTGTGTGTCACTCGTAAGTTATGGATTAAACTCCGACAAGTTGGATATCAAAGCCATTGCCACAGATGCTATTCTTACGGAAGGAAATCCAGACGGATTAAAGCAACAGCATCGTGCTGTATTAAAGGTATTCGTATATAATTTGTATTTGACAGAACTTGTTGTTTGACAGAACTTGTATAATAAGAATAAGATGTAATAACCCAGTTGTGCCGAAAAATTTCAGGAAATAAAGTACGACAGACTTAACAAATGTACATCACATCATGCACCCAACGTTTGATTTCTTATCTAGCAAGATGGGTACGAACCGTGGTACGAACGGAAAAGTAAAAATATTTGGGATAAACTTGAAATATTATTTACATCGAAAGCTGCTGACCAGTAGGTGTTGTCCGGAAATAAGTTTCACGTAATATTTAAATGACTTTAACAACCTCGTACCCAGGGTCTTCTTAAAGGTGGAGCGCCGCGGACCCTTTCATAGAAGGTTCTGTCTGTCTGTCTGTCTGTCTGTCTGTCTGTCTGTCTGTCTGTCTGTCTGTCTGTCTGTCTGTCTGTCTGTCTGTCTGTCTGTCTGTCTGTCTGTCTGTCTGTCTGATACCGAGTTGCTTGATGCATCAGCAAAGTGCAGAAATAGAACTATAAGTGTACTGAAAGTTAGATTAACACAAAAGTAAATATAAAAGTTAAAAAGAAGTAGGTATACAAAGTACAGTCCAGTTTCACTTACGTATGTTGCTTGACGGTATCTCAGCTAACCAATATGGCAATCTCATGTGATGAAAGGAAAGTTATCTGCAAAAGAATTACATAGAAAAGTGTTATTTTTAAGACTTATATATTAAGTTATACTTATATATAAACTTATATATTAACTTTTTATATTGGTGTTTCTATAAGGTAGCTTGTCGTTTTATGACTTTCAAGACGTTTCATTCGATTGTAGTGTCTAAGCTGATGTCAACATTATTTAATCCCTTGACTACCAGGGGTCTTCCCTAGACGAGTAAAATCGTCTTGCGTTAGCCAGAGTAAAATACTTTGGCGTTTGCCAGAGTAAAATACTAAGGCTACGTCCACACGTATACGTTTTCGTAGCGTTTTCATATTGTTTCAGGTAAGTAGACCATTGTTTTCTATTCCCTTGAGGACGGAGAACAATATGAAAACGCTACGAAAACGTAAACGTGTGGACGTAGCCTAAATGTGCGTCTACATGCGTGCTTGCGAGTCAAGGTGTTAAGGAACAGCTCCTATAGCTCTCACTGTGTTCATGCACGTCGTCTTGAAGACGTGAAAAATGCTTAAGGCCTGGCCAAACGCTTTCAACATTTCATTCAATATCGTTCAACATTGTTGAATTCAACCGTGATTCAACATGTTGAAAGCGTTTGGCCACCCTGTTGAATGATGTTGAATGGTGTTGAATGATGTTGAACGAAATTTGAACACGTTCAAATTTTCGTTCAACATGCGTTCAACAATGTTGCATGAAATGTTGATAGCGTTTGGCCAGGCCTTAGAAAATATAGCTAGATTGAGGACAGCTATTACCAACAACTCCATTCTTTTTAGACTTTACCTTTTACAAGAATAAAACGAATGGCTAGACTGACTTAATGATAGATAATTAATAGATAATTAATTTTTATATGATCCTCGTTCTATAAGTTAACAACCACACTTAGACCCCGTTTACACGGTACGGGATGAATTCGAGACCGGTTACTGGACGAATTCGAGACTCAACACTCAACGAGTGATAACGAGTCTCCACTCACCCACAGTACACTGACTACACTCAGTGAGGGTGAGTGGAGACTCGTTTGAGTCGGTTGAGTTGCACTTACTGAGTGTGAGGGGCCACTCATTGAGTGTGAGTGTGACTGAGCTTTTAGAATACAGGCGTAAATGTGCAATATAATATTTTAACTTCCATTTTGTATTTTATACTAAAAAGTTTTAAATTTTAATGTTGTAGAAACTTGGCACCAGGTAAAACATATTATTATCAAGCGTACAGTGGAAACCTGTCTAGTCCTCAGTATAGTTTCGAGGCCATGAGAGTGGATAAGGTAATGAGTAAATCAATACAAAAAGAAAGGTCTTTTTACAGCCATGCATTCATACATGTATTTTAGTGTCAAAAATATTATGTATAAATATTTCTCAAACTCATTAATAATTCATGAGGAAAATTCAAAATAAATCAATATTTAATCAGTATTTAGAAATCGGAGGAAGATTACGGTCAAATTTAGCAAGCTTTGAGGTCGATTTTCTCTTAAAATATTGATCCGTTTGAGAAGCTATATCCAACACTCGCCAGTGTTCATCCTCCGATGTCTAAATACAGCCAAGCTGGTTAAAAAAACTCGGCTTCGCCTCATATTTTCAACCCGCTTGGCTGTATTTAGAAGAACACTGACTCGTGTTGGATATATTACTTAAAAACACGAACAATCTGATAAAATACGTGCTGCTGCGAGTGTTCTGAATAGCTTCAAAAACGACAAAGTTCATTGTATATATAGGTAAAATCAAATGAGGCCAAATGAGTACTATTAGTCTGAGCTTTCGTCGTTCAACGACATCATCAGAGACGACGATGATGTCGTTGAACGACGAAAGCTCAGACTAATAAAACATTTTTATTGTTTCAGTAGCTGGCCTCATTTGATTTTACCTACAGTGGAACCTTGTTAATACGACCACCGTCGGGCCAAAAAAATGTGGTCGTAATAACGAGGTGGTCGTATTAACTACTTAGAATGTCAGAGTTGGAAAAAAGCTGCGGGTATGTGGGTACCACCCGGAGGAAGGTTTACTTTAGTGAGGAAGGTTTAAAGTTTAAAGTGAAAACACGTGAAACAACATTCAGTAATCTGAGAAAGTTACAATTGATCAAGCAAGGTGTCGAGAAGAAATGCGATTTGCAGCAAAACATTGGCTAACCAACAATTATGCAGCACTGGCAGTGGCAGCAGTTACATGTGTGAGACATGTACGCTGATGTCTGGTGTGATGTCTGCATGTATCTTCGCAGCAGTCGAGGGTAGTTGGCAGGCTATCAGTCAACAGCGGTCAGTTATTAGTATAGCTATTGTAGTATGCCAAAGCTTACCTAGGAAAACCAAAAAACCAAGGTACTGTAAAAGTCACGCAGTATTTATGAACGTTGCGAAACACAAAATTCTCGTTATATATTTTGAGGAAGGTTATCTAAACTTAAAAACCCATCCGGATGAAGGTTGAATACGTTTTCCAACTCTGTAGAATGTGTTCAGGCCAGAAAAAAGTGGTCGTAATAACGGGGTTCCACTGTATATACATAGTACACACGCAAAAACGCACATTCTGTGTCAGACCTGATGCAGAATGATGTCAGATCTGTTCAGAAAAATGTAGCGACCCCTGATACAGCCTGTTGCAGACTTGCAGTATCAGCTATGATACACCTATGATATCATATCTGTATCATACCTGCAGCTACAACAGACTGTTCAGAACAGATTCTGTCAAACTGTATCAGCCTGACACGGTCAGTGCTGTATATAACAGACTGAACAGGTATGTTGTCTACGGAGCTGTCGCAGTCTGTTAGAAATTCCAACTAAATGTTGATACATCAGCGCTGGTACATTCTGTAGCTGTCAGGCTGTATCAAGGGTCGCTACATTTCTCTGAACAGATCTGATATCAGAGCTGAACTGTGCGTTTTTACGTGTGTACATACAACATGCTGAATATCATACTGAAGGACACTTTCACTAGATTACAAAGTTCATTGACATAGTAATTTTGAAACGACTAGTTCTGCTTTATATATACAAATGTTTTTGTTTTCAAGGACTTTATTCCTCAACTGCTGGTTTATGGTGACATGGGAAGACATAGTGGTGCCCCAAGTTTGAAGGCTTTAATTAAAGAAGCGGAATCAGGTTTAAATACGGCTGTTCTTCATGTTGGGGATTTTGCTTATGATCTTTTCACAGAAGGCGGTGTGGTAAGCTGGACTATATATATTATAGTAAAAAAGTAGAGTTCTGCATGAGTAGACAGTGTTTTGGATATAGAATAGCTAAAAGGTGGTGAACTACCGAGGTTTTCAGCAATGGAACACGGACCTTTCGAGCGGAGCCGTTCATTGGAGTAAAACGTGGCAATAACGTCAATATTTTGTTGCTATAAAAAGGGGGAGATCTTTGTGGTTCACCGACTTGTTCAAAGGCTGATTAGCACTAATCGTGGATTAAACGTTAACCTGTTGTCACTGTCAGTCTATTTTCGTACTTTCTGGCTGACTGCTTCACTTCAAAGTTCAGAGAATAAAACCTTTATTAATTCATACAAGGTCTGTGAAAGAAAAATACCTTATTCTTTACAGAGATGCCCAGAAATTTGTTCAGCGATTTTTCACAAATCAAGAATCAAGCTAATCATTTTTTTAACAACCGCCCCCAGCCTGAATGCTAGTCTCACAGTATAGGTGTTATCCTAGTTGCCGTTTGCTTTACTACTTCGTAAGATCATCCCAAAAAGACATGTGTATCTATTCATATATCCCGTGTTAATAACAGCGCTGTGTAGTAACGAGATACAAGGATGCATGGATGAAGTCAGTAAATAGACGTACACAGTACTAAATTTGGAGGGTCGCAATCCCCGGTGGGCATCTCGGGCCGGCAATCATTACACCACCAAGCTAGCGAGTCGCCAAGGCCTGGCAGACCAGTCTGGTGCTGGCACACAAAGCGCGATCCTACTCATTTAGGTAATGGTGGTGTTCCTGCGCGACCGAGAAACTCCTCTCAACCAGGGGATTACGATTCACACTACTAGTCTAGTGGAGAAAGAAAGTAAATAATACAAGTACTCACCCATGATGTGGCTGCACAAACCTGAACCTATAGAAAAGGCGTAGGAAACAGCTGCAGCAGACACTGCAACATACAGCAAAGTTAAAGCATAACACTGGACGCCAAATGCAATGCAGATCACCCGGCCAGCAAGGCCGGGAGACTTCAAGTAATATCCTGTCTAAGATAGAACAGTTAGGTTATGAAAGCAACATAAATTGACACAGGACGACAACGTACAATACAAATTAGCTAACAAATTAATTTATCACCTGGCATGCCAGGGAGAGCAAGACTCGATGCGTCTGTGCTCACAGCTTACTCCTTCTACAGAGTAGACGGAGCAACAAACGGTGGAGCAACCGTTGGCAAGCCGGGAGAGCCCTCTCCCGGCGGTAGCAACAAAAGGTTCTGCAAACGAACCTTGCTGAACACCAGAGGCGCATCTGGTGAAGGAATAGAGAGGCTCCAAGATTACAGTGGGAAGTAGGAGTGGTGTAGAGGACGCACAGACGGATCAACAACGGTGGAGCAACCATTGGCAAGCCGGGAGAGCCCTCTCCCGGCGCTAGCAACCAAAGGTTCTGCAAACGAACCTTGCTAAGAAGAATGAAGTCTAAGCAAGACTCATTAAGAAAGCAACATAAATTGACACAGGACGACAACGTACATTACAAATTAGCTAACAAATTAATGTATCAGTTAGGTTATGAAAGCAACATAAATTGACACAGGACGACAACGTACAATACAAATTAGCTAACAAATTAATGTATCACCTGGCATGCCAGGGAGAGCAAGACTCACGGCGTCTGTGCTCACAGCTTACTCCTTCTACAGAGTAGACGGATCAACAACGGTGGAGCAACCATTGGCAAGCCGGGAGAGCCCTCTCCCGGCGCTAGCAACCAAAGGTTCTGCAAACGAACCTTGATGAACACCAGAGGCGCATCTGGTGAAGGAATAGAGAGGCTCCAAGATTACAGTAGGAAGTAGGAGTGGTGTAGAGGACGCACAGACGTGATAAACATTAGCTAACGGAGGCGCATCCGTTAGCAGTTGCGTAGGCTTCGAACTCCAGGGGAGGAGGCATGTGGATTGGCGCTTGCACCACCACGCGAAAACAAGTGAGTCTGTTAGCTAGTGACCGAGTAACAAGGGAAGAGCACCCGTTGGCAGTTGCAGAGAAGCGTGTGGACTGGCGCTTGTGCCACGACAAGAAACTGAAGCGTAACTGGCGGCGAACCAGGGGAAGGAGGCAGTCACTGGTGCTCGATAGCACGTTGTGGGGAGGAGGGGGGGAAGAACCACTCGAGAAACGAGTGATGAGTGAATGGAGATGAGTTTATGAACAGAATTGTACCAATTGCTTCGAGGCTTCCTTATATGACATGTCCTGGTAACCATGGTGAGATCGCGTATAACAATGAAATATATTTTGTTTAATAATGTGAGCAAAATGGGCACCAACTCACACTCAATCGCGCGCAGAAATAATTCACCAATCCGTGTTGGTCGAGAGCAGAATTAGGCACCAGCCTATGCTCAAAGCGCGCGCAAAATTGGGTACCAAACCCTCGTTAGATGTGAGCAAAATTGGCACCAGCCTACAATCGAGCGCGCACATAAATAGGCACGAAACCAGTGTTGGTGTTGGTCGAGAGCCGCATTAGCTACCAGCCTAAGCTCAAAGCGCGCGCAAACTTGGACCATCCCATGCCCGAGCGCGAAAGCCAAGTAATATGTACATGTAGATACATGTAATTCACCTCTCCGTCTAGGCAATCATTCGGCCCGCCACGTTCTCTTAGACCCCTGACGGTGTTTGAAAATATAGTTGGTACACGTCACTAGTTATAAACCCAACGTCCTAGTGTCTTGATTAAATAGTCGGGAAATGCGTACGGTTGTGCTTGCAGCGTTCTTCGTGGCGCCAATACGAAAACTGTGTCCCGAGTATATTCCTTTCCTTCGAGCCCTTAGTCATCTTACCGCGTCTTTAAGCCAGATTGTTAGCGTGTTTCGGTTCAGAGGGAGCCCATTTCCGTGTCTAACAAGGGCCATGTTTTATTTGCGCGATGATGAGGGCTCGAACCGCGCAAACGTATCGCAAGGTATGGCCTGTGCGAAATTGATCTGTTTTTTGAAGATTTTATTGTTAGTAATAATACTAATATTACCGTGGGGTGATATGTCTGTCAATTTTAACGCCTTCGCGAGATAAATGAATCTTGGAGTCATAAGAAGACGACCTGGTTGCGAACTCTCCGCAGCGCAGAAAAACGGAATAAACCAGTACGACAAGCCGACGACAAAATAACGCGTCCGTTGTATTTAAATCAAAACATAACCCATCTTGAAACAAACCCGTCTCGAAACAACAAGAAGCAGACTTGGAGCAAGTCTAACCGTAAGCCTGCGAAATAGACTTTTACAGAAGTTGCTTTGAGCGTGCGCGACAAATATGCTGCAAACAACATCAAAGTTCGTTCATTTTCGGGTGGAGTAGAACCGTTGTCATTGAGTTGTTGACTCCAATAGCAGAAGCCTATAGGGCGCTGTTGAAAGGCGGTGTATGCTGTACGTGTTGATTTGGCTAAGCCTTGAAAAAGAAGTGATGTCTCGTCTAATAAAGATCGCATGTCAGTTGGTCGCGCACCAAATCCATTGGTGTCGCAGATTTTATCTCACAAGTTCGTGGAGATGTCCAATTGATCCCCGAAAACTTAGAAGAACCCTGGTCCGAATCAACATCTTTCACTATCGAAGGCTTCATAATCGTCCCTAACGCTAAGACCAATATATCCCCCCAAAAACATGACGTGTCGGACATATAAACGTGGGTGGACTGTTTTAACACTTATTCCGCCGTCGTTTGCACGTATGTGCCTCATCGCGCACGCGATTTACTCGCGTACAAGGCGCTAATGATTCGCACGGCCAAGCGCTTTGGCGGCATTGCATGGCACAACTACGACCGTGCCTTTCGACGAGAAGCCGAAGCTAACAACTTGCGCGATTGGAGTCAGAAGAGATCTGACCATTACAACTATGAACTACCACGCAGCCACAATCAATCGCACATCTTCATACGACCACTTCGCCAAGAGGCCCGGGGGGGGGGGGGCTTTTGTAACTCCACGCAGATTTGCCTGTCTTGGAACCAGGGTTCCTATGCAAGCCAAGGAGTACTGCTGCTATCGCCATGCATGCAACGTCATTGGATGCGAAGGCCCCCACCGCCGAACAAAGAACCCGTTCGCCTCGAGTATTCAGAAACGCAAGCGATCTCCCGAACGTCAATTCCGTGACCGAAGATCGATGCCCCTGTCATCCAACTCCGAAATTGAACTCTCCATTTCCTCTATTAAGCCATTTCATCCTGTTAATCAAATCACGCTTAACACGAACACGTTGGCAGGGATTAATGTTGATAGCTTAATGAAAATGAAAATTACTGGGACATCCCGATCGCTCAAAAGTGAACTAACTTATCACGGGATTGCGTGAGTATTTATAGTGATTGGTTTCCTATTGGTTTTCACTCCGACAATGTTCAAACTAAGGCCCCGTTTACACTATTACGGTACGGTGGTGGTCTGGATTGGGGTGAGCGTTCCGTAGCAAAAAAATTGTCTATTTATACACTATGACGCTACTATAAATTTACCATAGCGTAGTGATTTGCAGCCGGAGTGCTAAGCGTAGTGACTACGCTACGGAAAACCACTCCGGAATAGTGTAAAACACAACAAAGAAACGTAGGGATTTTTCAACGGAAGACTGACCCTACCGTAATAGTGTAAACGGGGCCTAAATCAGCTAAAGCAAACTGTCCTTCTACACACGATCACCACGAAGTCGTCGACCAGTACTATCTTACCGTAGAAATACCGGGGAGTGTTTTTGGCTCTGTAACAATCCCACCGGTTTCTTAACTGCAGATAAGCCGATTTGGCGTTATACCAAAGAAAAACAAACCAAATGCCTGGCGGCTTATTTTAGATTTATCTTTGCTTTTGGACCCCAGCGTCAACGACGGTGTATTATAAGTCTATTCTCAAAAGCGAATTTCCAGTCTCGTACAGTACGGTTAGCTACGCAACATGATCGTGAGGGCTGGTAAAGTATGGCGCGCTAAAAATGGGCCAAGTCGATATCAAGAACCTTATCGTATTATTCCTATGCGCCCCGCTGATCGATATCTCTTTGGCATGAAAAGACGCGATCAATACTTTCTCGACCTAGCACTCCTTTTTTGATGGATAGTAGTAGAAAGCGCGCGAGTGCGCCTGGATCAAGGTGGGTTCATGCTTAGGATCACAACCGACAACTGGTAGAAAACTAGGAGCTGTAAACATACCTGGGCCTTGGGCTGGATTATCGATTATCGGCGGTGGTGCTTGGTTGATTAGGAGCCGGTGTTTTTGATGGTATGGGTTTGGTAGGGACTGGATTCACCAAGTTGTTCCAAGCGTTAGTTGTTCCTATTACCCCAGGATGCTATATACTTGCGTTTTGGCGCAGTGCTTCACTCGTGGCTGCTTGAAGACCGGCCAAGAATCCCTGAGACCGAAATGCAGCTCCCCAGTTAACTTGGGTGTCCGTGGTCGGAGTCGATTCTCGGGATCTCGAATGACCTTCGTTTTCTGTTATCTCCTCGCTTGTCGACAGTGTAAGATTAAAAAACAAGATTTTTCTCTAATTTTCCAACGTACGTCCGATTACTTGATGTGCAAGTGCGCTAATGATTAGGTCACGCGCTTTACCAGTCTTTTAGCCATGCCCTCGACTGACACCCTACACCAACCTTTTATACGTCACGCATGGTTACCTAGCTATTAACCTTGGTTATTACATAACCTCACTTAACAGAGGTGTCCGCTCAATAGAGGTTCTCGTAACCAGGCCCCCTGTCAACCTCGCACCCATTCCCGTACCCCCCGGGTTCCAGATACGGGTTTTAAGCGTTCAACGAACATTTAACGCGTTCCAAACTATTTTGTGAAATTCCAAACTAAATTTTTTCCGCAAAATTTAATAAAATAACCTAAATACGTGTAGGAAATATTTTGTACGAAGAAAACTGCTGCGTTTTGCGAACGAAATTAAGAATGACGCAAAATTTTGGTTTTTTAAAGAGAATATAAGTTAGTGACAAGAAAATTAACAAAAAATATAATAGGGTAGGCAAAATCTTTTCAGCAAAAAAAGAAAAAATCCATCCTGGTCAACATAATAGGGTAGGTAAAATTTTTGCCAACCCTATACAGTTTTATTTGCAAAAAATAAGAAAAAAATTTCTTGTAAACAAAATAGGGTAGGCAAAACTTTTGCCAACCCTATAAAATCTTATTTGCACAAAATACTCATACTTAAAAAATTATAGGGTACGCAAAACTTTTGCCAACCCTATGAAATTTTATCTGCAAAAAAAATACTCATATTTAAGAAATATAGGGTAGGCAAAACTTTTGCCAACCCTATAAGATTTTATCTGCAAAAAAACAACAATCTGGACTTATAAATACAATATATAGGGTAGGTAAAACTTTTGCCAACCCTATAAAATTCTATTTGCAAAAAACAACAATTTTTTACTTGTATAAATACAATATATAGGGTAAGCAAAATTTTTGCCAACCCTATGAAATTTTATCTGCAAAAAACAACAAGTTTTACTTATAATATAATATATATAGGGTAGGCAAAATTTTTGCCAACGTTATAAAATTCTATCTAAACTAAAAACCGAAGAATTTATACTTGTATAAACATAATAGGATAGGCAACGTTTTTGCCAATCTGTAATATTTAAACCAAAAAAATACGCTTGTAAAAATAAAAGCTACATACAAACAATATTTTGGTCACTCTATCAGTAAAATTTATGCGTATGAAAATCGTCAAAAAAGGTGATATTCAGTAAGTAGATATTAACTTCCCAGTCATAAGTTATTAAGCTATTGTTGTTTGTTTTGTTTTTTTCACGATGCCATTACTTGAGATATTTTCTATAATTCTCTTGAAGCTTGTTTCCTTCATCGAGCTCAAATGCGCATAAAATTCCATTTAGAGGCGAGAGGAGCTACCTGACAAAAATAGAGCAATTTAGATACTCGGTTATAATATTAAAATCAAGCCATTTTTAATACAAGTCAAACGTCTTTCTATTTTTTAGTCATTCTGAAACTTGAAAGTGGACCGACAATAGAGTAAAAACATATTTTTGTACAATTTTTAATCGGGCTTTTCACTAATTATAGTAAACTATATTGGTTTAACCAAATTTTGTACTTCAGATTATTTTTTCCTGAGTTGAAAAAATACTACAGGCTATATATAGGTTGTGACAAAGGACGCATAGTTTATATGTAACTTGTACCTGTATCTCCGTGTATTATATATTTAGTCTGTATAATTGAAGTCTCATCTGACTCGCCGGTTTTTTGCATGCATGGGACAAATTTTACTACCAGATTTTAAAGGCAAAGTGTAAAAAATGGCAAAGCGTATTCATGCAATAACATTTAGTAATGCAAACAGCTGTTTTAGATATCTTGCTAGTTTGTTGTATATAGTCTTCGGTGTAAGCTAATGTAAATGCATGTATCTAACGTTTTGTAGTAAAAATATAGCTCTATATAGTCATGTTAAATATTTTGTTAGCAATTTCATCATTGGTCTCTATAGCCAGAGGCGATCGGAACTGGTAAGTAAATGTAACAGATGCAAGAGAGATATAGAGAAGCCAGGAAATACTGATATTATTAAAGTCAGCTGCGAGCGGCTCACCTAGGAAATGCACCAATATGTATTCTTTAATCTTAAGACGCGCCATTTTGTCACCTACAATCAGTGACAAAAGTGTTGGGACACTTCAGCCTAAAGGACAATATTCATAGGCGTATGGGCATTTTTTTTCCAGGGGGGCGTTGAACCATTTGCCCAAAAAAATCTCGCAAGTTGCCCAAATTTTTACGAAACAATAGAAAACAAACGATGCTCATACGATGCACTATTAACGTGCTGAAAAACATGTTGCCTAGCACGCGACTCAAATCTACTAATTTATTCTCCAATGCGACCTTTCGTTTTTCGATACAACTCATACAAGTTTTCATTTAATAACTTTTAAAAGGTCATTAAGTGCTGTGCATGTTGCGTTTTAGAAACTTTTAATTTTTAACTCACTAAGTACTAACTCTTTGTAATTCATGACAATTGGTCAACAGCATAAGAAGATGGGGGGAAATGCGTGATTGCGTCCTTTGGCATTTGACAATCTGGCACCGTACAAACGCGGCAGAATTGACAACAAAGCACGGTTCAGTAAGGACATGAATGGAATTTCTACAAGACCACTCGGCATTGAAAAATTTCAAAATTCTGACAAAAATAAAGCTACATAGTGACTAACTAACAGTAAGGTAATTTATTCCGTTTTAATAGACATAAACAAAGGGGAGTTATAAAAATGTCTCACCTTATTGATTATCAATAATATTTATCTTTTGGAAAAATGGAAACTTTTAAAAAACCCTTTGCCCAAATTTCTCTTGCTGCCCAAAAAATCTATTTAAGATTCCCAAAATTTGGGGGGGCTGCAGCCCCCCCCAGCCCCCCCGGCCCATACGCCTATGCCCATACATATCGGACGCGAATGCTTTATCGTACTTGTGAAATGAAACAATAGAATGAAGCTAATTAGTATTCATAACTTTTGATAAAGATCACCAAGAAAGCTAATTAGTATTATTAACTTTTGATACAGATCACTTTGTCCAAAAGATGATCTTTACTGGATTTACAGACGTATACATCTGACTTGAATGCTACGTTTTGATTGCTTCTTTAACCTCATTCATTATTCATGAATTTCACAAGTAATAATAATTGTGTTAACGCATTATAGGATTTGAGAAAAATACTTGATATTGAAAGAACGGAGAGAAATAATGCCGATAAAACTGCCTTGAAACGTAGGTCAGAGGTCATGGAAGCCATGAGAAAGAAAGCTTATAAGTTACGGAAAGAGGAAACAAGGTAGGAAGACGATGATACAGATGTTTTTTTTGTTTGTTTGTTTGTTTGTTTGTTTGTTTGTTTGTTTGTTTGTTTGTTTGTTTGTTTTTATAATCCATTTAATTAAACAGTTAATTCAGCTTAATTAACAATATATAAAAAACAGATATATAGGGCCCTAATGGGTAGCCTATATCTGTTATCCACACAAACCGAAGAAAACTATTTACAAATCATATGATATTTACATAATTAAAAATTATTATTATTTTTTGTTTTTGTTATTGTCATAAAATAAGATAAAATAGAAAAAAGTTTAAGAAACAGATGCGGCGACAGTTGTTTTAAAGAAGTTCTTGATCCTTATCGATCCGAACAAGACAGATCTTTGCATTATCTTTAAAATTCTAATTGTTTCTTGTTTTCTGAGGAGGCACACGAGGTTATATCTTGTAGTTTCTTTGAGTACCCACCGAGGGCATCAACAATCACATTAATTTGATTTACTTTATAGTCGACATATCTTCTTTTTAGTTCATTCCGAACCTCTTGGTATTTCTCTTGTCAGTTTTCGAAGACTTTCTTCTGTCTATTCGAAATCCACGGGCAGCTAAACTCCACAACCACTATTTCTTTATTTTCATGATCGTTAACGACAACGTCAGGCCTGTTTCCTTGTTCCTGGGCGTAGAGATTCTGGCTTCCTGTTGATAGTATAGGGACGTCCCAGTAGATGCTTACTTTGTTGTTCTCTACGATCGGCTTTGGGTTTGTGATGTTGTTCCATGAAGGGACTTTCCTGACAAGTTTATAATGCTTTAGCAAGGAATAGTAGAGGCATTTCATCGCGTTGTTATGAATAGAGTGCTCAATACTATATGAGAATTTCAACACTCGAAGGGAGGTAGATGTTAAGGCGTTAAATTTTTTTTTTTTTTTTTTTTTTTTAAACAAGTATATGTACACGCCTGGATAACATAATGAACCATGTTATGCCCTCTATGCCTCATGTCCTGTATCTCCCTTTTTCCGTAAGTCCTCTTCCTGGAATCCCACTACACAGTTCACTTCCGTCTACTACGTATTTCCGCTATTATATGATATTCTATAATAATTGATAACATGCACTCGTGAGTTTTTCAAAGACCTCAAACTTTTTCAAAGAGCTCCATTTAATCAATTAATCTTAATCGACGTCGGTTGGTGGTGGAAAATGTCGCACAGAATAAATGGCAAATTCGTCACCAACAAGCAAACGCCTAGAATAAGGAAAACTGGAAGTATAGGCATCTTCAATCGTACAGCCGTGATTACAACTGTAACTCGCGTAGTTTCTAGATTTGTCAACAATAGCTTTAATCTGGTAAAACAAATCCTCATTTAAACGATAATTTGCACGGTCCAAGTTTATCCGATTTCCAGAAGAATCCACGTCAATGTTAACGTCTGGGTTTAAAATGGACTGTGATTCAAGGTTGAATATAACCTCTACCAAAACATTACGTTTGTTAACATAACGAGACCACGAAATACACGTTTTCGCATCTCGTACAAAAACGGATTCATAATCATAAAATCCACCCCTATCCTCCGGTGTTAGTTCATCTATGTATCCAAAATGGTTAAAAAGAAGTTGGACAATTTCCACCATGGCAGGATCCTGCTCGTTGATACAGTCAGTCGTAAGTGGATACATTGGATTCAAACGATGATACACGACCAACTTTGACTCTGACGCTGCGGCGCTTTGCTGCATTTCTTCCTTTCTAAGTTCGTCTTCGTATTTCGCTAAATCAGGCAGCACAACAGGATACCAACGTTCTTTCCCGACTATGATGCTCTTCGCCCACATATATTGAAAGGTAAATTTTTTGCTATCTTCCTTTGGCAGAAGAATCCCCGGAGATATCATGAGAAACTCTTGCCATACTTCATCGGAACGACATACAGATCGAAATCTCTTACACACACCCTCGAGAATCGTAATTTCATAAAGTGAAAGATTTGAAAATATTGCAACTAATACTTCGTTGGGTAACTTTTCAAATTGATCTAGAAAAAATAAAACAATACTGAAGCGGATTAACGAAATATACGCTTTAAATTTGCCTGCGAATAACTAATGAGGTCACACACCACCACACCGCCTCATAAGTAAAAGTATTCATACATTGAATGTGTTGCATATTGTGTTATCAAAACAGGTATTAAAGTGGTTTATATAATTCTGTTCAGCAAATTTGAAAGTGCAATTTGACGTGCAAAATATATTTTATCTCTGTATAGACAGTTAAATTAGTTAATTAGAGACAATTTGACTCAGACGTTCATATTCTGTTTATAGGCCGTTTGTTTTCCGGTCTTTGTTCTTGTTTCTTCAATAAATTTTTATTCTATTTTTCAGAGAAATACCGAATCAACTTAATCATTGTCTATATATTTAAATATCATAAGTTCATTGTTTTATAATGTTTTTAATTCTGCCAGACTTTATAGAGTACAAACTTTTTTACCTCTAACCCAACCTCGTACCCAGGGCCTGCTCGATCGCCATAATATACGGGCATGCCCTGGGTACGTTGCCTCTAAAGGCGGATTTCCATTCAGTGCAAAATGTCGCACGATCGACTTTTTGCGATCGCTTTCTTTTGAAATGTGTGCAGTCAACCACAGCTAATGAGATCCGTTTCGCTTGACTGTTTGTATTTCAAAAGAAATCTATCGCAAAAAGTCGATCGCGCGACGTTTTGCACTGAATGGAAATCCGCCTTAACCCAATAACCCTGCTCCAACAGATAAGGAAAAGAGTAGCTTTTATTTATATCATTGACACTGTAGTGCAGTGTATATCCGGTCGCACTTCTAACCTGTGGTTACTCCTAGTTGTAAAATATAGCCCGGTCAACAGGGCTGAATTTAACCCCGGGGTTTGAAAATGCTCCATGTAATCGGCCCCTTAACAACTAGACCCTGGCTATACGTCAGTGAAAAATTTCTTGGCTCTGCTTGACCATACCTTGACTGGCCAAGGATAATGGCCTCTCATTCGTGCACATATCAGATCTCTTTGTTGTACTTTCGTGTGTCGTCGTCCTTTAAACATATTAAAAAAAACATTAACGAATTAACAATTTGGATGTTTCTAATCCCAACATTATTGTGAAATATTGTTATTGTGAAATCTAACTACTGTATTAGTTAAATCATAAAGTATTATAGCAAGAATGATGGGAAAATTCAGTTGGGTAATCTATTGAAAAACTGCTAAGTGGAAATAGGTCGACAAAAGACACAGATGATACATTTTAATCATATGATTTTATGCTTGTGTGATGTTACTCTGAGTGTATATCCACACCGGGCAGGCTTGAAAAATATGCCTGGCCACGGTGGGATCATCCGATCCCTTGTATGTGCTGATCAATAGACTGATATGCCTTTCGACTTATACAATTCGTTTTGATGAAACTCTAACATTGAACTAGTATTTTTATGAAGTACCTTTAACATCTCATCCCTCTGGAACTATTATGAAATAGACGCGTCAGTGCGTCACCTATAATTTATATATACTTCCTTTTTGTTAAGTCAAAATTTGTGTTATAACTCAAAATTGTGAATTATAATTCAAAATTATGTGTTATAATTATAAGTTATAAGTCAAAATTCTGTGTTATATAATTTCATTTATTTATTTATTTATTTAATTTATTTATTTAATTTATTTATTTAATTTATTTATTTAATTTATTTACTGCATGGGTGGATAGATTATGCGGTCATATTTCAGCTGCTGATGGCCTTGAAAATTTTGTCACATACGGCTGGCGGGCAGCATGGCGGGCGCCGCTCGCTTCTCTCACGAATTACCACCAAGGAGGTCGACTTGGGGCAAATCTAGTCTTATGTAAGTACATGATAAATGTATAAATAAAATGATGAATGATAAATATCCATCGCATGAATTTAATAAGTATAAAAGAATTTCAATAGAGTTCTTGATCACTTACTAAATCTTGATAGTCTGTTCCTCGATTTGACCAAACTGTTGAAAGTGTAGCGGCGATTTATAGGCCCGTGGATCACATTTAAGAGCTATTTCGACGATATCTCCCTCCTCCTGTTTTTTCCGCATTGAATACTTTAATATAGATAAAAAATCTGGGCTACTAATTTTTGCTTGCATGTATCAAATCTAAATCTCTCTTCCAGAGTATGCCCGTTCGCAGGTTGGGGTCTTTGGGAACTGGGAACGAAAGTGGGAAGGAAGCTTAGTTGGGAATCAGTGAATCACAGTTGGTCTGTTCTTTATAATAATATGTCCTCTTGGAAATTTTATTTTGCTACAGAGCTTCTTTCAATCATTAGGTAAGTTGAAAATTTCGCATGTGTCGAATTCAATTCACAATTGATTCGAGCGAATTCGATTTAAGTTCGACGACGGTTTCAAACGTCGAATTTTGCATGTGTCGAATTGAAACTGTCGCATGTAAAGTCTGTTAAGTTGAGTGACTTGTTCCGCGCAATGAAGGCCAGCTATGTAGATCTTTTCCCAGGAGAGGCAAAATGCACAAACGACAAACATTTTATCAGACTATAAGTAAACTGACATGGACTCAAATTAGATCGGAATTTTTGGTGAAATATTATATAACGAATGATATATTTAAATTTTCTATTACGTCGTAATTAATTTAATAATTTTCGCAGCAAATGTATAAAGTTGAAATTCAATTCTAAATCATTACTTATATTTTACGTTATTAGAACAAATTCATTTCATTTCCATAGCCCTTTTATTAAAACACTTCTCAAACGGCGTCTATCCGTTTCTAGGGCTTCTTTTAATCTAGTCTCAGTAGTCATTATACTACTGGGGTTGGAATCTAATTGTAATCTCAGTAGTCATTCTACTACAGGGGTTGGAATCTAATTCTAATCACAGTAGTTATTATAGTCTACAGAGTCTCTAAAAAGTATACTTTTTCAACGTCTTATTACTGTGCTAAGGATTGAATGTTGTGGAGTTATTTAAACGCTTAAATTCGCCATTTCACGTCATCTTACATCTTACGTCATATTCCTGTATCTCACCTTAAAACATTGAAGCATAGCCTGTAAATATTCAGTTGGTTTGACAATGACTTTGCAATAAAGTCGAAATATCACCAGAATTTTGTGTCTTGTTTTTTGAATAACTCAAATCTTGAGTTTACAAGATGATGATATTCGGAGTTTGTTTCGTACTATATAGCACCTTTTAACTTGCCTCCATTTTTTTGAGTTAGGTTCCTGGTAAAAACTTTTCATATGTTACTCGGGGCATCAAGATGCACCAGTCTTGGTCCCAGGTCATGGCGATATGGAATTGTTCTTTCGGTCCTAGTGGTCAGCGGTTTACCAGGGTTAGGGACCGAACCACCAGGGTTAGCATTGCCGTGCCCTAAAGTATACCCCCACCGAGTTTCGTGACTATTGGTCAAAACCGGGGGAGGGGGCAGGCGATATTGTCGAAATAAGGCCTTATAACCTACTTAGGGTAAGGGGTTAGGGCCGTACCTATTTTTTGTAACTATATCAGGTAAGTTTGTATGAGAGCATCTCTTCTGTAAAGGTTATTTTTACCTTGACCGCCCTTTGACCGAGAGAAAACTGCCAAAATGCCTGTGTTAATTTTTTTTGTTTTATGGGTTCTTTAGATTCTGGAGATGATTTATGACGATAAATTTATGACGAGATAAATTTATGACGAGATAAATTTATGACGAGATAAATTTATGACGAGATAAATTTATGACGAGATAAATTTATGACGCGATAAATTTATGACGAGAGATGATTTATGATTTATGACACATATGACGGACAATACTAGTCGAAATATACATATAATAAAACATTAAAATGCCATTTAATATGAGAATATCCTATCTTGCGCTATTTCCCCATGAGAAACTACTGGATGTTATATCTTGCGCTATTTTCCCAGGACAAACTACTGAATGTCGTATTTTGCGCTATTTTCCTAGGACAAACTACTGGATGTCATATCTTGCGCTATTTTCCCAGAACAAACTAGTGGATGTCGTATCTTGCGCTATTTTCCCAGGACAAACTACTAGATGTCGTATCTTGCGCTATTTTCCCAGGACAAACTAGTGGATGTCGTATCTTGCGCTATTTTCCCACAACAAACTAGTGGATGTCGTATCTTGCTCTCTTTTCCCAGGACAAACTACTGGATGTTTTATCTTGCGCTATTTTCCCAGGACAAACTACTGGATGTTTTATCTTGCGCTATTTTCCCAGGACAAATTACTGGAAGTCACATCTTGCGCTATTTCCCCAGGACAAACTACTGGATGTTTTATCTTGCGCTATTTTCCCAGGTCAAACTACTGGAAGTCACATCTTGCGCTATTTTCCCAGTACAAACTAGTGGATGTCGTATCTTGCTCTCTTTTCCCAGGACAAACTACTGGATGTTGTATCTTGCGCTATTTTCCCAGGACAAACTACTGGATGTCGTATATTGACCTATTTTCCCACGACAAACTACTGGCTGTCGTATCTTGCGCTCTTTTCCCAGGACAAACTGCTGGATATCGTATCTTGCGCTATTTTTACCCATGAGAAACTACTGGATGTCGTATCTTGCGCTTTTTTCCCAGGAGAAACTACTGGATGTCCTATCTTGCGCTATTTTTTCAGGACAAACTACTGGATGTTGTATCTTGCGCTATTTTCCCAGGACAAACTACTGGATGTTGTATTTTGCCCTATTTTCCCAGGACAAACTACTGGATGTCATATCTTGCGCTATTTTCCCAGGACAAACTAATGGATGTCGTATCTTGCGCTATTTTCCCAGGACAAACTAATGGATGTCGTATTTTGCGCTATTTTCCCAGGACAAACTAATGGATGTCGTATTTTGCGCTGTTTTCCCAGGACAAACTACTGGATGTCGTATCTTGCGCTATTTTCCCAGGACAAACTACTGGATGTTGTATTTTGCGCTATTTTCTAACAAATATACTACTTGGATATCGTATCTTGCGCTATTTTCCCAGGACAAACTAATGGATGTCGTATCTTGCTCTATTTTGCCAGGACAAACTATTGGATGTCATATCTTGCGCTATTTTCCCAGGACAAATTACTGGATGTTGTAACTTGCGCTATTTTCCCAGGACAAACTACTGGATGTCGTATCTTGCGCTATTTTCCCAGGACAAACTACTGGATGTTGTATCTTGCGCTATCTTCCCAGGACAAATTACTGGATGGTGTATCTTGCGCTATTTTCCCAGGACAAACTACTGAATGTCGTATTTTCCGCTATTTTCCTAGGACAAACTAATGGATGTCATATGTTGCGCTATTTTCCCAGGACAAACTACTGGATGTCATATCTTGCGCTATTTCCCCAGAACAAACTACTGGATGTTGTATCTTGTGCTATTTTCCCAGGACAAAATACTGGATTCAAAATTGTGAGTTATAAGTCAAAATTCTGTGTTATAACTCAAAATTGTGAGTTATAAGTAAAAATTCTGAGTTATAACTCAAAATTGTGAGTTATTATTCAAAATTCTGTGTTATAATTCAAAATTCTGAGTTATAAGTCGAAATTCTGTGTTATAAGTCAAAATTGTGAGTTATAATTCAAAATTCTGTGTTATAATTCAAAATTGTGAGTTATAAGTCGAAATTCTGTGTTATAAGTCAAAATTGTGAGTTATAATTCAAAATTCTGTGTTATAATTCAAAATTGTGAGTTATAAGTCAAAATTCTGTGTTATAATTCAAAATTGTGAGTTATAAGTCGAAATTCTGTGTTATAAGTCAAAATTGTGAGTTATAATTCAAAATTCTGTGTTGTAATTCAAAATTGTGAGTTATAAGTCAAAATTCTGTGTTATAATTCAAAATTGTGAGTTATAAGTCAAAATTCTGTGTTATAATTCAAAATTGTGAGTTATAAGTCAAAATTCTGTGTTATAATTCAAAATTGTGAGTTATAAGTCAAAATTCTGTGTTATAATTCAAAATTGTGAGTTATAAGTCGAAATTCTGTGTTATAAGTCAAAATTGTGAGTTATAATTCAAAATTCTGTGTTATAATTCAAAATTGTGAGTTATAAGTCGAAATTCTGTGTTATAAGTCAAAATTGTGAGTTATAAGTCGAAATTCTGTGTTGAACGGAATAAACAAATGTGTATCTGAATTTCAGAACATTTTACTCGAAACATCCAAAAAAAGCTTAAAAATAAAAATGAGCAAACTTAGAAGAAAAATTACAAATACTGCTCAAAAGAAATGGTTCGACAAGGACTGTCGAATCAAAAGACACCATTTGAGAAAACTTTCAAATTTAAAACATAAAGATCCTACTAATATTAAATTAAGGAAAAACTATCATGATGCTTTGAAATCTTACAAAGAAACACTAGAACTGAAACGAAATGAATTCCAAAATAACAAAATCGATGAACTAGAAAAAGCTAGTCAAAGTGATCTTAATCTCTTCTGGAAAATCCTAAAAAAATCCTCAGATGATATTGATACTGAGGCAAATTCTGAAAATTCACCCAAAGAAAATGAATGGTTTTCACATTTTGAACAACTACATTGTGAACACCAACTATCAAAAGAACAAGAAGAAATTACTAAAACTTTAAAACAAAAGGAAATCTCAAAAAATCTCCTCAGTGAACTTGATACAGAAATAACTGTCGAAGAAATAATGAAAGCAGCTAAGAAAATTAAGTCGAAAAAAGCTGCATATTCTGACAGAATTAACAACGAAATGTTAAAATTTAGTGTTAATATCCTTGCCAATGGCTTTACCAAAACATTCAACACGATATTGAAGTCTGGAAACTTCCCAAGCTCATGGTGCGAGGGACTTATCTCACCAATTTTTAAATCAGGAAATAAATTAGACACAAATAATTATCGAGGAATATGTGTATCAAGCTCATTAGGAAAATTCTTCTGCTCTATCTTTAACGACAGACTGATGAACTTTTCAAAATCTAAGAAACTTTTACACCCTTCTCAAATTGGATTTATACCAGGCAATAGAACTGCCGACCATATCTTTACTTTGAAAACTCTACACGATAAATATGTTAATCAGAAAAATGAGAAAATTTATGCATGCTTTGTTGATTTTAAAAAGGCCTTTGATTCCGTCTGGCATAAAGGCCTTTATTTGAAACTATTAGAAAATGGAATTGGAGGACGCTTCTATGATCTGATAAAGGATCTGTACTCTAATACTCGGTGTGCAGTGAAAGTATCAGGTCATAGAACGCCCTTCTTCTCCTACAATCGAGGTGTACGCCAAGGTTGTGTTTTAAGTCCCCTACTGTTTAATTTATATATAAATGAACTTCCTAATCTATTTGAGAAAGTAAACTCAGACCCATTTCTTTTACCAAATGGAACAAGACTAAGTAGTCTTCTATATGCTGATGATCTTGTTATACTATCAAGATCGAAATCAGGTCTCCAAAATTGTCTAGATTCTCTTAATGAATGGAGCAAAAAATGGCTAATGAATATCAATTTCAAAAAAACCAAAGTTATGATCTTACAAAAACATAACTCTAAGCTACAAAAGCTTGACTTTTTCTTGGGAGATAAGCGTATTGACATCACAAATGAATACACTTATCTCGGCCTAAAACTAACTCCAAACACTAAATTCTCAGTCGCAACTCGACAACTGAGTGAAAAGGCTATGCATGCTTTATTCAAAATTCGAAAACATCTTGATTTTCACAAACTTACTCCAAAACTTGCAATGAAAATCTTTGATGGCATAGTCTCTCCAATCTTACTCTATAACTCTGAGGTTTGGGGAGCCTATACCAACAACGATTTTACTAAATGGGACAAGACTCCAACTGAAAAAACACACCTAAAATTTTGTAAAATCTATTTGGGTGTGAATAGGAAAGCAAGCAATATCGCTAGCAGGGGTGAATTAGGTAAATTCCCTCTGTTAATCCCCATATTCAAAAGACTATTTTCTTACATTAAACACATTAGTCAACTACCAGATTCAAGTATAGCGAAACAAACTTTTTACCTTTCAAAAAGACTTTACTCAATCGGTAAAGATTCATTCTACTCTAATGCCGCAAACATTATTAAAAACTTTTATCCTAATACCGATGAAACAATAGATATTGAAAAAATCTGTTCAGGATACGAACGTAAGAGATTTCGCAAAAACTATTAAAGATAACTATACATCATTTTGGAAAAATCAAATTGAAAACTCGACTAAACTATCATTCTATTCCACTTTCAAAAAAGATTATAACTTAGAAGAATACCTAAATATTATTAAAGATCCTAACCAAAGAAGACTGTTCTCAAAATTTTCGTATAAGTAACCATAAACTAGAAATTGAGTTCGGTCGTTATAGAAATGTACCTCGAGAGGAGAGATTTTGTAAATGCTGCGATAAATCTGCAGTTGAAGATGAATTTCATTTTTCATTTGAATGTGAAAAATACGAAAATTTGCGAAATAATTCGCACAACATCCTAAAAGAATATTTTCAAATCAACATCACCAATGACTCAAGGAGAAAATTATTGAGTGACGTTATGTCCTTGAATGATCCTGTGATAACGGATCTATTTTCGAAACATATTTCGAAATGCTTTCATATCAGAGACATCAGCCCTTAAACCGGAAACATAAGTTTCTATATATTATATTCACTTTCCTTTCACTCTCCTTAATTATATTATCCATATTCCTATCTCTTCTTACATTTTGAAACTTTAACTTTTCTATATCTCTCCTATATTCTATATACTATTTTAATATTTTCTATATTACAATATTATACCTGTAAATATAGCACTATTGTTCCATTAGTTAAAGTTGTTTCTATAGTTAATTTTTACACTATTTTATATATTCTACATGCTTAGCAATACCTGTAATTAGGTCATGCAAATAAAGCTTTATAAAAATAAAATAAAAGTCAAAATTGTGAGTTATAAGTCAAAATTCTGTGTTATAATTCAAAATTGTGAGTTATAAGTCAAAATTCTGTGTTATAATTCAAAATTGTGAGTTATAAGTCGAAATTCTGTGTTATAAGTCAAAATTGTGAGTTATAAGTCGAAATTCTGTGTTATAATTCAAAATTGTGAGTTATAAGTCAAAATTCTGTGTTATAATTCAAAATTGTGAGTTATAAGTCAAAATTCTGTGTTATAAGTCAAAATTCTGTGTTATAAGTCGAAATTCTGTGTTATAAGTCAAAATTCTGTGTTATAAGTCAAAATTGTGAATTATAAGTCAAAATTCTGTGTTATAATTCAAAATTGTGAGTTATAAGTCAAAATTCTGTGTTATAATTCAAAATTGTGAGTTATAAGTCGAAATTCTGTGTTATAAGTCAAAATTGTGAGTTATAAGTCGAAATTCTGTGTTATAATTCAAAATTGTGAGTTATAAGTCAAAATTCTGTGTTATAATTCAAAATTGTGAGTTATAAGTCAAAATTCTGTGTTATAAGTCAAAATTCTGTGTTATAAGTCGAAATTCTGTGTTATAAGTCAAAATTCTGTGTTATAAGTCAAAATTGTGAATTATAAGTCAAAATTCTGTGTTATAATTCAAAATTGTGAGTTATAAGTCAAAATTCTGTGTTATAACTCAAAATTGTGAGTTATAAGTCGAAATTCTGTGTTATAAGTCAAAATTCTGTGTTATAAGTCAAAATTGTGAATTATAAGTCAAAATTCTGTGTTATAATTCAAAATTGTGAGTTATAAGTCAAAATTCTGTGTTATAACTCAAAATTGTGAGTTATAAGTCAAAATTCTGTGTTATAACTCAAAATTCTGTGTTATGTTCTCTCTGAGGTTTTTAACCCACTTCATCATCCGCGCGAAAACAGCGGGAAAATAATCTTCATCACTGACGTATAATCCGAAAATCGAGATCGGAGATTAAATTACACTTAGAACATCATGTAATACCAATAGATTTCATTTATTTATTTAATTTATTTATTTATTTAATTTATTTACTGCATGGGTGGATAGATTACGCTCTAAATGTGAACTGGCACTTTAATGAACTTAAATCGCAGTTGTGACATAATAAATCGCATTTACGATATGATAAATCGCAGTTGCAACATAATAAATCGCAGTTGCAACATAATAAATCGCAGTTGCAACATAATAAATCGCAGTTGCAAAATAATAAATCGTATAAAATAGCATTGTTATGATATAGCATAACTGTCATTTGATAAAATACAAGTACAATCTATTAAATAATACAAAAACACCAAAAGTCAACTGTAAATAACCCTAACCCTAACGCTAAACCCTAACCCTAATGCTAAACCCTAACCCTAACTAACCCTAACCCAAAAATAAGGGAGTAAAAAAACGTCCACTGTCGGGATTTGAACCCTGGAACATCGGCATGAGAGGCGAACTCTATAACCACTACACTAACTTGCACCGTTGAAACTTTGAGAAAGTCTATTAGGCCGTTTGGAATAAGGTATCAGTTTACCGTCACTTGAACTTTCGAAGGTTCATGCGGAAAATTTTCATTATTCATTATTAAATCAGGAATGGTCAAATTGATCAGTTTTTTCAGGTGTTTTTTTAATGCTGAAATGCTTGCATGTGTGTTCATATTAAAACAAATAATTTCTGTCTTACAAATTAAATTACAGTTCTAATTCTTTAGCCAATCTGAGATGACAAACCATTTTATTTATGTCATGCACTTTGGACACATTTTGAACGAATTATGGAAGTATCTACTTGTGTACTATGATGATCTATGACATTTACATAAAATAATTTTATCAAACACTTTGCCTTGAAAATTTTTGATAATAATGAAAAAAAATGAAATAATTAAAATTTCACGCGGGTGCTCAAGACCCACGCGGGCGGGTGATGGTAAACTGATACCTTAATTCCGACGGCCTTATTGACAAAAATGGCGTAATACATTCTACTCGTATTCAAAAGAAAAACGTGAATATGAATCTATACTAGGAGTTCTTATCAGAAGTGAAATGCTGCCGTGGGACTGGCAGTGGGTACCACGATGGAGCTGTGTTGTGGGTACCACAATACGACTGCCTCAATGGGCTCTACCACAATGGGTAGATCAGTATTTGTCACCATAACAGGTGATTTTGTGTGTTCATTTGCCTCAACGGGCAATGTTACCTCAATGGGCTCTACCACAATGGGTAGATCAATATTTGTCACCATATAAACAGGTGATTTTGTGTGTTCATTTGCCTCAACAGGCGATGTTGTGTCGATTGACTCGATCACTGACCATCGAACAACAAACGGCAAATCGTCCATCGATAAAAATCCCTCATGTGGAATGTTACCGTTCTCAAAAGCATTGAGGTACATAGTGTCTCCTCGAATTAAGACGCTGTCGATTGTTGCCGTGTTCCACTGGATAACAGGAATGTTCTGTGCGTTTAGAAGCGCAGATAAACTCATAAAAGAACACTGTTTCCCTCGAGACTCGCCACTAAAACGTTCATGACCTTGATGAATACTCCCACAAGCAAGCAGAGACATGACGTAAACAAATAAACTGAATTCTTACCGTAAATTTTCAGTAATATATGGCACCAAATCCTCGACCAAATGGCAAACCTTTCCTTTCAAATCCTCGACAAAATGGCACCACGTGTGGTGGACATGCGTAGTGGACATGCGTAATGGAGCTTGCATCCAGTTTCGCGACCGCTTCGTGAGTGCCCCCCCGTTTCCCCCCGGTTTGCGAACAGATATGAAAAATTTTCAATAATTGAGATCTTGTCGGCTATACATAGCTCGGTAAAGGAACTGGGTACGAGTTAACAGAAGAACGTCAAGAATAGTGTGCTGCCTCCCTGAGGGGAGGCAGCAATAACATATTTTAGCAAGCCAGGAACATGAACTAAATATACAAACTTACCTTGAGTTAAATGACAACGTTTGTGTGACTGGAGTCGGACTGTCAAAAATATCAGATAACAATATCTCGTAGGAGTTGCGTGAGCCAGGTTACTTCATCACTAAATATTATGTGTAAATCAACGATACTCGTGAACTAACTGTAGCAGTATATGAGCCACAGTACCTTATTAAATAGTTCGGCACGTTACGGAAAACAATTCGTGCAGTGAAAGTATAGTCCCCGATGACCCACAAAGGCCACAATAGACTAGTTCTCGTTCGTCAACACCGAAGTCTCTCACCTTCACACGCCATATAAGCTTCCTTCCCAGAGAGATTTAGATTTGATCAGGAAACTGGGGTCTGGGGCGAGAATATGTTATTGTTCTCAATTTGAGCCCATCACGTGATCTTAAGCCGACACAAACATCTAAAATCATCGTGCTGAAATATTCGGTTATATATAATACCGGCGCGCATTAAATAAAATATGGACTATATGGACTCCATAGCCTGTGCGCATCTTGTATTACGCTATACTACAGTCTGTGCTATGAGAGTCCAGAGTTTCTAATTAACACAGCGAACCGATTTGATTTATAAAGCGTGCTTAGCACGTTGTGTAAACTAGGCCTTAGTACGTTACCTTCGAATGCGAATTGGATTGTTATAGCTCACTTTTTGCAAACAATTTCTTGTCCTCAATATTGTCGAAGTTGCGTGTCCATTTATCAAAAGGCCTAGGCTATTACAGACGGAAAGAAACACGGAAATGGACGAAAGTCATCAAAGTTGACGTCGACATCACCCCAAGGTCGTCCCCAGATTAATTAATTCATGCATATTTATATTCGACAATCATTTTTTTATATTTGTAGGAATTCCTGAACGAATTGCGAAAACACTTGCAAAAAACGCAAAGGAAAACGAGGGCCATGGGAAAAATACATTCTCGAGTATGTTTATCAAGTACCAATAATTGTAACCAACGCATTCAATTATCATTATCATTTTTAAAATTCTATTATATGACAGATTTCATTCTTTTTGAAGAAATTTCCCATCTGGTGGAGTTTCATGCTGTGAACACCCATGTCCATCACCATATACTTTTATAAAACATATACGAAGAGTGCATGTAAGTAAGTTGGGATCACTTATCAAATTCATGGCAATAGCAATAAACTTAATTTTGTTGCATCATTTTAGAACACAAAAAAGAAGGGCATTAACAGTTTAATTTTCCTTTAAAACTGATGAACGCTTGAACATCTCTCGAGAACGTGTTCTAAAAAGAAACCAGAAAACCAAGCAGGAAACACCGGAAGATTTCGTTCCAATGGTTTAAACGAGCTTTCTTGGAGAGGACTTTTCGTAAGCTTTTTCAAGATGAAGAAGACGCACGCGTGTACGTCACACGAAGAATAACAAGTTTTTTGATATTGAAAAAATAAAAATTCGTGAAAATGGTGTTTAAAAAGTTTATGTGTTCAACATTGATGAAAGAACAAGTTGTTTTTAGTTGTTCCAACAACCGTTTAACACCCCCACCCCGCAATTCAATGTTGAAACAAAATGTCAATTACAACATTGAATTAGGGGGGAGGGGGATTGGTGTTGAATTTTTAAAAATATTTTTTATATCACAGTGGCCAATTAATTTTTGCATTTTATTTGTCAAAATTTGGGAATTTCGGAGGCAATTGAAAACATGGAACGGGTATCTTAGCGACCGCCTCGTCTTCAATTGCATTTCCGCGGTGAGCCCTCCCCGTTCACAACTCATTGTTACTTTATTAACTAGATACTGTATATTATTCATCCCAAGTCTTCGTTTTTCATGCCTAGCACTAGTTCATCATAGCCCATCAAACTTCCTAGTTTTTGATTACGTGGATACAGTATACGTTTGTAGATTTCAGATGTATTAGTGCGACAGTATATCAGCAATTAGTTTCTCGGGTGCTTTCTCGCTTGCACCTCGCACTAATACGTTTCACAAACTTCAACGTAAAAAAACAAAAAATATGTTAAACAGGGATCGAAACAAAAACAAAAAGTTGCCTCGACGAAGTCAAAGTAGAATAACTCTATATATATATATACAGCTAATTCAATTAAGGTTGTCCTCTACAGTCAAAACTCAAAACCGAAAAACGTCAAACTCTAAGCGCGAAGAGTACGATGGGAGCTTGTGTATGCATGTTAATTTGAATTGTGGCGCGTCTATCACAAATCTTTGCTGTATTCTTGTAGTATTTTGCCCCCATTTTACATCCCCCGTCGTGTTTGACGTTTTGCAGTTTTGAGTTTAAAGGACAACCTTAATTGAATTAGCCGTATATTTGGAACGCTATCTCCAAGTCATTAGCCAGTCAAAAAGTGAGGCAAGGTTTCAGGCCCCTACGCGGTTTGCAGGTCAATTCCTGCCAATGTTGTCTATTTGGATTTTAATGCTCACTCAAAAAAGCCCGAGAAAACGGTCAGTCTTAGTACATCTCGTTTGTTGCCGCTAAAAATATGTTTCATGTATACAATAGCTTGTGTTATACTTGTTTTTTATGTTAACTCTTGTATTAGTTTGGCTAAAAATATATTCAATTCATCAACGTACCGAACTTCGCTAACTCCATTGTTTACCTTTGTCGATGCCATAAAAACTATACTGATTTTCTGCTATCAGTTTCTGAATTATACAAGTTTTTAAAGGCGTGTATGTATGAACGTCATCCACAGATGGCTAAACTTTGTTTACAAATTTTATTTAAATTTGTCTGCCAGTATGCGTGGTCATGTTATTTACTTATTTTGAAAGCTTTAATACGCTTGAATTGCGGTATTACGTCATAAGGCTATTCAAAATACTGGCAGGCAAATTTACATAGAATTTGTAAGCAAAGTTTACCCATCTATAGTCCCACCCTGTATCGACCTTACTTCCGATCGTTCTTCAACAACATATACCACGATAAAGTGTAAAGCAACAAAAAGCTGCTTTGTCTACTGGCTATTTACATTTTTTCATGTTATAAATTATGAAACACTGAAATTTTCTTAACGGTAAAGTGTTTTTATTTCACAAATAACCTTTCAAAATCGATGTTGCGAGCGACTTAATTTTGAAACAAAGGCAAAGTGGTATTCCTCTCGAAATTTGCATAATATAATAAAAAATTGCGCATTTTTCCAAGCAAATTGAGAAGCATCACTTCACAGTGGCCAGCTAGTTGTTATATTTTATATCATCCATATAAATTTTATTTAATCTAATTCAATTATCAAACCTAACTTTGCGGCGCAAATTTCACAAATATCCTTTCAAGTCGATGTTGCGTACGACATAATTCGAACTTAATACAACAGACCTCAGGTTATATGCAAGTTTCCCCTGCATAGAAGTCCACTAGTACCGTAAAGAAATTGAGAAGCATCACTTCACAGTGGCCAACTAGTTTTTGCATTTTATATCATCCAAATATATTTTATTTAATCAAAGCCAATTATGAAACCTAACTTTGCAGCGCAAATTTCACAAATATCCTTTCAAAATTGATGTTGCGAGCGATCTAATTCGAACTTAACGTAAAAACAGCTGAAAACGTCACTTTTTGCATAGTTCAGACACCGTCAAAGACACCGTTGAGACACCGATGAGACACCGATGAGACATGTAAAACACTGTTTATTCACCTTTTGAGATACGTCTATACACCGTTGAGACACCGTTGAGACACCGATGAGACATGTAAAACACTGTTAGCACACCGTAGAGACACGTCAATAGACCGTTGAGACACCGATGAGACACGTTAAAACACCGTTTATTCACCTTTGAGACACGTCTATACACCGTTGAGACACGTCAATGGACCGTTGAGACACTGATGAGACACGTAGCGTTTACCAACCAGTTTTTGCTTTTTTTGAAACAAATTTTCTTTGCGCTGAAGTGGTATTCCACTCGAAATTAATCCAGATATCTGTATGATTGAAAGGTTCATAAAAAAGTTCATCGTTTTGTCGAGGCCAGCTCGATTTTGCTTTTACAACATTCTGAATGGATTGATTGTCAACTCAAAATTTCCTGCGCAAGTTTCACAAAACTCCTTTCAAAAAGCCATGTTGCGAGGCGCCTTATTCGAGTTATCCAGATATCTGTATGATTGAAAGGTTCATAAAAAAGCATCGTTTTGTGGTGGCCAGCTATAGATTTTGCTTTTTCAACATTCTAAATAGATTGTCTTCAGGGCAAAATGACTGGCAACACGAAATTTGATTCGCAAGTTTCACAAAATTCCTTTCAAAAAGACATGTTGCGAGGCGCCTTATTCGAGTTATCCAGATATCTGTATGATTGAAAGGTTCATAAAAAAGCATCGTTTAGCGGTGCCCAGCTAGATTTTGCCTTTTCGACATTCTAAAACAGGCCTTAGTTTCCTCCAAAGAAGCACAATGGATCTTTTCCAAAAGAATAGTTCTCAAAAGAATAGAAGTATTTATGGCATAAATTTGTACACCTTCTGCAAACACAGAAGACACAGGGTCGTCACGTGATCAATCAGATTGATCACGTGACTTTCAGAAAATCACGCCTTTAAGCGTCAGAATGGTATTCACAAGTACTAAATATAACAATGACTGACGAACTTTTCTGCAGAAAGATTTATTCAATGTACTTTCAGAATAATCTGCTTCTTCCTACAGAAATTAGCTACATCACCAGAACTGGATATACTTGATCTGGTAGATGAAGAGAAAATTTCATATTTTTTTTTACGGTAAAGTGGATCATCCACGAGGATGGAAATGCAATTAGTCACAAATAAACCAAGTTTATTAGGTATATTCAAGTTGAATATACAAGATAATATGTTTAGGCAATGCCCGGACCAACGAAGAACAATGAAATTGCAGATTAATTGGATTCTTCCGACAATGATTTTACTATATATAAAACATATATATATATATATATGCTGTTGGGGCGACCAGTGGAATACATGATAGTTTGGAGTTGAAGCTGGTCTAAAATTCTTTTAAAATACTAGAATATGTACAATAAAAGTCTAAAAAAGTTCTAAATTTTCGGTTGCTAACTGCAACCTTCGTCAACTGTTAGTACTGCTACTGTTATTTCGAAGAAAATGTTAAAGAAGAGTTGAAGATTTTGCATGACATGTAGATTTTACATGACATGTAGATTTTAACAAGTGCCAAGAATTAACAGATTTGTTGAATTTTTCTATTTCGGAGCCTATTGATGTTTGCACTCGGCACTAATAATGTAATTACGAAATAATGACTTGTTGTTTGGTACAACTTAATCCGGATACCAGATCAAATCATTTCAGTAGTCATTCAGTTGTCATGCATGTGGGAGCGTATTTATGTCATTTTCGAGCAAACTGCGCAGAATCGCCGCCCCCAATTGTTTTTTTCTTCGATTTTGTTTAATTCGTCATTTTCAGACAATCCTGGACAAAAGTGCTTGGGACACTATGCGAAAATCGGCAAAATTGGCAAAGTGTCCCAACAATTTTGTCCAGGATTGTCTGAAAATGAGGAGTTTATGATTTTTCAATAAAACACAGCTTTTTAACTTTGTAACATTGCAAAATATATACAGTTTAATAAAAGAGCCCCCATCTCTGCTCCCCCTTACAATGGGGAAGGGATCACTGGAGCAGAGTCTCTGCAGAGTTCCCACCCGCACCGGTACCACCCGCACGAGAGCTCTATTTAATTTACATATTCACCAAACCTTCTATACCCCACAAACAATTTGTTGTTCATGCATGTGGGAGCGTATTTATGTCATTTTCGAGCAAACTGCGCAGAATCGCCGCCCCCAATTGTTTTTTTCTTCGATTTTGTTTAATTCGTCATTTTCAGACAATCCTGCGAAAATCGGCAAAATTGGCAAAGTGTCCCAAGAATTTTGTCCAGGATTGTAGTTAAAATATGCATCCCAAATTCCGAGCAAAACAAAGCACAATTTGGGGACGCCAGTTTCTTCAAAACAACACAGGAATCATCAAAACAAAGATCAACAACGCTTACCCCGAACGCTCGATTGTGGCTTAGGCAGGTTTGTAAGGCGATAAAATCATTTGAAACGTCAACATAGTCATCTGAATGTGAGGATATGAAGAATTTGAAGAAAAGTTCACTAAAAACCTCAGTAAAACAAGCGTACTCACGCTATTCGTGACATCACAATTTGCAACTAGGTTTCAACATCTCTCGAACAAAGAAAAATGCTTTTCAGCCAATCGGCGGCCTGGAAACACCTCACGTGACTATTAGTTTCCAATCCACTTATTTTACTATCCATGGTGAAACTGATACGTGCATGCCAAATGCTTTCTTTCTTTGCTTTCCTTATGTCTGTGTTCACAGACAGCCCATTCTCTTCCTCAAATTGATTGTATATGCTAATTGTGATCAAGCTCTGAAATTGAGTGTGGGAGTCAATTTCAACGAATTAAAAACTAATTCCTAACCCCCCAACCCCAAACCACAACCCCCGAAAACCCTAAACCTAACCACAACCCCCCAGTAGCGCTAAGCCTAATCACAACCCTCCGGAAAAAAGTGGTATACTCAGTGCCTTAGGAGGATGGGAAAAGGCCCTGGCATCGGCTGTTGGACTCTACATTTTCATCAAACGAGAACGCAAGTTATCGCAAGTTGGCAGTCACGCTATCTCAGCCAGCCGCTCTGAATAATTTCCCGAAAATATCATGTACCGTGACAAAGTTAAAACTTGTTTAAAACACTCATGAAAGCTTTATTTTGTTAATTTGGGTGTTCGAACGACCGCCACAGAAATTCTGACTGCCAACTTGCGGTGACTTGCGTTCTCGTTTGATTAGGGCTTTAATTAACATTCCTCAGGAAACGTAATTATGCTTAGTTTATTCATGCATAAATTATCTTTGATGTACCGCGGTTAATAAATAGGTTATGGCCCTTGCATATTTAATGACATACTATATCGCTTTAAAACTACGTCTAGAATACCATTTTTTTGTTAAACAACGACAAATATCGTCTGTGTCATGAATAAACTAAGTCGGTTAGTGACCTTAACCCATTGAACTCTAAGAAGACTGGAACGATAACTCAGGGGGGGATTTTGAAGCCAGTGCCAGTCCCTTTGCAGGTAGCTCCCGTGCTTCAAGTTACTTAATTTTCATCCTGCCATATATTTTGTTTGGGACGATAACAAATTACTCCAAAACAACGGATTGAAATACATTGTTTTATACGTATGTTTTTAGAAATACCATTGGCTTCAATTTGATGTATAGTATAAGTTTCCTCGTTATTTTAAACTTTTCAAAATGTAGTAAATGTTCGACCATATTTCGCTGGGAAATAACACAAAGAAATTTGTTGTAGTTTTTCTGAGTTTTGAGCTGAAATACTTAACACTGAACGTTGGGCTATATATGAAACTGAAGCTATTGAAAAATGCTATTTGCTATAGAAACTTCAAGACTTTAGCTAAAAGGGAAATAACTAAAAAATAGAAAAACAACTGCCATTTTGTAACGTTCGCCAAACAAAATGGCAGTTGTTTTTATATTTTTTAATTATTTCCCTTTTAGCTAAAGTCTTGAAGTTTCTATAGCAAATAGCATTTTTCAATAGCTTCAGTTTCATATACAGCCCAACGTTCAGCGTTAAGTATTTCAGCTCAAAACTCAGAAAAACTAACATTTAAAGATTTTTGGCTTCATCCAATCATAGGACCTGACTTATGGAGTTAGCGTTCCAGTTTACTTAGAGTTCAATGCCTTAACCTCGGTCACTAACGTATACATAGTTCAATCCGAGAATAATTCATTGGGACACTAAAGCATCAATTAGCTTCCTTCTTGCTTATTTCATTATCGTGGGATAAATAACGTTGCTTTACCCCTCCCCACCCCCCACCAATCAATGTTGATTTCCAGGGGACACTTCTGAGACCTAGCAAATAAAAATTCGGTCGCAACCTTGATCGGAGGAGGAAGGGGAGGGCACATTTTAAAGATAAATCGCGTGCGCACAAAAGTCACTTGACATACGCTGTGTCCCAATGTAATCATTCCACGATTGTAGTTTTGTGCCAGTTATGATCAAATAGCTTCAACGGGGCCGCCAACGCGAGCAATGAGACCGCCCATTACAATGACCAATTAGCAACCAGCTTTACGGTTCCACTGTACAACGGTTCCACTGTACAGTGGAACCTCGTTAATACGACCAGAAGAAAAAAAATCGAGCCAAAAAACATTTTAACGCGGGGTTGTCGTATTAACGGGGATGTATTACACTACTTAGGGGGTGATTACATGGACCGGGCTGGCCTGGTTAACCGGTTGTAAGCCCATCCGCCCCATCGTTAATAAAAATATTGTTATAGTCTTAGCTAACCCACGAAAGCGTCTTCACGAAGACTAATTTATTTATTAAATCTTCGCTATGATCACGAAACACACAAACAACGTTTTGATGTTCTATTTCAGTTCCTTTCAGCACTATTTATTCACACAGTCAAGCAAACGAACGCGTATCGAAGCGAGTTCAACAGTTTTTCAGCCCGGTTTGCCGGGATGAAAATAAAACGATTACATGGACATTTTCATCCCCCCCCTTAGAATGTATTCAGGCCAGAAAAAAGTGGTCGTATTAACGAGTTGGTCGTATTGCGGGGTTCCATTGTATTTCGGTTTGTTTTTTGACATAGGCCGACACAAAAGATCTACTTGGTGCTGATGAAGGAGAGCAGCAGGGTCAAACGGTTGTTGACGATTCACGTAGCGCAACTGATCGTCGTGATTCACGCGAGTTCACTCTCGTCGATCGAGCTCGTGGCTTTAATGAACTCCTCGTTGAGTTGGGGGAATACACTAGCGCCCAGGCTGCGACCGAGCAAGCGCAAATGATTATTCAACAACATTTAGATGAAATGTAAGTAAAGAAAAACATTCGCTCAAAATCCAATACGGCTCTCTAAGAAAAATTATCTTTAGTGGTCATTCGGCCAGGAGGCCAATTCTTAAAAAAAAACTCTATTACCTTAATCTTGAACATTGCATTACATTACATTACACATTATACATTTTACATTACATTACATTGCATTGCAGTACATCACATTACATTACATATTACATTTCACATTACATTACACGTTACATTGCACATTACCTTGGACATTACATTGCACATTACATTACATTGCACATTACATTACACATTACATTACACATTACATTACACATTACATTACACATTACATTACACATTACATTACACATTACATTACATTACACATTACATTACACGTTACATTGCACATTACATTGCACATTACATTACATTATATATTACATTTCACATTACATTACACGTTACATTACACGTTACATTGCACATTACATTGCACATTACATTACATTACACATTACATTACACATTACATTACACATTACATTACACATTACATTACACATTACATTACACATTACATTACACGTTACATTGCACATTACATTACATATTACATTACATTACATATTATATTACACATTACATTGCATTGCACATTGCGTTACATTACATTATGTTACATTACATTACATTGCACATTACATACATTATATTACATTAAAAATTAAGTAAAACACAAATATAATTTCTGTCTTCTCCGTTGACCGTACAATTGTTCTGACGTATTTGTTCATTGTATTAATACAATAGAGCTAATTTGCAAGACTCTCTGGAGGAAACAAAACAAGAGTATGAACAAAAAATCGATGTCTTGAAGCAGGACCTGGAGAACGAGTACGGCAAAGTGAGGGAAGTACAGCGTGAAAACGAGAATAAAACAACACGAAATTGAAAGCTTGAAGCTGGAGCTTCAGACGGCTGAAGAGAACTTTCAAACGTCTCGTAAACGTATGACAGAACTTGGCGAGAGATACTGTGGATTAATTGAACAAGAAACTGAAAATGAGGTATGGCTGACAAGTATATCTTCTTACCTACAATCATTGATAAAAGTGTTGGAACGACCTGTCAGGGCACATGTCCAAAATTGTGACGCGGTTTTTTGTTTGTTTTTTTTCCGATTTTTTTTAGGGATTGGCTAATTTGAAAGAACACGTGAAATCGTAATGAAAGATCTTTTACAACTTTTTCGGATCTTTCTTCGTTTTCAAGATATTTTAATTTGCTTCAAAAACTCATTAATAATTCATGAGGAAAACACAAAGGAAATCAGTACCAGATAAAACTTCTTATACCTGATAAAACTTCTTGACGTCAGAAAGAATACTAATGAACATACAATTTTATATAGAGAATACTAATGAACATACAATTTTATATAAAGAATATTAATGAACATAACATCCAATAACGAATCGTTTAAATTTTTGAAGCCATTCAAAACACTCGCATCACGTGTTTTATCAGATCTAAAACACTCGGGCTGCGCCCTCGTGGTTTTAAATCTGATAAAACACTCCTGCTCGTGTTTTAAGTAATGTTTAATAAACGAGCAGCAGTGTTTTATCTGGTTTAAAACCACGAGGGCGTAGCCCGAGTGGCTTTTGACCCGATAAAACACGTGATGCAAGTTTATTGAACAGCTTCAAAAAGGAATCTCGAAACAATAGACTAATAAACTGAAAGATCTCCAAGGAATTGAATATAGAGATTATGCTAAAACACGACGAAATTACGATGCATGGGAATTTTAGGGCGTGAATGCCATATACGAATTGTAGTTTGTACGATGGCTTCGAAGAGAAAGTTTCGTGAAGCCGAAAACTGCCGAAGAGGGGAAAAAAATGCTACCAAGATCAACTCGCTCAGTAACTAAATGGGCCGTCAAGATTTTTAGAGAATGGCAGGAGGCGAGGGGCAATAAGAGGTGTCTTGAAGAACAAGTTGGCTTCAAAGTTGATGTGACTAAAGTCGACGATCTGGGCACTGATGTCGCTGACATGAGCGCCAAATCGCTAAATGTTTGGTTAACGAAGTTCGTAGAAGAAGTGTCTAAAGATAACGGAGAGCGATATCCTTCGCATTCGTTATATAGTATTTGTTGTGGCATTTCGCGGCATGTAGAAGACTGTAATGGATCAGATGCTGTAAAGATATTGAATAAGAACGATCAAAGGTGATGTTTCCTTGTAAGAGGTTTATCAACGTTTAGAACTAGAGCACAGAATGTACGATTATCTTGACATTTCTTTTATTTTTACGTTAGACTGAGCACTTTTAGACGGGCTTTGGACGCACAAATGAGAGTAACGTAGAAGGTGTCCACCTGAAAATGAAGAAACCTGAAAGAGAAGGCATAGATTCTGTGGAAGAAAAATCTTCTTGGATGTTCGAAAGCACAGTCATTGCTACATACCATTTATTTTTATAACGGAAAACTTTTTGGCATTCGAGCAAACGAGCATAAGGATCTGAGGCAGTGACGTAACGCAACCTCAGGAGGCCCCCCGTCAATCGCCCCCCCCCCCATCCCCCACTAAAGAATAGGCTGTATTTCTGTCAACACAATCGCAATGCGAGAGGCACCAATTGGTGCAGCTGTGCTTCACTTAAAAACCAATGACTGCAAAGTCATTTTAAGTATTTCTATGAATTCATGCTATTAAAATATTATTGTTTTTACAAGGAAGGTTTATATACTGATTTAGGGTTATGCAAAAATGATATGCATGACGGATTACAAAGGATTAAATTTCAATATGATAATTTACCTTGGATTGTTGATGTTTGGCAACTGCCATTGCTGCAAGAAGAGACTACAAACCTTTAGTACAGCGGTATTTGCACGAAATACTTCATTTTATCGCCGTGCAAAATTTAAAGCCTTCGCACGTTTTTGTTGCACTCGCAGCATTGTTTATCGCAAAACTATAAGAAACTCAGCTAGAGGTAGGCCTATTGTGAGAATATTTTGGAATTACATATATTCTAACTACTAATTCATGTATTTAAATAACTGCTTTTCTGTTTTTCATTATCCAATTCCTCGGAAATGTACTAGCAAGTTTTAGCATGCGCTAGCAGATTATTTCAAGAAGGTGTAGAGGAGAAATTGATAAGAGAAAGGACAGGCCATCGCTCAAATGCATTGTTTAAATACGAAAAAATAAGTGCTGAGCAGGAAACTCAAGTTAGCATGATCTTAGGTCCGCCTCAAGGTATAAGGCGAAATGAAGAGGCTGAGGCAAGTCGTGCAGTTAGTGAAAGTACGGATTCGCTTATAGCGCCAGACGTTAAGTTTGAAGTTCCTGATGATGTGTTGTGCAATATTCCATTACCAGACGATCATATTTATGTAAGAGAGACCCTTACTAGATCTGTTTTCAATAACTGTACGTTTAATTTTGTCGAAAAGTAAGTTATTTCATGGAAATTGAGATATAGAACTGTTATCTTGAAATTTAAATGAAGTGTATGATTGCATGATGGTCTGAAATAAAAAATTAAACTGATTTGTTTGTGTGATTAATGTTGTGATGAATTACGTTTTGTTGCTTATTAGTATTCTTTATATAAAGCATACTAATAAGGATCCTTATTAGTATTCTTTATATAAAGAATATTAATAAGAGCAAAGGTTTGATAATGAGATCTATTGTCATCCCGGTTGAATAATCATACTTTATCGGGTATAAACAGGCGTGCATGTGACCGATTTACAAGCTCTGATTTGACGATTTGCTCATGAATTATTAATGAGTTTTTGAAATATTACTTAATATGTGAATGAGATGGGCTCTGATGTCAGGAGTGGGGTACATTATTTTCATACAGAGCAAAATCACTTAAATACTTGAAATATTCAGCGTCTCAAGGAGTTTTTATGCGCACAGTTTCAAATGATTTCGTTGCATGTGAAAATGTTCTACCCTACTCTTGACGTCAGAGACCATCTCATTTACATATCAAACAAATTGAAATATCTTGTTATAAAGTTGTAAAAGATCTTCTATTACAATTTTACGAGTTCTTTCAAATTAAACAAACTTAATTCATATTGCCAATGTCCTTTTAAAACAAGTCTTATTAAAATGTCTATGTCGACATGAGGTTGGACTTTACGACGTGCCAAGAATGGAGATGAAAAAAGCTGTATAACGCGTCACTTATTTTCAATTCTAGTTTGTTTTAAATTTTTCTTTTTTCTCTCCTCTTTACAAGGCTTTGAACGACAACATACGCATCCTTCAACGTGAATGTGAGAAATTGAAGAAGGAAAAATCAATGTTGGAAAAAGATTTGAGTGAGACGATAGAAAGATTGCGCGAGACCTTGGAGACAAATCAAGGAGCAGATCTGGAAAAAGGGAAGTCAAATATTCAGGAGAGTTTTACGGAGTTATTTCAGAAAAAACTAAAGCTACAAAGAGAGGTGAATTATTTAAGAAATAGATTACTATCATAAGTTGTACGTATACATGTAGTGCATGTGGTACGTTTGCGAGCTTGGTGTAATGTAAGTTATGTAACAGACGTTTTTTGTTCTTTGTTGGACGTTCGTCAAGCTCAATTACTCAGAAAAGATTTCTGAGCCCCAGACAGGGTTTGAACCTACAATCTTCTAATGACCGGTTAGACGCTCTAACCATTAAGCCACTGAGGCTCAGATAGAGAGCTAAGGTTGCAAATTCCACTACATTAAGGCCGTTTAATGGGAAAAAATAAGCCACAACCATTTAATTGCTGGGGCTTAAATTGCCGTCCCGTATACACAGCCCTAATGTACGTTTGTTTTTAGGTAGAAAAGTTACAAGATTCATTTACAAAATCCAGGAGCGAAAAAGAGAAGTTTGCGCAGTACAATGCTAGACTGGAAACCAAGGTAAAGCTAGTTTGAAATTCTGAAATAGTTATTAACATTGGATCCTTACATCATTAATACCTATCATTTTGTCCAACATGGTTTTCAATGGGGATTGGGGTTTGTGATGGAACAGGCCGACGTTAGTTACATGAAGTACCTGAGTTTGGGCATACTGATGAAGACTTGCCAAACGGTTGAAACGGCTAATGGTATAAAAGTCGGATCTCTGGGTTACTGCGTTAACGTATAAAATATGCAAGGGGGTGTTGGTGGCACAGTGGTTAGTGCACGTGCCTTTCACCTCTGCGACCCGGGTTCGATTCCTGCACGGTGCAGTTATCTGATTCAAAAAAAATTCACCTTGGCCGCATGTGATAAGAGCGCTTCCAGTTTGACTCTACCAAACACCACAGGTTTCCCCCGGGTACTCCGGTTTCCTCCTGTAGTAACACTGGACCAATGAGGGTTGGCCCTTACTGGACCTCTGAGGATAACAGTTTAGATATGACTGATAGAGTTATCCAGTATAAATAAGGTTAGTTTAGTTTAGGGCTTTTGTTGGTGTTTGGTCGTAAAGACTAAAGATAATCTCACTTTGTGGTTAAGGTATACCTGTCTCCAGGCGCGCAACTAGGGGGGGGGGGGGGGGGGTTGCAACCCCTGCCCTTTTTGTGAGACCTAATACTAGGTTAGACATTAAATAAACAGATAATTAATCGTCTGTTGTAGTACGCAATACAATTCTCCGCAAATCTGGCGACACTCAGAGGCTTCTAGCAGTGGGCCCAGGCGGCAACTATTGGCTTCTACTCCCAAATTGTTTAGAATACTGAACGACTTTGCCCTTTTTTTGCGTTCAAACCCCTGCCCTCGAAATTTTCTAGTTGCGCCCCTGGTCTCCTTCCAAAATATTTGCTTTTCTTTTAAAGGCAAATATCCTTGCAAGCAATCTAGTAAAAGCCGAAGAAGAAATATATCGTCTTGATGGAATAATTGATCGATTTTGTACAGTAAGTATGCCAACGACACATTACCTAAACTTTTTTTCCAATTCCTAATTCGTATTGGGGGAGGGATGAACAAAAAGATAAAACAAACACTTTTACTGAGAGTTCTGAGCATAATAATAGCGAGGTTCAGATCACACTTCCACTACCGCTACCGTAAATATAATTAAGCATGTCAAATATTGTTTTTACGTGCAGTAATGGTCGCAGGTCTCAAACCTAGTGCAAAAAGAAAGCGTTCTACGGTACTATGATTAAAACCAGCTTACGACTACAGGACGAAAAAAAACGAACATTACAACAGCTTAACCACATTTACGGTAGCTGTAGTGGAAGTGTGATCTCAACCTCGCTAATGTGTTACTCCAAGTGACGAACCATACTGGTCAAGTAGAGAAAACTCTGGAGTCACACCTTAATATTATTCTCCACCCGAATTTACTGGACATCCCACAATTACCATTCGAAATCGTCATGTATGAAGACTGCATCTAGATATTGAAGAAACTAGTCTGCTTCGAAATATCAAATAGCCTAAGTACTATTCATTCCACCTTCAGCTCCCAACCTGACTTGTAGCTCAGTTGCTGGAGCATCGGACTAGTAAACTGAAGGTCGCGGGTTTCGAATCCCAGCCGGGCCAAGTAGAGTTTTCTCTACTTGTCTGGTATGGTTCGTCACTCGGAGTAACACCTTAATATCATTATTCTCCACCCGAGTTTACTGGACATCCCACTATTCCCACAGTTACCATTCGAAATCGTCATGTATGAAGACTGTGCATGTTGTCTAGATATTGAAGAAACTAGTCTGTTTCGAAGTATCAGTAGCCTAAGTACTATCATTCGACCTCCAGCTCCCAACTTGACCTGTAGCTCAGTCGGTGGAGCATCGGACTAGTAAACCGAAGGTCGCGGGTTCGAATCCCAGCCGGGCCAAGTAGAGTTTTCTCTATTTGTCCGGTATGGTTCGTCACTCGGAGTAACACATTATTATTCTCCACCCGAGTTCACTGTCCCACAATAATCATTCGTAATAGTCCTGAGCATATTTGACTATGGTTGTTTCTGATCTTCAACAGGTTGCACAGAAGAATCGTGAAATAGCGTGTCAATCCCAAGAATTATACGACTTACTCAAAGAACTTGGCGTAAGCATTGGTTAGATATGTTCTCACAAGCATTTTTTAGTGTATGTATATTACGAATAAATAGAAATTACTATCGAAAGTGAAGTGCTGCCTGAAATGCAATAAGAACCTTAATTCAGTCTCTGTGCACTTTGTGGCCAACAAACCCCCCCCCCTTGATCCAAGTTTGCCCACCCACTCCACCCAAGTTTGCACACTCCACCCAAGTTTGCCCACTCCACCCAAGTTTGCCCACTCCACCCAAGTTTGCCCACTCCACCCAAGTTTCCCCACTCCACCCAAGTTTGCCCACTCCACCCAAGTTTCCCCACTCCACCCAAGTTTCCCCACTCCACCCAAGTTTCCCCACTCCACCCAAGTTTGCCCACTCCACCCAAGTTTCCCCACTCCACCCAAGTTTCCCCACTCCACCCAAGTTTTCCCACTCCACCCAAGTTTGCCCACTCCACCCAAGTTTCCCCACTCCACCCAAGTTTCCCCACTCCACCCAAGTTTGCCCACTCCACCCAAGTTTCCCCACTCCACCCAAGTTTCCCCACTCCACCCAAGTTTTCCCACTCCACCCAAGTTTGCCCACTCCAACCAAGTTTGCCCACTCCAACCAAGTTTGCCCACTCCACCCAAGTCTGCCCACTCCACCCAAATTTGCCCACTCCACCCAAGTCTGCCCACTCCACCCAAGTTTCCCCACTCCACCCAAGTTTGCCCACTCCAACCAAGTTTGCCCACTCCAACCAAGTTTCCCCACTCCACCCAAGTTTGCCCACTCCACCCAAGTCTGCCCACTCCACCCAAATTTGCCCACTCCACCCAAGTCTGCCCACTCCACCCAAATTTGCCCACTCCACCCAAGTCTGCCCACTCCACCCAAGTCTGCCCACTCCAACCAAGTTTCCCCACTCCAACCAAGTTTGCCCACACCACCCAATAAGAGCACACAGAGTTGCCTGTGAAGGAAGCTGGAAAGTCTAAAAATTTAATATTAATTACAGTATACACAGAGTATCTACACATGTATTTTTTTAATAAGGTTTTTTAATCAAATGGGATGGCACATTGGTGTTAGACACACTGACTGGTCCTGTCCAAAAAATGACTGACAAAGATGTCCTTTTCTCTCTTATGCTAGTGACCGCTGACCTAATTCTGCCCAATGTTTACTTGATTGTGGGCTCAGTCGCGCCCGCAGACCGATCAATTTAAAAAAGCTCAGTGGTTACTACCATGAGGCCAGCACCGCTGCGAAACGTTTTGCGCCTGCGCGAACTCGCGACCAAAAAAGAGCGGGAAACTGTTGTTATTCTGTAATTCGACAAAGACTGCGACGACACGTTTCTTGCAAATTTTAAAAACTACTGAAATTTTAAGGTTTGTACTTGCTGTATTATTCTTATCTTTAAATATTCTGAGATGGCCCCTTCGTAATTTTCATGGCTTTTTAAAACAGAAATTAATAGTCGAGTCTTACTTGCAGTGTTTACTCTTGCAATTGTTTATAACTCTCATTGCTTGGGTACGAGGCTAGGAAACAATCATTTGAACATAAAATAATTCGTCTCACTGAGTATAGACCTACCCTGCGAGCAGAGCCTTCTTTTTCTTATTTCTTCGCTGAGAGAGAGGAAGAAAAGTAGGCTCTGCTCTATTCGTGTTTGGCTTCGTCCAAGATTTAGGACGAAGTAACCCGTTTAAAACACCGCTGCCAAACGTTTGCGCATGCGTGAATTCTCTAGAATAAATATCAAGAGAAGCCGTGGCGACAACAACCAGACAGCGAAGACTAAGTAAGACTCGACTATTCATTTGTGTTTTAAGAAAAGGGTAAAGAAAATTACGAAGGGGTAAATTCAGAATATGTTACAATATTGACAAGGAAGCCATGCACAAATTATCTACCTTATCTTTTCGGTAGTATAATTTTAACTTTTGTGTCGGACTCTCAGACCAGTCCAAATATTTCAGTGTTTTCCCGCTCTTTTTCCGAGGACGAGCTCGGACGTCGCGCATGCGCAAAACGTTTGGCAGCGGTGTCCTCGTTTAATCGGTTCTCGTTTTGTTTTCTGCTCTGATTGGGACTGGGTTCGAGATTGTAACCAAGCAACTGACATGCATGCGCAATGGAACCAGTCACGAATACAGCAGAACCTACTTTTCTTCCTCTCTCTCAGCGAAGAAATAAGGAAAAGAAGGCTCTGCTCGCAGGGTAGTATAGATCACTTTCATAAAGGCCTTCACTTTAAACATAGTTCTCAAACTCATTAATAATTCATGAGATAATCAACCAATCACAAGCGCTGAATTCTACCACGTGAAAGGACGTGAAATATCAGGGAAGAGGACTAGAAATGTTATTTCCAGTCCAAGGACTAGAAAATAGTTCTACATGGGAATACAAGTGATTTTGAGAAGTCATTGAAAGGTCCCCAATTCGGACTAGACTGGGTTTTCAAGTACTCGGAATTCGTTCCAGTTCTCGGCTTCGCCTCGGACTGGAATGAATTGCTCGTACTTGAAAACCCGGTCTGATAGAGGGGTCTAAATAAGCCATTCTGGCCTCGTTATGAAGTAGGCCCTTAGTATTCTTGGTTTTCATCTGACGTCACGGCGGCCATATTGGTGCACAATCTCTATCCTATGGGAATTGAACTCTATTCTTATTCAAACGTTTCGTATTGTTTCACCACCCCAATGTGGCCACCGATCACACGAGTGAAAACGATTAATCAAAGAGTAATTAATTGACCAGACAACGCATAATGTTGAAAAATATCCCAGAATATGGGATACATGTAAAGCTCTCTATCCAAATTAGACATATTTCTTTGTATACAGCCACACACATCAAAGGATAATAAAATACATATGCCACACGTTTCCTTTCTAACAAGTATAAATGTCATAAAAACCAATTTCTAACAAGGTGAGATAAAACTTAACGGTTGATCTTAGAGCCAGGACGTTTAATTGAAAAGTTTAATCGTTTCACAAATTGAGACTTTTCCCCATGGGAAATTTGAATGTTTGAGATTTTGACCAATAGAAATTAAGGTGCACAGTTACTATTTATAGACTCAGACAAGCAAACCAAAATTTATAATCTCGAGGGATTTCTAATGATCCCCATTTTCTTTTGTTGGAAATGCAAGAATAAATTATAAACTCAGACAAACATGAATTCGACGTCATCTGTGAATTTCGCTATTGCCCTAGTAACGTTGAGTTTCAATATTCAAACTTTTCAATAAAACTTTCTGTGTCTGAGCTCAACCGAAAATGGCAGTAAGTAGGCCTAAGCAAACATTGGAAAATATTCATGTGAAAGAATTGTACATTTCTGCACTTCACTTTTTGCAGTATCTATTCTACAGCAGTGCTCTACAAAGTGTAAAGAAAGCAAATGAGTTATTCAAATCTAATACAAAATTATTACCACAACATAATGCTTTCAACTGCCTATCAAAGGGTGTTGATTTTACTTTCTCAAACTCATTTAATAATTCATAAGGAAAACACAATGGAAATCAGTTACCAAGACGTTGCTTGTAAATGTGGTAATAAACCCACAAAAATTAAGACAACTTCGTTTGAGAAGCTATAGATCGTTTTCATCTGACGTCACGGCGGCCATATTGGTGTACCAAAACAATGAGATGGCGGCCATATTGGTGTACGGTATGGGAATTAGCTCTTTCTTATTCATATATTTCGTATTGTTTCACCACCCCAATGGGGCCACCGATCACGTGAGTGAAAACGATCTATACCATACACATACCATACACTCGCGCAGGGCCCGAGCTATTGGGGGGGGGGGGTGACCCCCCCCCCAATAATTGCTTTATTTGTTCTATAGTCGGCAGACAAGAGATTTCAGTCAGCAGTCGGCACCCGCGGCTAGTACTGACGAGTGACGATTATGAGGCAGTCGGCAAGATTGATTGTACTACCCCCCTGCAGAATTTTCTGAGGACGGCCCTGCACTCACGTCTCGGTGTTTTCAAATCAGATAATAAACAGCTTCTCGTGTATGATATATTACATCAATTACAGATTGGGATTAGCAGGATTTTGATAAAGCCATAATCAAACGAGAACGCAAGTCATCGCAAGTTGGCAGTCAGAATTTCTGTGGCGGTCGTTTGAACACCCAAATTATTAACAAAATAAAGCTTTCATGAGTGTTTTAAACAAGTTTTAACTTTGCCACGGTACATGATATTTTTTGGAAAACTATTCAGAGGGGCTGGCTGAGATAGAGGGGCTGGCTGAGATCAGGGGCGGATCTAGGAATTTTGATACCTTAGTCAAAGTTGCTGTGGGCCCATATTTCTAGGGTCCGACGACCCCCCCCCCCCTGGAAATTTTTTAAAATTTGGATTTCTGAAATGGCATTTCCTGCATTCTGACAGCACATTTGAGCAAAATTTTAAATGTTTTAAAACATGTTTTTAATGGACATTTTATCATTTTCAAGAAACATTTTATCTAAATTGGACTTTAATTGATATTTTCTTGTTGTCTTAGAAACCTTGTGATAGTTTGCAAGTGTGTAAGGCTAAGTTTCTCCAGGAACGAGGGTGGGGAAATCCAATAAACAGTAGAGAGATATGTGGTCACATTCTAATATAAAAAAGTTGGCTGTTTCGCTCTATGTCAAAGTTCATCAGCATGCCTAGGAAACACCAGTTACATTGTTTCAGTCAGTGAATCCAACATGGACAGCCTGACCAACACACAAGTGAAGGTCTAGCTGAATTTAACATTCTGCATAACCCAGAGCAAGGTGGGCTACCTTCTATGGCTGTTGAGCCCCACTTACCCAGAGCTGTCTGGCTTTCATAATGCCTGATACTTGCCTTTTAAACCTCAACCCAAGCAGACAATGTCTGGTTAGGAGTCAGGAGAAGCTTTTGTTAATGACCATAATGGACATTACATGGACAATAGACATAGAGGAGCTCAACTCTCTATATCATCCCGATCATTCTAACCCCCATCTAATATGCCACTACCCATTCCCCTACTAACCCATGTTACTATGAGCTGTCTGGTTTTAAGGCACCAGCAACCCAAGTTCAATTCCTGTCCAGTCACGACGGGCATAAATGATGCTGAAAACAATCACGTTAAACGTGCCTTCATTCAACTTATCAGGTTTTATTTCAGTTAGTATCAAATTTAGCACCATAACAGACATCCATAATCCTTCAAATCGTATGTTTTTTGTTTTTCCATTTTTTGTATTTTTCGCGGGAAAATGACGTCACATATTTGGCGCGAAAATTTTGTTTTCATATTTTTGCATGTTTGATGACTGCCTCAAAAACAGCATGTTATGTGGACTCGAAAACCGAAAAGAAAATTGAAATGTCTTTATTCAATAAAATGTTATAACGTTTTGAAATTTGAATTTGCGCCATTTTCTAAAAATAGCTCAAAATGGCTGAAAATTCAAATTTCAAAACGTTATAATTTTTGATTGAATGAAGATATTTCAATTTTTGCTTCGGTTTTAGAGCTCACATAAGATGCTTTTTTTGAAGCAGTCATCAAATATGCAAAGATACTGAAACGAAATTTTCGCGCCAAAAATGTGACGTCACTTTCCCGCGAAAAATACAAAAAATGGAAAAACAAAAAACATACGATTTGAAGGATTATGGATGTCTGTTATGGTGCAAAATTTGAGAATAACTGAAGTAAAACCTGAGAAGTTGAATGAAGGCACGTTTAACGTGAGCGTTTTCAGCATCATTTATGCCCGTCGTGAGTGCAATTATCAGATTAAAATTTCATAATAGCCACATGTGAGAAGAATGCTTACTTGATGTATAACGATAATACATGGAAATTTGTAGAAATGTCATGTAGATATTTATTGCTTAGCTTTTGATCTGTTTCCCCAGGCCCAGACCTTATTACTTATATGTTAAAAAGTTATTACTTATAATACCATATGTTATATACAGTATATAGACAATTAACTGACTTGTATAAATATGAACTGAGGACGAATGTATTATGTAAACTACTGTGGAAAGGCAATCTGACTCTGCATCATGATTATGACATACTATAGTGAGTATCTAGAATTGAAACACTACCTAAGTAGTGCTTATAGTACTACATGAAGCATTAAATAGCATTGGTTTATACCAGTGTGCTCAACGCAGATTATGCTAATATGGAACGGATATCAACAAAGGTTAGGGAAGTAACATGACAACAGACTAACATCGATATTGAATCCATATTGATGAACTACTGTACCTATAAGCTTACCTTAGAGCGACATATGGCTTTAATACTCTAGCTTGTCCGCCTTCATGTGTTGTGGCAAATAGACCGTACGTCTCAGCACCGTCGATGTCTTCCCAATCTTGGGGAAATGCTCTCCGGCCGCCAGTACTCGACAAGCACTGATTCTCACTGTCAGACAAATCAACATACATATGCCGCAGAAGAACATCATCGCTGCTTTTTAAAGCACACAACGCACGATCTAACAAGCTTGTAAAAGCCATGAATCGATCGAACAGAATTAGACTGAACTAAGACCTTGCATACCGCATTTTGCAGGCTTCCAAACATAAGCTTGAAGTCGAGTAGCAATCCTGTTCATGATGCTGCAAATGCGGCAAAGTTAGTCAAACCGTCCTGTATCAGCCAATCAAAACCCAGAGGAGGTACGAAGCTCTTCCCACAATGCATTGCGCTTGAACCATATTATCAATTTCGCACCGGAAATGCTTCACTTCATTATGAACTTCCAAGGAGTGAACGTGTTTGAAAAATAGTGTTTCGACGTTTGTGGTGCTTAGAACACTTTGGTTTGGGACGCACATGAAGTTATTTATATTTATTTTGTAACCTAGCAGTACTTCGACGTTTATTATTTCGCCTGATTTGCCGCTATTCACGAATTTACATCTGATTTTCTGATCAAGGTGACTGCTCGTCGCTCAAGGATCAGATATTATCAACATTCAACATTGCTGTCTCATCATGTCTCTGAATAGTAATGCGTTTCTAATATTTTGACACTTCAATACTTTTTTATTGCTTTGTTTATGCACTCGAGTAATAACCGTCTTGATCTTAGATTTTTACTTGATCTAAATCATAGGGTATATTTGATATTTTTGTTCAATACTTTTGTTCATTTTGAAATGAGTTCATTATGTTGTCATTGACGACTACTAGCTTTACCTCAAGTTAATAAGTCTATCTAATTAAGAACTTTTTCAAGAAACAACTGTTGGTATGTTCGTGCATACAGTTTCTTACCTTTAAAAACAAGTGGGTCAGGAAGACATGTCTGATTGTTTATACAGAAAATCAAGATACTGTACATGTATGGACTTTTTATTAATTCTGTCCCAGGGAAGAAATGAAAATATAATCCAGTGGACCAACACATTTTAATTCAGTTCAAGACCCACTTTCTTCCCACATAATTAACTTTACTTTCCTCTTAAAATTTAGTTCCCCAAAAGCCATGTTATATTATTCAGTCTTTCAGTCTATTCAGTGTCATACAGTAAGCATAAAACTAGAGGAAAGGGGCTTAACCCTTTCTTTCCTAGAGGTTCCAACTTGATGAGTAAAATCATCTGGCATTAGAGTAAAATAATGAGGGGGCATTTTGGGTGGCACAGGAGGGAAAGGAGTTGAATCATTTTCATCAAAAATCCCCTTCTGATAATTTCTTGCAAAAAGCTACCACGCCCAATAGTGATACAATTCTCCTCTCAATAATTATATCACCAATGCATTTTGTTACATAGACTTCTAGCTTTAATATCTTTGTAATATTAATCAAAGAGTACTACACAGCTTTAAAATGTATTTTAAAGTAATGTAAAAGATCCCAAAATAAAACTCAAGTGACCGAGGCAATTCTGTTGTGCAACTTTAATATCCACTTTCCCCTGCTCTTTAATTTGTGAAACCTGCATGTGGTTGGGACCTGGTATGAAATGTTTTTCATGAAGAAGGTTTCCAGAAAACTTTCTGTAGGAACAAAAATTGAGCATGAACCTGTAAACATGAAATAAGGACCATTACTCAGTAAATCTCTGTATTTCACAACAACAAATGGTGTGTCATGGGGGGTAATGTGGAGTGAAAATTCATGCACAAGACAACTTGCTGTCACAGGATGAACTTAAGAACAATTACAATTCCTTTAACGATCTATGGACAGCATGCACACATAATTTGTTGAATCAGGTTGAATGAAGAAATAGCTAGATAGCCCAAAGTACAAAAGTTGGCACCACATAATATTGAATTTTATAAAACAACAGGATTTTCTTATTCTTATATATAAAATAAATACACCATCAGTACATGAAAAAGTCCTAGTTTAATACAATAGAGCTAAATTATGAAATGGGCTTTCAAATGAGCTACGGAATCAAAGAAAACAAAGCGCGAAATCAAAACAACGCTCATCTCGACAACTGGCGGTTCTTGGCGCGCTCCGCGGAGACGAAGCTCGAGACCAAATTTTGACAATGGCGGGCAAAAATCGAGGAGAAGCAAAATTTCAAAGAGCTCTCCTCATTCCAATTCTGGAGCAACAAGAGAAATTTTGGTACCAAAAGAAAGCGAATTATTTCATGTTTAAACAAGGCAAATTTTTTTCGAGTTTTGTCAAATATTAAGATAAATACGTTTGAATTGTTTGAGGTAACTAAACGCGTCATAATCAGCGACTGGAAATAGTGCTTGTGAAGAAACCAATATTGCGTTACAAATATACTCCTAGAGAGTGTCAAATGACAATAATGACAAAGTAAAAGACTTCAAATATTATCTACACAAATTTCACGTTCAAAAGGCCACTTTTTCTAGTAAATGTAACGTAGCTTATGCGCTTACGATTTTCAGAAAATTTAAAATTTAGGTGACTTTCAACATTAAACAGTTCTTTAGTTCCTGGAGCAACAAGGAATGTTTTTATATCCACAGAAAGATAATTTCCTGCTTGTTATAATAAGCTAATCAGGGATCTTGTTGCTTCTATATAACGTCAAATACGTACATATAATTACTCGCCACTTTTCGGCCAAGTTCAGTGACCCGTAAAAGCATAAAACATAACATTGGTTATTGAGCCGAAACCAGTACGCTACGACAAAACAAACCAGAGAAACATATTTTAGAATATCTTATTAATATCATATAACGATCTTACCTTTTGAAACGCAGTTTTTCAATCGAAACAGCGCCAACGAAAATGTCTATAATTTGATCATCAACTGGCACGCTCCGAGCTAAGGGATGAAAACTAAACGCAATGCATTGTGGGAAGAGCTTCGTACCTCCTCTGATCAAAACCCAAGTGCGTCAAGAAACTTTACTTCCGACGTAATTGCATGCACTTCCGACGTATTTGCATTGTTTTCGACCAATCAGCGCTCGTTATTTCGACGTATTTCGGCCAGTTCGACGTATAAAATTGTACCCATTTGTAAAGATTTACACCTCTATCCCTAGGCCGAGCGTATAAGACTGCTCTAGTGGTCTGGTGCATAGTTAGCTCACGTGCAAACAACACGGGGGAATGAATAGGACCGGACGTAGAGAGATTTATTGCGTTATTGCGCTCGCATTCGCTCCTCGAAATCGGTTTTAAAATATAATTTTAAAAATTTGGAAAGTAATAAATATTTAGCCATTTTTTATTGAATTAATTAGTCAGCTTTTTAAAATTGAATTAATTAGTCAATTTTTTTTACGTTAGTCGCTTGACGTGTTTGACGTACCCTAGATCCGCCCCTGCCAATCGAATTGTAAAAACACGCTAAAAATCCTGAGGTTTTGTACATCTTGTTTGGATCCCATTTATTGAGCAATATTCACGAACCGGAAGTCCGGAACTATAGTAGCCTGTTGGCTTCAGTCCTCTTTATAATTATACGCATGTAGGCACTGTAGCTTGCAAGACAATCTGTGTGCTCTCAAGCGTATCTCAAGCTGGCCTCCTTCGCAGGCAACTCTGTGGCTTCTTTTCCCCGAGTCAAATAGCTTCCAACGATGTTTTGGCCAGCTCGCACAGCCTTGGAAGCTATTAGACTTGGAAAAAAGAAGCCACAGAATTGCCTGCGGAGGAGATGAGGAGGCATCTGTAGTATATTGAAGTAACTTGTAATCGTTCAGATTTCTTTTAGCGTGGTCAGAACATGAATTTGTAAACAATGCAAAATTTGTCTTGCTAACTCTTGTGTCTTTATTGATCTGAATTAATTAAGGCAAATGTATATTTAATATTATATTGTGTTTGATGCTTTAGAAGTCTTTACTTGTGATATATAAATTTCTTCTGATGGATTTGAACATTCATGACTCATCTATACAATTTTATTTTTTTTTTTTTTTCCCGCCTCCGATCCTGAAAAAAATTAGTTTCTGCCCGTGAAACACAAAATAAAATTGGTGTGGCCTAATGTATGTATTAATTTTATCAATATTGTAAAGCGCATTTGAACATTTCATGCTAATTTGCGCTATAGAAATAAAGATTTTATTATTATTATTATTATTATTATTATTTATCTTCAATTAATTTCGAAATGAAACTTCGCGAAGTTACTCAGCCACCGAATATCTTTAAGATTATCTGCAAAAAAATTACGAGCAATGCCAACCCGGCAATTGGCTGAAGTTTCTTCTATAAGGATCCCGAAAAACCGGTACTTTTGACCCTAATTATCCATACATTACCCTTAATTCTAACCCTAAATATCCCCATATTAACCCTAAGTATCCCTAGAAAAATCCCGTACGAATAGCTATTTCGTAGTTTTTATTTTAAAATATTTTTGAAAATTCAACACCCAACATTGTTCTTCAATTCCACCACTTTTGGTGATGTCAAATTCTTTTAATTTGTGAATCAGCAAGTTTATTGAAGAACAATGTTTCATATAAATTTTGTTTGGCAAAATCTTCCTTAATCTGTTGAATTTTCAATTAGTCCATGTACAATTTCCAATTTAGCGCAAGATGGCGGGCGTTTTTTTGGAAGGTTCTTTACCCAAGGTTTAATTACTGTTGGAAGTGTATTTACAAACGATTCATTAATAAAGGTTTTTAAATTCAATGAACTGGTGGTTAGTTTGTTTATATTTTAATGTTAACCACAATCGTTTAACTTGAATACCGTAAAGGCTGAAACACATTGGGCAGTCGTCGTGGTCGCGCGACCAAAGCGACTTGTGCGCGCGCGTTGATCGCGCGACCAATCAGAAACACACTGAAAGCGACTGGGGACCAAACTAATCATCTTCTAACATGGCGGCAAGGCCACATCACCTAGCCTCCGTTTTTAGCCAATCAGAGAAGAGCGACCGCGGCGACCCTTCCAAAGTGCCTGCCCCTGTCGCATCACGTGTGTATTGTATTTTCGTCTAAACAACCAATAGCAATATTTCAACTAACCAATTGTTGAAGTCACGGCTGGATAACTAAGCCAAAACGTTGCTATAGGCTGTTTGGGGAATGTAATCACCTCTTTTTATGCTATTCCTGTGTAATATCATGTTTGCTGGTATTTGTTTTGTTCTCGATCGCAGGGCCATTAATAACTAATCTACCGAATCAATGGGCGATATTTATGCCGTGGTTCATCGACATTCAGCCTTCGTACGATATGACAGTTGGTCTATAGATCGTTTTCACCTGACGTCACGGCGGCCATATTGGTGTATAAGCCACGTTTGTATTGTTCGATTGAACGGCGAAAAAAAATCGCCTACGTTGATACTCAACCAAAAACGTCTTGTTTAGCGACGTCGATTAATCGGCGAATCGACATCGAAACAACGTCTGCTTTCAGACGTCGATATGTCACTGGTGAATCGACGTCGAAACAACGTCTGGATTAACGACGTCGATATAATATGGCTGAATCGACGTCGAAACGTTTGGATTAACGACGTCGATATGACACTGGTGAATCGACGTCGAAACAACATTTGGATTACCGACGTCGATATGACACTGGTGAATCGACGTCGAAACAACGTCTTCCGGTGACGTGAAAATGACGTCATGAAAAGCGACGTCGAAACAACGTTGATATTAGGTTGTTCGACGTCGCGACCTAATTTCTACCCAAATTAAACGTCGAAACGACGTTGTGTGCCCACTGGGATAATACAATACACCACGGCTACCAGCCGATCTTACTGTAGTATACTGCAATACAGCACGGCTACCAGCCGATCTTGCTATAGTATACTGCAGTACACCACGGCTACCAGCCGATCTTACTGTAGTATACTGCAATAGACCACGGCTACCAGCCGATCTTGCTGTAGTATACTGCAATACACCACGGCTACCAGCCGATCTTACTGTAGTATACTACAATAGACCACGGCTACCAGCCGATCTTACTGTAGTATACTGCAATACAGCACGGCTACCAGCCGATCTTGCTGTAGTATACTGCAGTACACCACGGCTACCAGTCGATCTTGCTGTAGTATACTGCAATACAGCACGGCTACCAGCCGATCTTGCTGTAGTATACTGCAATACAGCACGGCTACCAACCGATCTTGCTGTAGTATACTGCAATACAGCACGACTACCAGCCGATCTTGCTGTAGTATACTGCAATACAGCACGGCTACCAGCCGATCTTGCTGTAGTATACTGCAGTACAGCACGGCTGCCAGCCGACCAAACTGTAGTATACTGCAACAGCACGGTTACAAGCCGATCAGTAACCCTATATCCGTTGTGTCAAATGCCATCGAAACTATATATATGTTGCTGCCAGCATTTTGTAATATTCATTGATTCAACTTTCTCAGTACATATAATTTACTATAATTTCTAAGTATAAATCTAATATTGTAGTATAATTAGCGCGCGCAGGTATAGGGACCCAATACATAATGCGTTGTGCCAAATGCCATCGAAACTATTTATATGTTGCCGCCAGAATTTTTTAATGTTAATTGATTCAACTTGCTCAGAACATGTAATTCAACACAATTTCTAAGTATAAATATAATATTGTAGCATAATTAGCGCGCGCAGGTATAGGGGCCCAATACATAATGCGCTGTGCCAAATGCCATCGAAAACTATTTATATGTTGCCGCCAGAATTTTTTAATGTTAATTGATTCAACTTTTCTGCAGAAAGATTTATTCAATGTACTTTCAGAATAATCTGCTTCTTCCTACAGAAATTAGCTACATCACCAGAACTGGATATACTTGATCTGGTAGATGAAGAGTAAATTTCATTTTTTCTTTACGGTAAAGTGGATCATCCACGAGAAATTTGTATATAACCAAAAGTTGCGCAATTTTCCAAGGAAATTGAGAAGCATCATTTTACAGTGGCCAGCTAGGTTTTGCATTTTATATCATCCAAATAAATTTTTATTTAATCTAAGTCAATTATGAAACCTAACTTTGAAGCGCAAATTTCACAAATATCCTTTCAAAATTGATGTTGCGAGCGATCTAATTCGAACTTAACGTAAAAACAGCTGAAAACGTCACTTTTTGCATAATTGAAACATTTCCATATATTAAAGTTCTGTCCGTCAACCTTACTTCCGATCGTTCTTCAACAACATATAAGTCCACGATAAAGTGTAAAGCAACAAAAAGCAAAGAAAATGTAATCATTCGTTCAGCTCTGGGTCGAAAAAGTAGCTTTAGATTTTTTAAAGATATAATAAAGGTGGGAAAAGTGACGTTGTCAGCTGTTTTTACAACAATGTGTTGAGGATCTTTTCCAAAAGAATAGTTCTCAAAAGAATAGAAGTATTTATGGCATAAATTTGTACACCTTCTGCAAACACAGAAGACACAGGGTCGTCACGTGATCAATCAGATTGATCACGTGACTTTCAGAAAATCACGCCTTTAAGCGTCAGAATGGTATTCACAAGTACTAAATATAACAATGACTGACGAACTTTTCTGCAGAAAGATTTATTCAATGTACTTTCAGAATAATATGCTTCTTCCTACAGAAATTAGCTACATCACCAGAACTGGATATACTTGAATCCATTCTAACTTACCATCAGTATTGTAATGATGTTTGTCACCATCACTGCATCATCACACTCTGTCTCCATCGAAACCTTTTAGAAATATGAACTACTTAACCAGAAAGCCATGTGTTTCATGTCGCCTATTTCTTGAGGAACAGAAGGATTTAAACGTCTGAAATACACAGGACAGAATACATGCATACACATGTACTATTCTGTCCTTCGCTTTTGCCTAGTTGTTGCGCGTTTAGTGAAGAAACAAACAGATATTGGACTACAAGTTAGACATTTCTTTCTACATGTTCCCTTTGGCAGCGACGTAATGCAGCTACTGGCATAATCGACCCATCACGGTACTGATACAAAATTTCAGTAAATTCTGTCAGATACTTCTGGAGATATTCGTCATTTTATAAATCTCATTATTATGCGTTGAGAAAATTATGCAAATTGGCATATTTTAAAAAGAGAAATATCTCGAGCACGAGGAAAGATATTGAGAAACTGAAAAGGCCGTTATGATTAACTTCGAAATGATCTTTTGTTGCGATAAAAATTGGATCGCCGATTTTACTTTTCTAAATCTCATTGGTATGCGTTGAGAAATTAAACGTAAAAACAGCTGACAACGTCACTTTTTGCATAATTGAAACATTTCCATATATTAAAGTTCTGTCCGTCGACCTTACTTCCGATCGTTCTTCAACAACATATACCACGATAAAGTGCAACAAAAAGCTGCTTTGTCTACTGGCTATTTACATTTTTTCATGTTATAAATTATGAAACACTGAAATTTTCTTAACGGTAAAGTGTTTTTATTTCACAAATAACCTTTCAAAATCGATGTTGCGAGCGACTTAATTTTGAAACAAAGGTAAAGTGGTATTCCTCTCGAAATTTGCATAATATAATAAAAAATTGCGCATTTTTTCAAGCAAATTGAGAAGCATCACTTCACAGTGGCCAGCTAGTTGTTGTATTTTATATCATCCATATAAATTTTATTTAATCTAATTCAATTATCAAACCTAACTTTGCGGCGCAAATTTCACAAATATCCTTTCAAGTCGATGTTGCGTACGACATAATTCGAACTTAATACAACAGACCTCAGGTTATATGCAAGTTTCCCCTGCATAGAAGTCCACTAGTACCGTAAAGAAATTCACAGTGGCCAGCTAGTTTTTGCATTTTATATCATCCAAATATATTTTATTTAATCAAAGCCAAGTTCGGCTCGGTTCAGCTCAGCTCAGCTCAGCTCAGCTCAGCTCAGCTCAGCTCAGCTCAGCTCATTTCTGTTCAGCTCAGTTCAGTTCAGTTCAGCTCAGCTCAGCTCAGCTCTGCTCAGCTCAGCTCAGTTCAGTTCAGTTCAGCTCAGCTCAGCTCAGCTCAGCTCGGCTCGGCTCGGCTCGGCTCGGCTCGGCTCGGCTCGGCTCGGCTCGGCTCAGTTCAGCTCAGCTCAGCTCAACTCAGTTCAGTTCAGCTCGGCTCGGCTCGGCTCGGCTCAGCTCAGCTCAGCTCAGCTCGGCTCAGCTCAGCTCGGCTCGGCTCGGTTCAGCTCAGCTCAGCTCAGCTCAGCTCAGCTCAGCTCAACTCAGTTCAGTTCAGTTCAGCTCAGCTCAGCTCAGCTCGGCTCGGCTCGGCTCGGCTCGGCTCGGCTCGGCTCAGCTCAGCTCAGTTCAGTTCAGCTCAGCTCAGCTCAGCTCAGCTCAGTTCAGTTCAGCTCAGCTCAGCTCAGTTCAGCTCAGCTCAGTTCAGTTCTGTTCAGCTCAGTACAGTTCAGCTCAGCTCAACTCAGTTCAGTTCAGTTCAGCTCAGCTCAGCTCAGCTCAGCTCAGCTCAGCTCGGCTCGGCTCGGCTCGGCTCGGCTCGGCTCGGCTCGGCTCAGCTCAGCTCAGCTCAGCTCAGCTCAGCTCAGCTCAGCTCAGCTCAGCTCAGCTCAGCTCAGCTCAGCTCAGCTCTACTCTGCTCTGCTCAGCTCAGCTCACTTACCTTGTTGAGGATTCTGTAGTACTTCATATAGATATTTTTTGCTGTTTCTCTATTCATAATATATTCATCGATGTTGTTGCGAAGAATTTATGCAAATATTTTAAAGTAAGTTTATTATTTTGATTATTTTACATGTTACTGACAGTAGTTGAGCCCCCTGTGCTATGACATGTAAAAAAAAGGTTAAATATTTTTTTCTGGACTATAACGTGTACATAAAAAAGGTTAACAACAATTTTTCGGCATCGGCAAAACTTCCTTGCATCCCTACAAAGGGTTTTTAAATCTCACAATTTTACAAATTCCTGTTTTTGTAGCTGGCCCGTTGTAAATTTTCTGGCCCCGTCTAACTGAGGTTCGGTCCAGATTTAGCCAATTCACTGGCAAAAATTTTATGGTCATTTTTGTCGGCCCCCCCCCCCCCCCCCCAGGCTTGGGGGCCCCCTGCCAGTGAGCACCCAGACACCCGTCTGTTACGCCACTGAGAGGCATATTCAAAATGAAACATTTGATATATAAAAATTTATTTAGTAACGTTTCGTCACATTACAAGCGACATCATCGGACTAAATAGGGGAAGACAAAAGGCCAAACTTTTTTTCGAGGAAAAGAGGCTTTACACCCGGGTGATAAAAATGCACTGCCCTAAAAATTTCATGTTATATTACGCAAGATATTGGTTGTTTTAGACTTGGTTTCTAAACCCATGTGCCTACACTACGCCTTGGCATTGTTTGGGTACATGGGTTCGTAACAAGATTTTTAGTACTGTTTAATAAACGACTATTTTATCGGCTGTCCCTATAATATCAAAAACCTAAGTTCAGAACCTGATTATAGATCATTTCACATAACTTTTGACAAAAATGTTCCGAAATTTGTTTCGAAATTCCGAAGTTTGTTGGGAAGTTCATAAGTTCATTCAAGCTGGTTTGTAAACAAAGCTCCTGATTGGTTCACGAAATAACGAAGCAATCAGGAGCTTTGTTTATAAACCAGTTTGAATGAACTTATGAACTTCCCAACGTAATTTCCAATTTCGAAACAAACTTGGGAACATTTTTGTCAAAAGTTATGTGAAATGATCTATAACAATAATTAACAATTGTTCGCCTCAGGCTCGGTGAATATCGCTGAATAAAACCCGGTTTTTATTCAGCGATATTCACCGAGCCTGAGGCGAACAATTGTTTTAGTATGATTACAAAGGTGATTATTTGAAAGAAATAATACAACACATCAACGGCAATTTAAATAAAACGATGTTTTTTAATATGTGAAATAAAGTTTAGCACAATTCTGCAACGTAGTTTCCTACCTCGAAATAATTTTAAGCCAAGCGTAGGCGACCTGAATTTTCGATAATCGTAATTATGTTAATGGTAACATGCGGGAAATAAAGTAAGTAAGCATTTTATATTTTCCATCCGCTTTTTCAAATTTAACCACCGACTTTGACGAAAACAATTTGCAATTGTTGATTTCACTCGCGCAGTTTTTCTTTTGGCTGCAGAAGTTGAAAATATCACAGGACGTATCGTTGAGACAAGCTTTCTGGCAGGAGTGCACATCAACGACAGTTTTACTTTTAGGTCGTGCTTGGATCGAGACACGAAGATCGTTCACAATAAAATAGGTTTTCTCATCGTTAATCTTGGTCGGAAACACTACAATCTTTGCTTTGGCATTTGAACTCGACAAAACGTGCGTTTTTTCATCATCGTAAAACTGGCACTCGTTGGAATTGGTAATATACGCTACCGACAAACAATGGCGATTTTCAAAGCACCTTGAAATACAAGATGTCTCCGAAGCACTAAATTTCGAGATGGGATTTCCCAAAAAGTAGTTAGGAATGTTAATACCAACACACATTGATTCCTCACAGGTATTGACAGTTCCAGCCCGCAGCAATTGTTGACAATATATTTTTTCAATCCCACGTAACTTCGTTCTTAAAATAGAGTAATTTATCCCAGAACCTTTCATATAGCGCTCAGTAAATAAGTTGGCGATTGGTTCAATTTTATATGATACTGGTACAGGATTTTCTTTCACTTTTGATGCCCAGTATATGGCGTCTCCATTGTCTGGTGGGGCTGCCCCAACAGTTATGGTTGTAGTTTCAACCTCTTTGGCAAATTTCGATGCTGCCTCCCTCTCGCTTTTGTCCAAACTAAATCCCCCACTGACGCTGACCAGCCCTGAATAACTTGCTTGCGCAGAAACACTGATGTCCCTGGACGATGCCGTTTTATAAGATTCCGAACTCATACTATTTTGTTTTGTAAATTTCGCTCCAAAGGTAACACTTGTTGGGAAATGTGTACCGTAATACATTACAAACTCAAGTAATTTACTTTTATAAGTGTTTCTCTCCAATGTTTTTGCCCAGCGGTAGAAACCATGGTGCAGTGGCGGGGGTTGGGTAAGATCCATCTTAGTGAAATAGTAGGTGCATTTGGCTGTTGATGTGATGTAGACTTTTTCACCGGATGATACTTCCGATGAGGTTTTCTTGTAACTTGTGGTAGCGGAAAAGTTAAAAGCTCCAAATCCTCCACTAGCGGATACCGACGTTGCAAGAGATTTATACAACTCAAATGAATTTTGAATTATTGTTGAGATAAACGATGTAACGCACGATACGTCGGGGATAACTAACAAACCTTTCGGTACGTTGTAACGACAATCACTTGTTTTTCGATTGTCACTGTAATCAGCAGAAAAGATTTGGTGGGTAAAACCGGGATCATGACCGTTCGCATTGGGGTAGCCTTTGATGATATCATAGCCAAGGAAGGCGTAATCTAAATCTGGAAAGGTTTTCCTAAGATTTAGATTTTCGCTGATCACGTCACACTGCAGAACAGTTTTCTCTCCTGTAAAATAAAATATCACTTTTTTGGAATTTTGCCAAGTTCGTTTTTCCTGGAGATATTCTACTGATCTTTGATCGCTATGGCGCCGTGCGGAAGTACTAGTACTAGTACTTCCGGTTGATTCGCGTATCAAAATAAAAAAGTTCGTCACAAATCAATACGTCCGTAGTACGTACTAACCAATCAATATTCGCTAAAATTTGAAATTTAAGATTGTTTTGTCACCGCAAAGTTGTAAGGGGCGGTTGTACCTAGCCCGTTTCGCGCTTAAATGATGGATAAGTCGAAAATATCGATCAAAAAATATTATTCTGCATGAATTGTGAAAAAAGGTCTGGAAAAAGGTCAAGTAACCTATTCCATTCAAACTACTTAAACGAAGATCTACGAGAAAAATTATTCATTATTACGTTTTGGTTCTTATGGTTCTTATGGTTCTATTGGTTTCTTATGGTTTCTATTGGTTCTATTATGGTTCTTTTGGGTTTCTATTGGTTCTTATGGTTCTATTGGTTCTTATTTGTTCTATTGGTTCTTATGGTTCTATTGGTTTCTTATGGTTCAATTGGTTCTTATGGTTCTATTGGTTCTTATGGTTCTATTGGTTCTTATGGTTCTTTTTGGTTCGTTATTGGTTCTTATGGTTCTATTGGTTCTATTGGTTCTTATGGTTCTTATGGTTCTATTGGTTCTTATGGTTCTATTGGTTCTTATGGTTCTTATGGTTCTATTGGTTCTATTGGTTCTTTTGGTTCTATTGCTTCTTATTGTTCTTATGGTTCTTATGGTTCTATTGGTTCTTATGGTTCTATTGGTTCTTATGGTTCTATTGGTTCTTTTGGTTCTATTGGTTCTTATGGTTCTATTGGTTCTTATGGTTCTATTGGTTCTATTGGTTCTTATGGTTCTTATGGTTCTATTGGTTCTTTTGGTTCTATTGGTTCTTATGGTTCTATTGGTTCTATTGGTTCTTATGGTTCTATTGGTTCTATTGGTTCTTATGGGTCTATTGGTTCTTATGGTTCTTATGGTTCTATTGGTACTTATGGTTCTATTGGTTCTATTGGTTCTTATGGTTCTATTGGTTCTTATGGTTCTATTTGTTCTTATGGTTCTATTGGTTCTTATGGTTCTTATGGTTTTATTGGTTCTTATGGTTCTATTGGTTCTTATGGTTCTATTGGTTCTTATGGTTCTATTGGTTCTTATGGTTCTATTGGTTCTTATGGTTCTATTGGTTCTTATGGTTCTATTGGTTCTATTGGTTCTTATGGTTCTATTGGTTCTTATGGTTCTATTGGTTTTTATGGTTCTATTGGTTCTATTGGTTCTTATGGTTCTATTGGTTCTTATGGTTCTATTGGTTCTTATGGTTCTATTGGTTCTTATGGTTCTATTGGTTCTTATGATTCTTATGGTTCTATTGGTTCTTATGGTTCTTATGGTTCTATTTGTTCTTATGGTTCTATTGGTTCTTATGGTTCTATTGGTTCTTATGGTTCTATTGGTTCTTATGGTTCTATTGGTTCTTATGGTTCTATTGGTTCTTATGGTTCTATTGGTTCTTATGGTTCTATTGGTTCTTATGATTCTTATGGTTCTATTGGTTCTTATGGTTCTTATGGTTCTATTTGTTCTTATGGTTCTATTGGTTCTTATGGTTCTATTGGTTCTTATGGTTCTATTGGTCGTTGATTCTTATGGTTCTACTGGTCAGACTGATTTAGATCAGATCCGAACACGGTCTTCGTGCATTAAATAGAATGTATTACATTCATTAGACAAATACAGAAATGTAAACTGTGACTAAATTGCACGACTACACAGCCAGAAATCTCACAGACTTGTTACAACCTGCAGGATTTTCGGGCTTGTTACGAGCTGTTGACAAGTTGCAACAAGCCTGTTGATTTCATCATGCTCTAACAGACTTGTTACAACAGATCTGTTACAACATGTTGGCCGCAGAGCCGTAACAAGTTGTTGGGACAAGTTGTAACAGACCTGATGAGAACATGGAATATCAGGTCTGATAGAACAACTTGTAGCAAGTCTGATGAAGCCGACAAGGTTGTTCCAACTTGTTCCAACAGGCTTGTCGCAAGATGTTATTGCCAAGCTTGTACCAAGTTGACAACAACTTGTGATAATACGGTGCATCCAGACTGTAAGGAAGATGTTATAAAATGTTTAAATGATTTAGATGGGTATTGTAATGGAGATCTTTAGCGATACATGCATATATTTGTTTTACCTACTGTAGCTGTAGCTTCCATTGACATTCTAAATATATCTGCTTTAAAGTTAGCATATAAGTGCATTTTTACCAAGCTGTAACTTCTATTACCTAACATTTTAAATATATCTCATATCTGTTTAAGTTCCCATATCATTGCATTATCCAGACTGCATGCAAGGAAGTTAGGAAGGTGTTTAAAATATGTAAATGATTTAGATTGGATACTGTAATGTAGCTACTGTATTTAGTGCTACATCTATATCTTTTTTACCAATCTGTAACTTCTATTATGTAACATTCTAATTATATATGCTTTAAAGTTAGCGTATAATTGTATTATAGTTCAAGTATTCTTTTCATGACCAAGATTTTTCTTTCAGAATTATAATCCTGTTTTTAAGAAGAAAAAATCTTGATTTGAGAAAAGTTATCTTGATTTAAGATTTCTATCTTGATTTAAGATTTCTATCCTTATTTAAGAAAACAAATTATCTTGATTTAAGATAATTTAAGATTTCTATCTTGATTTAAGAAAACAGATTATCTTGATTTAAGATTTTTATCTTGATTCTAGAAAAATGTTATTCAATTATCTTGACAAGATAATTATCTTGTAGAAGGGACCAGAAGATAATTTTTCTTGTTTTAAGGAAATAATTGTCTTAAAACAAGGATATATTTCCTTAAAACTAGTATTTCTAGTCTAGAAAATCTTTCTTGTTTTGAGAACATTTATCTCATCAAGAAATTTTATCAAGATAATTATCTTGTAGAAGGGACGAGATTATTTTTCTTGATTTAAGGAAATATTTGCTTAAAACTAGTATTTTTTTCCTTGAAAGAAGTTTCGAAGAATTTGCAGTGAGGGTGCGTACTGTTTAAAAGGGACTGAACTGGTCCGCTGGTCCAGCACTCAACGTAAACAGCTGTCAACTAAAAAGGGTGATCAGACTGGAACTTTCAGAGTGCCAACCACGAATGAAACTGATCCTGAGGAATACAAACGTTCAAAAAGAAGCGGTATACTTTTATTTCTATGACAAACATTAATTTATCTTATCATCTGTTACTTATACCTTTAGTGCTAAGTTTATTCAGTTAAATGAACATACTAAAACATTCAAATGAGTGAGTGAACTCGCTTTCATTGGTGGACCGAATTTTTGCAATGTATTGAATTGTCTTCTGTAAAATAAAATTGGTTTGATAGATATTTGCAGTTGTGTAAATTATATTTGACTTGTCTATATTCTATCTGAATTAGATTCCTTAAGTATAGAAATCACGAAAGTATCACAGGGTGTGAGAATTTCGTTATTTCTATACTTAAGAAATCTAATAATTCAGATAGAATCAGTGCATTAACAACGCGAGAATAACGCGTGTTTCATCAAGCTTGTTACAACTTGTCAACTGCAGATTTGTTACGGCTTGTGTTCACAAGTTGTTACAGGCCTGATGACGACAATATTGTTACGATCTGTTCACAACAAGCTTGCAGCAAGTTGTTGGAACAAGTTGTTACAGGTCTGATAACGACAATATTGTTCCGGCTTGTCAGAACAACTTGCAACAAGCCTGCAAACAACCCGTTGCAGATTTGTCAGGACAAACCGGAACAAGGCATGCGAACGCATTCGGATATCGGCTTGTCCATGACAAGTTGTAACAGACAGGCTGCAGACCTGTTACAACATACGAAAAGCCTATGAACTGACCTGTGAAACGGGACAACAGTTCACAGCATCATATTCATAGAAATAGCATATGAAATCCCTGTGAAATCTATACTATTTCATAGATAAATGGTATGAAAACAATTCATAGGTAATTCATTTGAAGATTTCATAGCTCAATTTCATAGGCTACTTCATAGGTCATGTGTTTCCTTTTTTTTTCATAGGCTTAAAGTTTTCAAAATATTCATAGCATTTCCATATGAAACAAAACTATGAAACGGGACAACGTTTCATAGCATTTGTTCATTAAGTCCTATGAAAAAATGCTGTAGAAAACCTATGCATATTTTCCTCCTTCATATGTTTTCCCTATGAAAATGCAAGGAAAATGCTATGAATATTCATAGCATTTTCATGTGATATTCATAGGATATTGCACTAGTAGTGTAGTCCTGCACCACATTCGGCGTTCGATCTGATCTTCCTCGGCCCACCTTTGCACTTTCCAGTAGCCCGAGTGCACACCTGACCCAGGTGTCTTGTCTGATTTGAAAACACCGAGGAGTGTGTTGAAAACCGAGGCGATAGCTGAGTTTTTTAACTCAATTTGAGGTATTTTTAAATCAGATAATAAACGGCTTTCGAGTGTTGGTATAGCTTCTCAAACAAATCAGTATTTAAAGAGACATTTGAGGTAAAACTTGTCTTAATTTATGGGCGTTTATTACCACATTTCACGACAACGTCTCGGTATAACGGATTCATTATGTTTTCCTCATGAATTATTGACTTTGAGAATTATAAAGAACCTGAAAGAACATATTCTTACCCCTTTTTGGCTGCATTGCTTCTTCTTCGACGCAAAATAAACACCACGAACAAAATCACCAATGCAATTAATAATACAATACCGACACCAGCAATTTTTTGTGTATTGGATTCCTTAGGTCTATCTTGGTTCTGCTCAGCTCCACTGACAGTAGCTAGAAAAAAACCATTCATGAGAATATGAGTTGGTTTAACAATTAAAAAGCAGACTTTGATTACACCTCGGTTAATTACATTTGACTGCGATTGTGGTTTATCTAATATACATAAAACATTTATAGAGCGGTCGCAAAATGTCAAATAAGTCACGATATTGTACGACATTATTTTTGACAAAACAATACATGAAATTACAAGAAATTGTGGATAATCATACTAATTTCAAATTTATAAAAATCTAGAAATAAAACTGAAAGTGTCTGTAAAGTGAAAATTTCCAATATAGATCTAGAACAAAATAATTTGAAGCTCATAATCGGCCAAATAACCAATTTCAAAAAATTGAAAAATGTGGCATATACATTTCGAGATATTAAATACCAATTTTGCCTTCCTGACAACAAAAAATAAGGAAAGACTGGGAATATACAGTGTGTTAGAAAAAAACCGGAACAACCTATTGTAGTAGTTTGAAAGCCCTAAAAGCGCTGCGTTATAAGTTAATCAGCACATAAGTTAAACAGGAAGAGAAAAAGCTTTTAAATACTTTCACCATGCATACACTTCAAATTATTTTAATTTCCCAGGTGCATAAGATCGTGTTTTTTACGCATCCGTGGCTCAGAGGTGTTTAGGGCTTTCAAATTACTACAATAGGTTGTTTTAAAAGAATACTAATTCATTTTCTAAGGGTTCCGTTTTTTTTATACACACTGTATAGGGCAGCTGACGTATGCATTTTAATATTAATAATACAACGGCATTGTTGTTATGCATAGTTGTCTAACTGCATACGTCATTAAGCATTCTAACTGAGCGATAAATTTCCTCAAAAATGTAGAAGCAAAACTTTGAAAGTTTGTAGCTCAAAGACTATGCAGCAGATTTACTTGACATTTTTAGTATATGATCCTGTCATGCTGATCTGTTCAAAATCGGTAACACGTTTTTCGCTTCACAGACACTTTAGCTACAAAAATGTTCGAACGAATAAATTTTCGAATAGGAAAAGTGTCCGAATTTTTTTCCGTCCGAACAAAATACAATTGTATTGACTTCAACAAGTGTTTATTTGCATCACAATCCCACAATGCTTTACAATCATTACTTTGTGAAGTAGTTGGCATAGACGTCTAGTTATTGTGGCGCCAATTGCTAGAACAAATGAGCAGCTTAATTTTGGATAAATAAAAACTCGTTAAAAAAATCTAAGCATATGATTACAAAATTGGATTCCTTTAGACTTTGAAGAAATAGCAAAGATATTTTTCTCTGAATTTTAAAATTAGACAATTAGCAAGAAATTCTAAAATAAAGCAACAAATTTAATCCAGAATTAGCGCCAATTAATTAATCAATAAGTTTTTGAACAACTCAGTCCAGTACTGTTAAGACTTTAACTATATGAGGCATGCATTGTCTTGTAAGTACTAGCTCTAAGTCGAAAGTCTAACATTCTTTTGCCTAGTAGTAAACCAGCGACTTTCCGACGTAGGACTTTATATACTCAAAACGTTCTGGCTTGTATCACACCACATTTAATAACAGACGTAGTTAATTTTCTCAGAATGCTTTACAACATACACTGGTGGCCTAAATTAACGAGCCGCGCAAAGAAAACACTGATATCAGGCAAAAACAATTAAAGAGCGTAAATTGAAATACGTTTTAAAGCCCGACCACACATGTAATTTGTGCTGCGATTCTTCTCATGCGATTGAATAGATGACTCCGAAAATGTCCAACCTCAAATAGTTCTGAACAAATGGTGCAGTACATTCGTAAGTCAATCCATTCGATCGCATGTGTCAGAGGGAGAAAAATCGCAGCATTAGTCGCCAGTGTAAACGAGTCCTTAGAATTTCAGGATAAAAGCATAAAAGGAAATTTCTAGGTTATTAAAGAGTTTTTAGAGAAAACCAGACACTTACAAAAGACAATGCTGAAGTAGACTAGAAATTAAAACCTTTGTTTGCATACACTTTGAGATATAGGAATTTATGTAAATAGAACTTTATTGGATTTTAAAAACATTACGAGAAAGTTGAAAAACTTGCAGAAATATAGGTGGTTAATTAATTTTGGCCATCAGTGCATGTATCTAATAACTAATAACACATTCTTTCTTACAAAATTAAGTTACCAGCACATAAATGTTACATATTTATCACAACTTTAGCAAATAACTCGGGAAAAATAGAAGTTCTCGGTTTAGTATTTTTAACCAGTTGCAGATTCATGCACTTATACATTGTACAAAGTTTGAATTAAACATCAGTACAAGAGTATACTCTATTTAAATCAGTTATGGTTACTATAGACCTTCGAACTAAAACTTTTTTTATGCGCTGAATGTGAAGCATCTTATGAGAGCTTTCAGATTCGGGAAAGGAAATCACGGTTTTTTATTTGTAAACATGGAAAAATTTCACTTATAGGCCGGAAGTGACAAGAGGTTTCTTTCACACGGCTTTTTCTCAAAGAAATGTTTTGAGTTAAAGTAAGAACTTTAAAAAGCTATAAGCGAACACGAATTTATCAGAACCGTCGTCTAAAAATTGATATTAGAGAAAACTAATATTCTGGGGACAAAAGTATGTCTGGGAATTGTAAAATTTTCAATGTTTATCGCTTTACGGCCTTTTATACAAGCCCATTCAACCTCCTGTGAGATTGTGTTTTAGCTGTAATAGTAAAAATTCGATAACTCTAAAAGTATTTGGAATTTTTACAAACCCAGACAAGCTTTATTTCCTGTGATATTTATCTACCAAACTGCCAATTTTCAGAGCATTATAGTAAATAGTTGTTCGCTTATAGCATTTCGAATTGGAATGAACAGAAGCGCTATTTTTTGTTTGCGTTCATAAAATGACCAAATGTTTTGTTGCAGTCTTGTAGCCAGTTATATCAGCTTTCGAATAATGTGTAGGTTTTGCAATAAACAATAAACGGACGGAGCGCTATAATGTTTTCCCTAAAAGGCAACCCGAAGGTCTACAGTAACCTTAAAGCTAAAAGGCATTGTCAATACAAATTAAGTTTGTTTAATTTGAAAAAAACTCGTGAAATAATAAAAAAGACCATTTACAACTTTTCCCTTTTTCGACATATTTCAATTTGCATATTTAATATGTATATTACATTATCCCCGATGTTATACCCAGAGTAGAGCGTTCGCACACATAGAAAACTCAGTAAGGTTAAAAAGTTTGTTCACTTGAAACTGTCCAAATTGACACTCCTCGTGACTCTGAACATTTTATGTTGAGAAGTGATCCTGGAGGTATATAGGCCAGTTGCACGATGTTGCGCGCGTATCATTTGGCGGGCCACATGCATTAAAACGTGGCCAATACTAAACGAAATTTAGCTATTTTTAAAGATAAAAATAATTCCTGATGCTAAAATGTTCAGAAGTTGTCGATTTTTTTCATTTACCACATATTTTATGCATGTATAGCCCGTCAAGATTATGTCTGTGGCTCACCAAAATGATGAGTGCGCATGATCGTGCAACTCGCGTATGAGTAATTTTGTAATGCATTAAAGTGCTGTACCCTGGTGATGACCTTAGAGATAATCTCATTTACATATCAAACAAACTGAAATATCTCAAAAAAGAACAACAAATTGTCAATACGGGAAATTTATAAAAAGTTTTCCATTACAATTTCACAATTCTTTCAAATTAGAGAAACCTAATTTATATTGCCAATCTCTTTTAAAATATTTTAACTTTTGAGATATTAGTACATAATTTGCTATTTCAACAAAGTTTTGAGCTACTGGTTATTCTTGCACTTCACGAAAACATCTGGAACATATACGACTATAAAGATGGACCATTAAATAATCCGCGAGAAACGACTGTTTTTTGCAAGCTACGTTTTTCTATATTTTTTCAGTACCTATGAAACATTAAGTCTGTCTTCCCTTGCTTTGTTGTTGCGTATTTCAGGTTGTTTGATATGCAAATCAGTAAACATTTTGACGTCACACGTGCATAATATCGAAGAAGATGATCTATTTTTGCTATTATCAATTAGTAGACACGCATTAGAAATTATTGCAAATGCTGCAATTTGATTGCCTACTCTATCCAATATCTATTTGTCAATAGATAGCGATAGCGAGTAGGAAACCGCTTGAATTAACTATCATCTCATAGAAATTGAGAGCTCATAATCTAATTATTAAATATGATCACTTGAAAAATTCTACTTGTTTGATGTTGTAAGAGAAATACACTCACAAGCCTCAAATTAGATTGGTTTAATAACAGCAACAATATACAACCTTTACCAATAAGTCATTATGCACATGTAACGTCGATTAAGATGTTTAATTTGCGTATCAAACAACCTAAAATATCTCATGCACCAACGAAGCAAGGAAACGAAAAACTGCAAAAGAAGTTACTATGTCATTTTTAAGTGTTTAATTGATGGGGTTTGAAATGCCAGAAAATTACTATAATTGTTTTGAAAAGTCATTCAAAGGCCTCTAGTTCAAAGACATGACCGGCTTCGCCTCGGACTAGACCGATTCCCGGTACTTGAAAACCCGGTCAAATCCTCGCTAGCGCTGTCAGCATTTAACTATTATTTCAAGGATTTTAGTTTTTCCCGTAACCTACTCTTCAAAATCAGGCTGTTTAATATAAAATGGAATTAAAGCCTTTCTAATTGTTTTGGAGACAGCAAACTTAAGTCCATGTCTTCATGAGGAAATATATATATCGCTGTTTGTACAATGCCGTTAACCAGAAAGCTTCACAAAAGGTTTGCATTCTAGCTTTGTCTGCACAATAATCTAAACTCACTCTGCGTTTTCAGGGGTATACTATAACCACAGTCTACTAGGGGACAGACAAATGGATGACGCCATTTCGATAGCGTGATATAGGTAAACCAAACACAGCTCTTCCTACAATATCACAAACAATGACGTGCTTTGTTTTGTAGGAATAATAGATGACGTGAATGGCGTGTAGATCTTTGTTCATGGCGCTTCTAAAAAGCTGAAAAAGCTTTCAATAGATCGTTTTCACTCACGTGATCGGTGGCAACCTCGTACCCAGGGTCTTATCTCCGAAAAGACCCTGGTTGCGGCTGGTCACGTGCCGCCCAAACAAATTTTAAATCATGGGAGGGGTGGTAAGCTTTAGTAAGCCGCACACTCAATGACAATGCTACAACACAAGTCCAGTTTTAATACTCGTATTCTAAAATCTGATATTAGATTTAGGCGAACTATAAAGTTCACTGAAAGAATGAAAAACGCGATTCAACAGCTGCATTTACCTGACTTTCTGTTGATGACAAATGCGCGTGAAAGGACAGTACTAGTCGGCTTGATATTGTATAGTTGCAATCTTTCCTGAATCGCTTCTTTCGGCACTTTTCGCCGCGGTTATCGGCAACCTCGTACCCAGGGCATTTTGCCTCCACGCCGGGAGGTCGGCGAAAATGGCCCTGGCATCGGCTGGTCACGTGACACCCAGAATTTTGGGGTGTTATGGCAAGAAAATTTATGCGGTCTTTGTGTTTTGTTTTTGTATAATACGTATACATGAATAATAAATGAGAAATATTTAACGCTCTGCCGACTCACTCATGTGAACCTTTATCATAAAAGCAACTGGCTAGCGTTATTCTTCATACTCCCACGATTATCCAGGATACATGTAAATGTCATGAACAAACATATATCTAATGTTGTTCTTGACTTTAACCAAAGCTATCGTTAATCGTTTCCATTCTTTGGGTAAACTTTGCAGAGTGGAGCTATCACAATTCAAATTTTCATGAATAAATTATACTCTATCTGAATTAGTCGAGTTCTTAAACCGGCCAATCAGATTATAGAATCGACCAGCCGATGCCAGGGCCATTTTCGCCGACCTCCCAACGTGGAGGCAAAATGCCCTGGGTACGAGGTTGCGGTTATCGGGGCATTGGCTGAAATGTCAATGCATTTTTTGATGCGAGAGAAAGCGGTTTGGCTCTCGCAAACCAACGTCTTGAACTTTGTGAAATTTTGTAATCTTCTTTCACATGGCCTTTAGATTAAACGAGGAAGAGCACTCGTCGCAAGGAAGTCTTTTACCGTAAGGCATTTCGGCCAAATAATGCAGTTCAAAATTTGCCTTGTTGTACAAATGCTTAATTAAGGTACTTCACAGTTCACATCACCAACAATGAGGTCGACACGCATTCGACGGTGCATTTAATAGTCGATTCGAGTCGATTTGTATATCTTCTTCGGGATTTCTTTAACTGTTGGATTCGACATGATCTTTTGTTCTTCGACGACGTACACCAAAGAAGAAAGCGAGATATGTTTTGTCAACACCGAGTACGTTTGTTTTTTGTTGTTTTCATTCCAACAGATATTTTGCGATCAACAGCCTGGCGCCAGACAACGACGCCAGACGTAATATATTATTTGTATAAACAAAACGGTGAAGCGGTTGTAATTGTGCCTTTGTCACTCCTCCCTGAGTATTTTTTAAATCGCTAATTGGAAACCCCCCAATTTTTAGGGGGCACGTGACCAGCCGCAACCAGGGTCTTTTCGCAGCGATGGGCGGAGCAGCGGAGATAAGACCCTGGGTACGAGGTTGGATCGGTGGCCCCATTGGGGTGGTGAAACAATACAAAATATTTGAATAAGAAAGAGCTAATGCCCATACCGTACACCAATATGGACGCCATTTCATTGTTTTGGTACACCAATATGGCCGCCGTGACGTCAGATGAAAACGATCTATAGCAGTTTTTAAACTACCTTTTCATTGATCTTTATTGTATAAGACAATTAATTCAAACTACTCGCTGTTTTTCTTACCATGTTATGACGTGATTTGTGATTCATAAACTGAACAGAACTATTTGTTAATCTGTTAATTTATCGCCGCATGTATGCGAAATCCTTCTTGACGTTTTAAGCTATCTCAATTTTAAGTCCGAGAAAGCCGTAACAATTAGAAACCATGCACAAACTTGGCTAAACATCTATCTAACATCTAAAAGGCGAAATGACAAAATTGAAATTTGCTCCAGGTATAGGTATAGCTCTCAATTTCGAAATAATATACTGCATGTATATACGCGAGTTTAATATTCTGCCTGTTCATGAATCTAACTAATCTATTCATTTATTAAATTTCCATATTATATTCATCACTATCGTCGCTGTTATCAGACGGCAACATAAAGTCCATTTCCTCTATCATTGCCATCGAAATTTCAGAAGAATCTGAAGTTTGGGCAGGCGGTCTAGGCTGACTAGTTGTTTGCATATACCTTTCTTCCGGCCAAGAGTATTTTAACGGTGTCATACCCTGAAGTCCACAAAGCTTCCTCAGGACTAATCGACCATTGGATTTGAGAAAAATAACTTTGTCCTCACTTGGAGATACAGCCATACTTAGAATATATTCATTGCCATTCGCTATTCTAGCGTATGCTATGGTTTTCCATTCCGACACATCAAACAAAAATACTGCGCCATCGACACCAACAGAAATTAAGTAACGATTTCCTTTTAAAAACCGACAAAAGTAAACTCTTCCTAAATGACCATGTGGCACTTCCCGAACACCGTGTTCTAGAAGATTATTGAGTGGGTAAATAAAAATTATATTAGATATAGAGCAAGCAAGCAACTCGTTATTTGATGAAACTGTACAATCACTAAACGTATCAAATTGAAGTTGTGGGTAAAGATCCAGTGTTCGTAATGGGGAATTACCCAAGGATAATTCCAGATTTCAATAACAGCTTTACCAAAAAGGATAAGTTTATTGTTGTCTGATGAAAAACAACAGCAGTCTATAGATGGTATTTCTGATGGTAGCTTAGCACATGGTGAGATAACCTGTTTCTGAACATCCCATACGTAGAAAGATTGAACGTCATTGCTTTGTTGGTTACCATACAGAAGTAACGAGCAATCGAGCGAGAATATGAGACAAGAAACAGAGGTGCACTTTTCAAGCTCTTGGTTACCTACTGAGCACAAATACGTACATTCATGAAACAACAATACCTTGAAACCATTGTAAATAGCAGTTAGTTTTCCATCGCTGGAAAATGCACACATCTTTATCGTCTTTTGACTTGTTAGCAATGATCCAGCATCAAAAGTAGAAAAAAGGCCAGCCTCCTTAACACCCCATGAGGTATATGTTCCGTCAGAAGATAGACACATTATCTTATCATTTGAAGTAAATGTAACAACAACTGGTTCACGAATAAGATTACTCAGCCTGAAAAAGTTACTCAAATATTTTGCTAAGACGATTCTTTTCTCTCCACTTCCGGCGTAAAAAATATACCCAACTTCTCTTTCAGGCGTGCAACACAAAAGCTTTAAACCTGACCTACTTAAAAGTTTGGTACCATTCTGGAGAACAAGAGCGTACAGCTGTTGGTCCGGTTCCCGTGTAGAATAAACCAAGACACTACTGTCGTCAGTAAACGCAAATTGCTCTGCTCCATCAATAACATAGACTGGATTTTGCTCTGTAGCCGACAAAGGTTTTTTAAACAATTCAAGTCTGCCATTGAAATAACGAGCCAACCATTCCCCATCCTGTGAGAGCGTTTTGTTATTCACAATATGGTTATAAAATTGTGCTGGTGTGTTTTTCACAAAATACCAAGGATCAGAAACAGTTCTCTTCTCCATCAGGAAAGAGGAAATTAAGGTCTCTTCTTCACCCAGTCTCCGTTTCTTCATAGCCATTTGTAAGCGAAGGTGCAACAACGTATTTATTAAAGCAATCGCAGAAAATGATAGACTTTTATCACAAATAATAGACTCGCGACCCTTTAGCGCAGGAAAGAAATGACAGAAATACAAAAATGAATTTGACTGTGCGGCAGAAGAAAACATGTCCTCCAATACAGGTCTTCCAGTCTGTACATTCCAAACTTGATACCTAAACAGGTCGGAATAAAGATTAATGATGCGATCACGAACGAGTGAGAGACTTTGGTTTTGGTGTTTCATTTTAAATTCGGAACAATCTTCGCATACTAACAAATTTTCTTCATGACGAAGGAAAAACATCAATTCTTTAATTGAAGGAAAGAATCCACTAACACGAAATCCTAGCCGACTACGTAGCCCAGATCTTATTATAACTACCAAGTACTTACATAAGAACTCGTTTATCGATTGTAAACGATAGTCACATTGTATCTCCGCCATTCTGAAATGTTTGAAAACACAAGGGTCGTACGGAACCAACTCCATAATTAACCAATAAAAAAGTAAGTTAATGAAGCATTCTCGTTTATGTTTAAAAAGTGGTATACCTCTCACTACAATAAATTTGCCATCAAAAATCAAGGAGCCCCATTCGTACCACTGTGACCTCCCTGAGAACTGATCTAACTCAATAATACATTTTCTCTGCACAGAGTACCACTTGTCAAGCCTTCCAAAGAAGATTCGATTGTCATCTGGCGAAAATTCTAAATGTGATATGTAACCCTGATTTATCACTTCAATAGGGCCTAGAACTTTGTCAAAAGAACCTGCATCAAACAAAAAAATGCACCATTCTTTCCCTACAGCTAACAACTTTTTATCATGGGAGAAAGCAAAGCACGTCATGTCACGAACAATTTCACTGACATTATCAGGATAAATAGGAACTGGCGGTGACTCGATCTAGCCAAGTGGCTGTGACATTGTCGGGAATGATGATGTTTTCTTGAACAATTTTAGATGCATTACGAAAACAACAATGAAGTAGATGAGGACATTGAAGAACAACATAAACGTCGCGCTCAAGAGTCAAGCAGATATCTTGAAGAATTTCTCTTTTCGTGACACATGCCTGGTTGACAGCAGAAAATCTTAAGTCTTCAATAAGAGAGTAAATTCCAATTATGCTATTTTGTATTCTCCTTTGAATAAACTGGTAGTTTGTCAAACACTTGAAAACTGTTTCAGAGTAGAGAAAATCTTTTGCACCACGATCACACAAAAAGCTAACACCAAAACGTAAAAAATAGTCAACTACATCAGTTTCAATGGCTGAGAGATTATTCGATTCATCATTGACAAAAGCTTTCAGAATTTCAACAACAGTATTGCTGAAGTACTCATTTGCTTTATTCCTGTTAATAAACATTCTCTGAGAGACCTTTCTATCCGTCAAATAAGCCGGAATCAGATTGTGAAGAAATGTAAATGTCTGATCTGAAGTTCGTATCACGACAAATTGTGAAACTGCATCGATTACTTCCTGTTCATCGAGATTTAGATTTTCTCTTCGCAGAATGAACGAAATAAACGAAACAGGAAGTGGAGAAGGAGCGACCAAAGCGCAACCAAACAATTTCCTATAGAAATTTCCCCCAACATTGCCGGAAATCCGTTTAAAATTTTCAAGAAAGAAATCATTAATATCTTCCGGGAAAATGCGTTGGTCCACTTTTCCTTCATGGACTGAATTCTTTAGACTTTTTACAATACAAAAAGCGTACAAAAACATTCCATTGCACTTCTTTGTTAACTCTTCTGCCGAATAAGAAATAACAGAAAAATCTACTCTTTTCTCTAAAAATAGGCGTATGTCTTGCTCATGCTTTTGGTAGAAGTCTAAAGTGTCGCTATTTCCGGCACAAATTCTGATACACGGGTTGTACGTTTTCAGTCTGAACTGGACAGTGTCTTCGGGGCGACTAGTTATAAAGAACACAAGCCATTCTGGAAGCTGAGGAAAACGGCGCATAATTAGGTCGATAAAATCGTCCCTGGACCAGTATTCTGTCTCATCTAGAGCGTCAACTATGACTAGCATTCTCTGGTTAGAAGGTTTGCATGCAGCTAGTGGCTCTTCCAACAATTTAGTAAATAGCTCATGAACGCCTAACTTAGAGTTGGCTAACAATCTTTGTATCCCTGCATCCCCTCCTACTTTTGTATTATATTCACTATTACAATTACACAATTGATAAGCAATAGTACCTAGCAAATACCTGGGATCACGTCGTGTGCCGTCGTAGTGACGACAAAAATAAGCTGCTGCCAAGTGTCCCGTATTCCTTGCACGCTGAGCTATGACTGCCGCCATTACACTTTTTCCGACTGCGGCATCACCCAGAAGCACATAGGCTCTAGAATCACCAGGATCACTGAACCACTTGTCAAAGTCCGTCAAAAGCCATTGTCTGTTCCTAGATCATAGAGCTTGGTAAGGAAATTTATATCAGCCTCACAACTAGCATAATCTAAAAATAGAAGGTTTTTGGTAGAAACTTACTGGTATACCATTGCAAATGCTGCAATCTGATTGGCTACTCAACTCGATATCTGTTCGTCGATGGATAGCGAGTAGGAAATGGAGTACCATGCAGGTACCGCGTTGTCGCGCAGTAAAACAACATTCGAGGCCCCGAGAAGTGGGAGATTTGTTTTACCTTGGTTTTCACACAGAAACAATGTGCTTCGATTTCTTAGGTAATCCGGAAAAAACTAAGGTACACAAGTTAGTTTCTGCTAAAGCAATTAAATTATCCGATCTCAACTGATTTCTATTTAACAACTAGAATATGAGCTCGAAATTTCTACGAACTGTCATCTTATAGAAGTTGAGAGCAAATAATCTAATTGTTTTAGTAGAAACTAAATTATATACCTTAGCTCTTCCAAATTATTGAAAAAAAACCCAAAGCATAACCATTGTTTCTGTGAGAAAACCAAAATAAAACAAATATTTCACTCTTATTCACCTTCATGTTGTTGTGCTGCACGACCGCGCGAGACCAAGTACTTAACTTCTTACTCGCTAAATATCGACGAATATTATATATATCCAGTACAGTGGCCAATTAGATTGCAGCATTTGCAATAGTATACTGACACGTTTCTACTATCATATATAGAAATTTCGAAGTCGTTATAGTTAGAAAGTAGGTTCATTCGAAGCGGAGCAAATTGACAGCCCAAAATGTCAAAACCATACGGTCTGACTAAATTATTTAAAATAAAGAAAATATATAGAACTGCATGGATAATATAATGTGCATGGTTTATATATATAGAACTGCATGGATAATAATGTGCATGGTTTATATATTTTTCTATGTCACAGACGTTGGGTAAAGTAGTATATTTTTCAAGGTTGTCAAAATGTGGCAGCTGCCTGCGAAAATAGATGCCTACTTTTATGTTTCATATCCGGCAGGTTTTAAAAGAACAAAGCAATAATACATAAGATTTAATAGGTTCAGAGCGCTTTCAGGTTTTTAAAGAACAAAGCAATGATACATGATAAATATAGCATTTGCTAAATTGAGAGGGGTTTGAGGTCTTGAAAGAACAAAACATATTAAATAATAAAATAGATGAATTAAGGTGGCTCCATACAATTTATTGAAAAATGGAAAATACAAGTTTGAGAGTCCAAAACACGTGTTTTGTTTTGTTTTAAACAATTTGGGAAAAGAAGAAAACTAAATGTTATGCATAGTTAAACAGTTTGACAATAAAAAACTGTTACCAAATAAATAGCAACAGTTGTTGCTATGGCAACAATGACGTTTCAAAATGGCTGCCAATTACCCTTCAAACTAATTTAATTCGAAAAAAATTTTGGTGACCCCCAATTTTTTTTTCATTACAACTTTTCTTGAAGTATGAGTAATCAATAGGCCGATTTTAAAAAAATTCTGTAGAACGAATAATTTTTTTTTCCGGAAAAATCATGTTTGTTAATTTTTAAAAAATTTGGGTCTGCAGAATTTTTTTAAAATCGGCGTATTGATTACTCATACTTCAAAAAAAGTTGTAAAGAAAAAAAATAATAGGGGTCACCAAAGTTTTTTTCGAATTAAATTAGTTTGAAGGGTAATTGGCAGCCATTTTGAAACGTCATTGTTGCCATAGCAACAACTGTTGCTATTTATTTGGTAACAGTTTTTTTATTGTCAGACTGTTTAACTATGCATAACATTTAGTTTTATTCTTTTTCCAAATTGTTTATGCACGTGTTTTGGACTCTCAAACATGTATTTTCCATTTTTCAATAAACTGTATGGAGCCACCTTAAGTGAATTAGTATACAGGTAGTGTTCACAAATTAACGTAAATTCTACTACATTGGCTATATGTTACTTATATAATGAAATGAAAGATGTTTTTTGAAGTAGTGTTTCCTCATGATGCAGGTATACGATTGCATGGCTAAAATGAGTTTGTACTGAAAGTGCAATGTTAAGAATAAGGTGGGTTATAGTACTTCGATGAGGCATAGTATATATATGTTATGATGAATGTACAGTAAGTAGTGAGTTGTTGGGTTGTAACAAATAGTAAAGCATGCACGATAAATTAAGGTGACTCTGCTTTTTCGAAATGGAAGGTATTTTTTACCACAGGTTCTTAATATATAACCACAAATTGGTAAGGCCTATACAACTTACTTCGGCTCATACCACAAAACGATAAGCATTATTCTTCCGTAAATACAGTCTCGATCTCTGGCATATATAAGCGGTAAACTAAATTAATAATTTAATTACCTGGAAAGACATGAGAAATGCTAGATTTGTGCTGGTCTTCGAGGTCTGCGACACGCTGTTGGACAACTTCTTGACTGTTTTTTAGCTGATCTAATTGGACAGACGCAGAACTTTGTTCTTCTTTTATAACTTCGTGCTCTTGTTTAAGAACTTCGTGCTCTTCTTTCAAAATTTTGTTCTTTTGGTTCAGAACGATTTGCTCTTGTTTTGCAACTTCTTGACCTTGTTTCAGAACAATTTGCTCTTGTTTTGTGATATCTTGCCCTTGTCTGAGAACATCTTGCTCACGCTTTTGAATTTCTTGCTCATTCTCTATCTTTACGAATCGTTGTTCGCAATCCCGGAGGTATAGCTGAACTTCGTGTAGCGTGCTTTTCACGTTGCTCATAGTTTCTTTCTCTGCACTTATTTCATTTGTCATATCCTTCACTTCAGTTCTCAGTTCACAAACATGTTGTTGCACCAACTTTACCAGATCAGAATCAACAGTTGGGTTTATGCACAATATAGTACCTATATAGCGAGGGAAAAAAGTTACAAGGTGTCCTCTACGCACGCTCTGACTGGCTCATGGGTTCCATTAATTTATCAACTTCTTATTAACGAACGGACCGTACTTTAATCGTATTAAAGTACGGACCGAGCTCGAAGAGCGAGACCAGGTTTGTACATAAAATACCGAGTTCTGATATTTTCCGTAATGACCAAGCAGTCGAGGTATAGTAAGAGGTTTGTTATATGGCTTGAAAAAAAACATTCAAAATATTCAGTGTTTTGTAAGTTCTGAAGACATCCCAAAATTTACATGAAAGTATCCACAAATGTTTTCATTTAATTAATACCTTAATTAATGAGAGAATAATGAACCTTACATGAGAGAATGAAAATCACGAAGCTGCAAGTCGAGTGATTTTTATTGCTTTCGAATGTTTTAGTACAAACACGAGAGAACATTGAAAATTACGAGGTAATAGGCCGAGTGATTTTTGTTGTTCTCGAGTGTTTACAACCCCTGGTAAAACACGATACACGAGTTTATGAAATAGCTTCTCAATCGTCAATTATAGTAAAATTCGCGAGGGACTTGGTGATATTGGTCATATCAGATTAGACAATGGTGTATATTAGTATCTAAATAGTGAAATAAAAGTAGCGTGCTCGTAGGCAGTGTAGAAACAACAATCGAAATATAGTAAGGTTAGATATACTGCCGAAACAGAGAACGTAGGAGTCTAACGTTTCGACCGAAGGCCCTTCGTCAGTATATTAGCATCTAATGTCTTATGTTGAATTTATAATTAAGAAATGTGGTAATAAACGGTTCTTTGTATGTGCCGTTTATTATCTGAATTTTACTCGGGCTACCTATGGTAGACCGAGTCTAGGTTTCGGCTTCGTTATTATTATTATTTTGTCGATGTTTCGAACTGGCAATCATTACGTCATCCCGTCAGGCTTTGCGAAACTGATGCGTGCTAAAATGCTAATAATCTTCATACGTTCTTTCTTCGCTTTCCTGATGTCTGATCAAGTTGTTTGAAGTGAAGTGAAGTGAAGTGAAGTGAAGTGAAGTGAAGTGAAGTGAAGTGAAGTGAAGTGAAGTGAAGTGAAGTGGAGTGGAGTGACGTGAAGTGAAGTGAAGTGAAGTGAAGTGAAGTGTTCTTTCTTGGACGTGTTCAGTGTGTTCACAGATACAGTTATTGGTCAGTATAATGTCGCTAGCAATATATATTGTGATATTACATACGCTGACAGCCGCACGCCGATTGCGGCTAATAATGTCGCTAGCAAGTATCTTGTTATTATATACGCTGACAGACGCACTAGACCAGACCTACACTATAACATGACGAGCGATTTCGAATGTATGACTCCCGAACTTACAAAACTAAACACGAATATAAACTTGAATACAATGCTATATGATATATCATTGAATTACTCAAATGCTGTGAATGGAAGCACAAAGGACGTTGATGAAGTGAACTTGCAAGCAACAGCTTGACAGGTAAACATGCTGTGTTGATATTTAATACCCTAAGGAGACTCGACATGTGAACGCTCAACGCTGTATGGAAATATTAAACAGGCAATCATGTTTTGTATATTACGAATTGCGTTTTCTATCGGAGAATTAGATTGTCTTTCGACTTTTGTCTGTGACCAATGGCAATGTGTTTAGACTTTAATAGAGTAATAGATAGCCAGGGTCTTAGGGAAAAAACCCTCGAGCTCCTAAGGGGCGGGGAGGGGGGGGGGGGGGCTGCATGCTTTTTAAAATAAGGCAATATCCAGCAGGGAAGATGTATATACATATAGATTACTTAAATCTGTACCTCTATTTTTCCAGTGATCAAGATCTGTTAAGATTTTACTTTCGTCATGATGTGTCAAACCCAGCACTTTAACAAGCTGTTCCATGTCGTCAAATTTTTGTTGAAAATCACGATCATTCCAATTAGTAAACACACAATGTGCCCAGGCGTTTCTATCTTCACGAACAACATTTGCAGCATGCTGTACAGCGGCAGGAAACGCAGGCACTCTACCAAGCAGATTGAGCATGGCAGATGCATCGCAAGTTTTATCAAACGCATTGAACTTGGCCATGTGAGTCTTGCAAAAAGAGCTTAGCAAAGTCAACATTTGATGTTACTTTGTAGTCAAACCTGGCGTAATCATACTTCTTATAGTGTGGTGGTTTTAACTTTGCATCATTACTATTGATGTTCTCGTATTTCAGCGACGTCGGGTATCTTGGAGCAGGAAAAATATGCTTGCTCTGGACATGTACATTGTGACTTGATTTAAGGTTGTTGTACTCGATCAGAATTTCTTGTTCTAAGAACGGGCGTATTGAGGGAACTAGGACATGGTTGAGGGCAATTCCAAAAACTAGCCATCGTTTGTGATCGTCAGTTATTGTGTGCAATGAAGAGCTAAATACAGAGAGAGAGAAATATAGTTTAAGCGTGATTGACGTGATAAGAGCAACATCCACAACTAGAATGTTTAAGGTGGCTCCGTACTGTTTCTTGAATACTGTTTCAGATAGTGCTCATTAATATTTTGAAATAGAATGAAACTAACGTTATACATAAAATACGTTCCGGGCATCAAATACTGTTAACAGATAATGTGTTTCAGCCGTTGCTATGACAACAGTGACGTTTCAAAATAGCCGTAAATTTACATTAAATCCAAAGTTTTTTGCATTAAAAATGTTCTTTAAATTTAAGTAATCAACAGGCAGATTTAAAAAAAAATTCTGTAGATCCAAGTTTTTTTCAAGAAAAATTATGGTATGGCCATGTTTGAAACGTCTCTGTTGTCATAGCAACGGCTAAAACACATTACCTGTTAACAGTATTTGATGCACTGAACCTTATTCTACGCATAACGCTACTTACATTCTTTTTCAAAATATTCATGAGCACCTTCTGAGGCTGAAACATGCATTTTCCCCACTTTTTCAGAAACAGTAGGAGCCACCTTAATAATCAAAAAGAAAAAACAACTAACTACAGACACATAATCTCAATTACCTTATAACGCAAACTCAAAACATCTTTGTTTATAAAGTATACGTATACAATAAAATAGCTAAGTTGAAAAAGTTTTGTTAAGTAATCCAGAATGTTTTAGGGATTAAGCTTTGTTTTAAGTGAGATATACAGCTCTATACTTAAATCGTTATTTCAATTTAGAATTACTTAGTAGTAACCTTTAGACAATATAAAAAGGCGTCTACAAAGCGCATTTCATGGCAACTTTGGTGCAATATGACATCACAAGCGACATTTTCCGAAGGCATTTCCAGCAATGCACGCACCATTCTGAATTGACTCAAGATTTCCAGTTACAAAAACATCAGCATGTCCAAAACTTTAAATATCTGTTAATTTTGTTTAGTGGTTTACACTATCGTTTTGATTAATTATTAATATAATGCAGAAAAAGATTTACGTTGCGTTTCACCTTTAATTTAAACAATTCCATAAGTGCATATATTGGTGCTAAACATCTCTATCAACATAATTATATCTTTTATCTCCTTTAATCTTTACCATGCATGCATTGTTGCCATTTGGCAATTATAGTTTTACTATCTAACGCCAGACTCGTCAAGTGGAGACCACCAGAAAATCCATCCGCGGTAAATAATTAAACGTGATTCATTGATATAAATATAAACAGCTAAATAAGTTTAATAAAGATCCTATAAAGATCAGAATAAAATATAGAAGAAATAGTTTGTTAAAAAATGTTCAGAATCCGATGTCAATCAAGGAAGACAACATCGGTACATAACATATTAAAAATCACATGCCACATATATTTCATTTTTTGGAAATTGGCTATTTATATTATTATAAATTTCTTCTATTAAAAAGAAATTTCTAATTTCTTATATTAAAAAGAAATTTCTTCGATCAAAAATTTTCACTTCAGTCACTTTAAAATACATAATCCCAAGCTTATACTGTGAAGGTCTAAAGAAAAATAAACGACGTAGCATACATACATGTATGGGATACACAAAAAAAATCCAAGAAAATATAGCATTTTAAAGATAACTTACCCCATTTTTGCTACATTTCTGTTGAAAACAGTTTGTGAGCTTCAGTTGCCATAGCGTCGCAGCCTAAACATTAAAATGTCTGTTACATATTTATTAAAAACAAACAAGACTCAAAAGAATATGTCATTGTGACACCAATGAACAAAAATCCGAAACAAGTTAGATATACATGTTCTGAAGAGTTTTGGTAAAGGAAAATCTCGAGTGTAAGAATAAATGTATAAATACATTTTAAGGAATAAAGCGAGACAGGGAATCCAACTCGCAACGTCCTGCGATATTATGGACAATTAATTAGTGACTGCATTTAAAAGAAACCATTCATGAATCAGGGCATCGTATATTGTATGCTTTATATATTTTGTAACACTTTTAAAAAGCAACCATAGCTTCGACAACATGACGGATAATAGATTAACACCTAAAGCCTGGTTTCCATATGATCGCCACGATCGCTCAAAAATGAACTTGGCGATCGCAGCGATCATATGGAAACCACCGACGCAACGATCGCTAAGATCGCGATCGCCGAGATAGAAAATGTTCTATCGTGGCGATCGTTGAGTTTTATATGGAAACGGTGATTTTGTAATCTCAGCGAATTTGGCGATCAGTATGCATCCCAGCGGACCATTAAAACAATGGTCGCGATCAACCATGGCCGCCTTTTAGCGATCATATGGAAACAGCGACATGATTGTGGATCGCTGCGATCGCCGAGTTAATTTTTGAGCGATCGCGGCGATCGTATATAGCGATTATATGGAAACCTAACAGCTTTTGCTGTTTCTTGCAACAACGCTGTCTTGATAACGTGAAAACGCATCAGTAATTGACGTTGTATGTGCAACGAGGACGGCTGTGGGATTACTCTTGGGACTGAAAATTATTCAAAGCTTTGTTTTCGTTGAAAAATACTAAGGGTCCTATTAGTGCAGGACTGACCACTAGTGCGTTACGGAGGCTGTCAGTTGCCGCCAGGGCTATGCATGTCAACAGGGGCGTAGGAACCGGGGGGAAACGGGGCATGTTCCCCCCCCCCCAACTTTGTCACAAAGTGCCCTTTTTACAACAGAAAAGTGCCCTTTTTATGATAAAACCTGTGTTTCAAGTGTCCTTTTGAATTCCTACCCCCTGAACAAAGTGCTTTTTTGAAGCTGTACCCCTCCAAGATCAACTTACTTCCTACGCCACTGCATGTCAACGAATTCTGTATATATAATGTGGTAACGCCGCTAAAGTATTGGGCACATTATAGGTAATATCCGAAATGCCAAATATTACCTATAATATAGACATACTTCGTTTTGTCGCAAAGCATTTGCAACAAAATGCTCGATTCCACTCGTACCAAAATTATGCAATAATGTTCGCATAAAATAGAGATAATGAACGCAATCAAGCATTTCCTTCTACACAGAGAATCTTGTAGTCAGATTTTTATTAAATTATCCTCCCAATCCTCACCAAATTCAACCAAATTTTAATGGCTTCAATCTTTCCACAAACTTTCATGAAAACCTGCATGTCATTGGTGGAAGCATAACCTCCTGGCGGAGGTCAAAATATTCTTTTTATTGTTATTTTAATAACTTTTCAGGGCAAAGAAAGGACTCGAAGTGCAGTTAAGCCCTGCATACTGTATATATACTAACTCTAAAAATAGATCGCCAATTGACGTTATTGGAGGATTGGTGAGCCACAGGGGGGATGCCAGTCATGCCACCCCCTGATCAGAGGTAACCATGCCAACCCCGCCACAGCCCACCTCCAGGCACCAGTCACACTGTCAAGCAGTGGAAATATATATACTTACCTTGCATTCAATCAGGAGTGGGTGGGTGGGTCAACACAGTGCAAAGCAACAATCCCCACGTATTAATTCAAAGAAAAGCGCGCGCAAAACCAGTCAAGCTCAGACCACGCTAACAAGACTCTGATGAGCGCTGAGATAATCCCCACATATTATATGAGTGACCGCTGACCAAGTATCTATTACATAGATAGCGCGCGCAAAACCAGTCAAGCTCAGACCACGCTGACAAGACTTTGATGAGCGCAAGTCAAGCTCAGACCACGCTGACAAGACTTTGATGAGCGCTGAGATAATCCCCACATATTATCATGAGTGACCGCTGACTAGCATTGTCTCCTTTTTTACCTTGCCTAAATTACATTTAGCCACATTAAAAATAGATCGCCAATTGATGTTATTGGAGGATTGGTGCCAAGCCACAGGGGGGATGCCACCCCCTGATCAGAGGTAACCACGGCAACCCCACCACAGCCCACCTCCAACAAAGGCCAAGCACAATGGTGCTTGAGAAGGGCCTGTGACGGGGTCACCAAAGGCCTGACTCCAAAGCCACCAAGCACCATTCCACCAATAACGCTAAGGCCACCCACACCTACCAGAGTGGACAAATACAGTACCGTTAATTATACCCCTTCCAAGATCATGACAGATGGCGCACAAACTTTGCCAGAACCTCTGGTGCTGTCCTAATATACATTTGATAGGCATTACTAGTCCATCTACCAAGAGACTGGATGATGTGATCAGGAACCCCGTTTTGGCCAGCCATTGTAGCAGCGCCAATCCTAAAGCTATGGCTGGAATAGTTGCCCTCCAGTCCAGCTGAGGTCACAATGCTTCTTAACCAATCTGTCAAGAGCGCGCGCGAAAGAGGAAGACCACCTCTTCTCATAAACAGTGGACCATAACCATCACCTCTACATTGCAGATATTTGCTCAGCGCATCAATAGCACACAAGGGTGCTTTTCCTTGACCAATGTAAATGTAACACCCTTTACGGAAAGGATCAGTTTTGGATGCTTTTATAAAAACCCTCAGACAGGAAGGGTCTTTGTGTGAGTCAAATGCTATATCCTGTGAAGTTAAATGGACTGAGGATGAAAAAGCGCTGGAATTCGGTGTTGTGAACTCAGAAGATCGCAAGAATCCAAAATATGCCAAGGTACAAGCTGCCCAGAACATAACATGATCGTAGACTTGAAAATCCAACGATCGGTAAATCACCAGCATGACCTCCTTTGTTACCGGTAGGCGAGGGGTGACTGACAGTCCCTGCACCCGTTTAATCCCACGAACCACTCGTTGAAGCCTCAAGGCATTAGCAAGAGGGTCAGTGAAACCCATTTCAATGTGAAGTGAGCGCACTGCTGATAAATATACTTTTATTGAAGAATGTTTTAAAGACTTGGCTAAGAAGGAAGAAAACAAACATAATGTCCATTCTTCTGCTGGGCAAGGTGATCCAAATTGATTTAGTTTCCCTAACTGAGTACAAAATTCAATAAATTTCTTTTGTGCAGATGAGTAAGTTCGTCTTGTTGATGGTGCCAAACCTTCCATCAGGTATTGGTGACACTGCTGTTCTAAGGCTGAGCTTGTGGAAGCAATTCCTCCCACAATGATTGAGCTATTTCCACCGGATGCACCTTGGCCAATGGAGCATGGTGACGAAAACGTTGCCACTGAAAACGAGACAGTGCATCAGCTACATTATTCTCAACCCCTGGAATATGTTGCGCGCAAAACATAAAGCCAAAATATGCTGCTGACATAAGTAAATTGCGCAACAAGTGCATGATTAGTGGATCCTTGGATGTACGTGAATTAAGTATGCTAACAACCGCTAAGTTGTCACAGTGGAAACATACACTGCGCTGTCTCCAATAATCACCCCAAACTCGAGCTGCCATGACAATAGGAAATAGTTCCTTGTATGCAATAGAAAACTGGATCTGCAGAGGAATCCACCTACCATTGAACCACTCGGTGCCCCAGAAAGCACCAAAGCCAACATTGCCCGCTGCATCCGAAGTCACCTCCACATCAATAATAGGGCCTAGCCCCTTGAACAACCAGAAGCTAACCCCATTCCACCCCCGAAGAAATTGTTGCCACCAGTACAAATCCAACTGAAATTCCTTATTCAGTCTAATGGGGTGGTCCTTTCTCCTGAAGCAACATAGCAAATCAATCATTCTACGCACAAAGGTTCTATCAGGCCAGACCACCATCGAAGCGTGGTGTAAATGACCGATTAAAGATTCAAGCTGCTTCTTATTACACCACCGACGACCAGCCCACAACTCCAACAGTTGTACCAAATTCTGTAGTTTGTCAATGGGGAGGCGAGCTATTTGCTGCAAGGAATCTAATTCGATACCCAACACCACTAGACAAGCGACAGGGCCAATACATTTCTTGGGATGTAATGGCAAGCCTAATCTAGCGCAAACTGCCATAGCCGAGGTCAAATTATTCTTGCATTGCTGAGAATCCGGTGGACCTGCTGTGATGTAATCATCTAAGTAATGCAACAGGTCTTGTATGGAATGATTTGTCTTCAAAATCCATTCCACTAAGTCTGCCACGGAGTTGAAGATAAAAGGAGCTGAGCGCAAGCCAAACGGAAGGGCCAGGTCAACATAAAACTTCCCCCTCCACCTTAAACCTAACAAATAACGATCCATTGGTGACACTGGGATATTCCGATATGCCGACTCAACATCAAACTTTGCCATCAAAGCCCCTACTCCAAACCTGCTAACCATACTAATAATCTGGTCTAACTTAATATACCGCAGGGCAAAGTCATCCGCATTGATGCCATCATTTACACTTACACCTAGTGACGAGGATAGGTCCACTATCAGGCGCCACTTGCCCTCCTGCCCTTTCCTGGGGATTACCCCAAAACTACTGATGTGGAGATTGGGAATAGGTGGGCTATCAAAGGGGCCAGCAACCCTGCCCAGCAAAACCTCATTTGCCAGGTAATCATCTATCACCCTAGAATGTGCATGAGTAGAAGCTTTATTCTTCTTGGCAGATTTTAGTTGGACAGACTGGCTGAAGCCCAGACGAAAGCCATATTCCAGCCCCTGAAGAACATACAAAACCAAATTGACATTGGGGTGATTTGCTAGCTGCTTTTTGAACTCGGCTACAGCCAATGGGGTCACCTTGGAGACTGGAAACATATCGCTCAACCCTAAAAAAGGCAAATTTAGTGAACCCTGGACCCGTACTAATACAACCACTGAAGACAGAAGGTGATAATACCAACTACAGTGCCCCCACGTTACTTTATTATTGACATTATTATCCATCTTTTACGCAATTAAATAAACATAAGTCCTAGGTATATGCGAGTACCACAAACTTTCAGTAACAAAAACATGCAGTAACAAAACATGCAATAACAAAACCTGCAATAACAAAACAAGCAAAACAACCCCGTAACATATTATAGTACTTGTTTTAAGTTTCGTGGGACGACATATTGTATGCCCCCAAAGTACTGAACTTATATTACGACCCCCCACAGCTTAAATCAGGAGTAACACCGTCAATGCCTCTTTTGTTTCTTCGATGAGGGTGAACCAGAACGTTGGTTGGTTCTAAGATCTTTTCCAGAGCATTGGCACCGACGATGCTCCCCATAACAATTTAAACATGTATGGGAGAACTTGCATACGGGCGATGGGGCAAGACAACTCCCAGCATTCCAAGAAATACATCGCACTGAAGAGCGCTCGTTTCCGCGAGGCTCATCTCCAGCAATTTTCACTGCATTTGTCGGCGACGAATCCGACCATCCCTTCACATTCGCGCCAGCAGCATGAAAATTAAACAACTGAACGCCGAACTTCGACCAGTCCGTTAATCGCGTTGCTGCAGCCTGCTCACGGAATGCAACATCGTAGCTATGCCACACGCGCCCCAAATATTGACGGTATGTGCGCAGAATCAAGAGTTTATACCGGTTCAAATCCTTCCACCGATGTGGAAAGTGTGAGATCAACACCGAAGAATAAATCGTAAACGCTTCCATCCACTGAACAATATCCGTAATCTGGCGACGAGGTTTCTTAGGCGCTGCTGCTAAAACTATATAACGGCCATCAAATAACAGTTGCGGTTCCGTTTCGTAGCTATTCAAGTTGGCCGATAGCAGATCTGCGAAATCTATAAACTTCCCTGCCAATATCTGCGAGACAAGTTTAAAAGGCACCGGGGAATAACCAGGGCTAACTATAAACGGTTGCTGGAAGTGGGAAAACGCCAGCTGCGACGAAGGGCTTGAAGTAGCCATTTCCGCGCTGCGGGATTGCGGAGTTATAAAATTACCGACAAACTGGCCAAACTGGTTCGACGGGATGGCTTGGCCAAGCTGTGAAATCCCGCTAACAGCGCCAGACAATAGAGTATTGTCTGTATCGATATGGGCAACTGCTGTTGTTCGAGGACTCGAAAACGTAGTCACAAAACTAGGAATAAACGTCGGTGACCTACCTTGACAATCCTGAGCGCTTGTAATGCTTTGGGCAAACGAAGGCGGCGCACCACTTAACTGAAAGGCATTTGTTTGTGCCCCTAAGCCAGACGATTCTCCCTCAGAATCTCCCACAGACACAAACAGCGCTGAACGGTCTGACGATCTCTGACTGCGATTGCGCTCCTCCATCGACGGCACACTAGTAGAAGTAGCTGTTCCTTGGTCCTCTCTAAGGGCTGACTTCACCGCCGCTATTACCGTGGCAAGAAATTGATGCGAAGGCTGGTCAACATTCGATGTCGGTGGTTGGCTTCTGATGGCGCCATCCTCGCGAACTTCACCAGAAATGCTGTTCGCGAACGACGAACCCGATCCAGTAGCATCCTCTGCGGCCTGACGGCTATTTCTTGTTTGTCGCTCCATTTACACAGTGCAAAGCAAGAATCCCCACGTATTAATTCAAAGAACAGCGCGCGCAAAACCAGTCAGGTTCAGACCACGCTGACAAGACTCTGATGAGCGCTGAGATAATCCCCACATATTATATGAGTGACCGCTGACCAAGTATCTATTACATAGATAGCGCGCGCAAAACCAGTCAAGCTCAGACCACGCTGACAAGACTTTGATGAGCGCAAGTCAAGCTCAGACCACGCTGACAAGACTTTGATGAGCGCAAGTCAAGCTCAGACCACGCTGACAAGACTTTGATGAGCGCTGAGATAATCCCCACATATTATCATGAGTGACCGCTGACTAGCATTGTCTCCTTTTTTACCTTGCCTAAGTTACATTTAGCCACATAAAAACCGAGGAAGGGCAATTCCATGCTTAAATGCTTGATGTGGATTTTTCACGTTACTCAACAGTCCTTATAGGATAAGAAAATTATATCCTTGAAGCCTAAATTTTTGGTAAATATCTATTTTTAGGCAATTTTTTACAATAATTTCGATTTTTTTACACATTCTACAGAGCACTTATTAAAGGAAGTACATGTGAAATTGATCAAACTTTAGACTTTCAAAGGAAGCCGGTCAACTCGGCCCACTTACCAACTCGGCCCAACCAACTCGGCCCAGTAACAAACCGACTCGGCCCACTGTCAAGGCCAACTCGGCTCAACTCTTTTTCGTTTTTCTTTCGAGCCTGTTTGTTATCGGCAGTGAAATATGTTTTCGGCAATGATATGAAAAATATTTCGCGTTTGATATTTTTTTCGGACTTGGCAAATACCTTCCGACTTGAAAAAAAAATCGTATTTGAAAACTATTTTCCGATTTGACCGAATTTTTTTAAAGTTTAAAATATATTTTCGGTAGTGAAAATTAAACATAACATGTACTATATATATACTATATACATGTACTATTAAAAAAAACATAGTTTAAATATAACATGTACTATATATACTTTTAAATGTTTACTCTATTTTGATGTGTCACAACATTCTTAATATATTTGCAATAAAAATAAATTAATAAAAATTGCATTGATGTATTTCTAGTAGTCTTTTAAACTGGGCCGAGTTGGCCTTGACAGTGGGCCGAGTCGGTTTGTTACTGGGCCGAGTTGGTTGGGCCGAGTTGGTAAGTGGGCCGAGTTGACCGTAAATCCTTTCAAATAATAGGTTTCGACCGTGTCTTTTTGCGAAAATATCCAATGTAGGATTACAAATGAATATTAAAAATGAACATTTCATTAAGTCCTGGGGCCGGTTGTATAAAAAAGTGATTAACTTAATCATGATTAAGAAGTTAACCAGTGATTAACTTCTTAATCATGATTAGTTAATCACCCGGCAAAATTGCGTTGTATAAAGGGTGATTAGGCGGGTGATTAACTAACCACTTTTTAACTCCCCAATAAGTGATTAAAATGTGATTAACATAATTAACATAAATTAACGGGGGTGTCATGTGATGTTTTTGGAACACCGTGGTCTCGTTTTGGAACAGCAAACGACAAGGCAGAACACATGGTTGATCCTTGCGACTGGCGTTCTCTTGAGATTTAAGGATGAAAAATAGTTCGGATGAAATGGTAAAAGCAGATATTATTTTTGAAGTATGCGGTGATTCTTTTGATGTATGATTGTGTGCACTGGAACAGTTAGATATTAAATTTTGGCTGGAAAATGGTCATGACAATGCCGCCATGATGATGATGATATGCAACTTGAACTCGTGAGTGATGACACCACTTGAATAATTATGAAATGAATCGCGATCGAAGTGATGAAACAGACGGGAAAAAGAAAAAGATTAAAGCAAGCAGTTTACAAACAAGGTAGGTTTAGAGAAATCATTTTAATTCAAACAATTTTAACAGCTGGTTCTTGTGCATTTGTGGTTTAATAAATGCTCGTTCTTGGTAAGCATTTATCATAGCTTGTAATTTGATCAAATCTTTCATTTGGCTTTGGATTGCAATCACCTTCTTGTCATACCACTCTTGTTTTTGTCACTGTATGTACGGGATGACTCGGTAATTGTGGATTTGCTTGGGTCTTCTCAAGAAGGTGAAAACGGTGAAGTCTCTTTGTGCTCCACTTTTTCTAACTGCTTAATTCTCGCTTGTAGAAGGTTCAGCCAGAATGGACTAGCACCTAAATCTTCGAAAGATAGTGTTTCGATCAGTTTTTCAAGCAGTGAACTGTTGGGAGACTGATTTGAATAAACAAGAACAGCATTTATAGTGAACTTGTTTAGAAGCTCTGTCACTGCAGCAGGGTAGCTGTTTTGGAAGCAAGATGAACAAGTGATGGGATACTTGCATAATCTCTAATATTAACATGCATCTACACATCATGGATAGTAAAAAGATATTTTTTACTTTTTTTCTTTTTACTATCCATGTACACACACACGTATATAAACCATTAATTTTTGTAACTTCATGCTTGAACTAGACTTCTTTCCTTTTCTTTGAATAACTAGTACCATTGATTTCTCTATCCTACCTTCTCCTCATCACCATTTTTGTTCAAAATGGTGATGAGGATGGTTTTCATTTATCTCATAGGAACTAAGGATGGAAAACAAGCCCTGTATAGCAAAGGAGCATGAAAAGATGAACTAAGGAATGGTTTGGTCAGCCATATACTATCAAGGACCTAAGTAGGAATGACTTACCAGAAAACTACATGCCAAGTGTTGGGTTTAATTTCCCAGTTGGTGCAGTCTGTTTTTTATTTAATTATATAAACTAAATATCTATTATATAAAATAAAATGGTTTTTTGATCTAACTGCCACTATTCATATCAATTTGACATGTATGATTACTGTAAGAGCTCTATTAAGCTCCCCCTCTACAAGGTAAAAAATTAAAAAACCCTGGGTGGGGCTTGATAGAGCTTTTACAATATTCATATTATTCTTGCATGTGTTCACATGCATGGAAGCTTTGAACATATACTTTATTTTTCACACGCTTAAAATAAATTTCATATTTCCATACATCCATGTATTATTCTCGATGTATATTATAGGAATGAGTACATGTTCAATAAATAACAATTCAAGGACAAATACTTTTTATACTGTAAATATTTGTATAATTCAGAATCTGGGTTTTTATTATCAATTTTTATCATTACTAGTCATTGTGAAATGTGAATTATCATTGTATGTCACTATACATTGCGCAGTCTATTTTATATAGTATAGCCATGAAAATATATATTACCCACAATGCTTTAACTTTTATTGGTATCTGTAATTTTGGATTTCATTGATTTAAAAATGACCTCTTTGGAGGAGGCAGAAGTAGTTAAAAAAAAAAGGAAACAAAATTTCACGGCGTTAGAATGTGCTATACTCGTGCAGGAGGTTGAGAAAAATTTAGATGTCATAAGGGGGAAACATTCAAACCAATGCACCAATGCTCTGAAAAAAAAAGGTATGGCAAGGAATAACATCAAAAGTAAATAGTCTCGGGTGTTCAAATGGGAGGACGGCGGACGAAATACGTGATAAGTGGAGAAACCTGGCGCAGAATGCCAAAAAAGAGAATGCAGGTTTATCTAAATCTCGGAAGAGGACAGGCGGTGGACAGGGTGAGGCACCATTGGGAGGAATAACAAAAAAAATCGTTGTTATGTTTCAAGACGAGCCGTCTTTTTCAGGGATAACTGAAGGTATCGATACTTCAGCCCTCCAAGGTAAGAGTTGTATATATACTTTAAATAATGTTAGAAAGCAATGTTCTGTTTTATTTTTGTGTATATAAGACAAAACCGGAACGTTTCATGTTTCAATATCTGCAGTTATAAATAACATACTTTAGTATTTTCGCGCCAAAGTGTCTTACTATTCGGACTGACAACAGACTGACTGAACGTCAGTTTATGTGCTCAACTATGTCGAAAATTTTCAGTTTTTCACAATATCGAACATTAGGGAATTTCAATAATTCATAACAAACACAAAAATAATATGTCATCACTTTAACCACGAAAGCGGAAGTTAAAGATAAGTTAAATTAATTTCCGCTTCCGTAATCCCGTATCTTCCCCCCACCCCCAGCCTGCTTCCTCCAAAAGGAAAAACAAGTACAGTATGTCGGATATAAATTTGTTGGAACTGCGATGGTGGACGTGCAAACCAGATAAGTTGACTGTTTATAATAACAAGAAAGTTGCCATAATTAAAGTCGTGCATGTTACCAATGCTTTAATAATTTAAACTGATACTATTTAATTTTCTTTTTCATTGATATTAGATCACCCAAGTACATATATCACAGAACTGTCAGAAGAGGAAGATCAAGAAGAAATTTTGATCAGTCTTCTTGAAACACCAGCAACATTTACTCTTTCGGGCAGCTCGGCAACGTCTAGAGCGTTTAAAGCGACTCCAGAAACGACAAATGATTTAAGTGACGTCCAAATTGTAGGTAGGTTTTTTACTATTTTTTTCAATTATAGACCAACATATTTTGAACTACTTTGTAATTACACACTGTATTAAATTCTACTTCACAGATATTATACCAACATTAGCCCCCATCCTAGCGGAAGGTCAAGGCATGGTGAGAACACCTGAGGCCAAAGTTCGGAAGGAGAAAAAAAAGACTCCGAGCAAAACAAACGAAATTCAAGACCTTCACAAAATGGTATTGGAAGAGGAACAAAAGAAATTGAAAATGGAGCAAGACAATCTTATTTTGAAAAAGAGAAAACTGGAACTTCAAATTCAAATCCTGGAGCGTATCAACTCAGGTGATATTGCCAGTAGCCAACAAAACCCCTTCTTTCTAGGATAAATATATATTGTGTATTGAGGGACCGGTCATAAATTAAAGGAGGGGGGATGGCAGGTGCCAATGTTTGTAGCCATCCTTCCAGACTTTAATAGTGTAAACAAGTGATGTCCATAGGCCTTTTGGAATGTCACTACTTTTACAATACCTGCCCTCCCACTCCTTTCATTCATGACTGGTCACAATGGTGTTTGTTTTTGCATATAAACTATAGCGAGTATTCTATATTGAGTATTCTACATTCCAAGTTTTTATTTTTGAATCTTAAGTTGTCTTGCTTCATTTTTCTTTTCATTTGTTCTGCTACCATACTAGGTAAAGTATCTAAGTCACAATTGAATTTAATAGGAAATAATGGTGAAGGTTGACTAGTAACAAATTGCTGCAACTTGTATTGTTTAATTGTAATGTTGTACTTATTACTACCCTTTTGTGAAATGAATACAAATTGCAGTAAGTTGTTGCTTGTAGTAATTTACTTCAACATTAGGAACACTTGACAGTTTCTTTCCATCTAATACATAAATAAACACCATTGAAATAAGGGTGCACTGCAACCTCGTACACAGGGCCATTTGTAGGGAACTGGGCCAAGATGGTGAATAAAACATTCCCTACAAATGGCCCTGGGTACGAGGTTGGGGTGCACTGATCAGTTTAACCTGTGCACTTATCAGGTGCACATTAATCAGTTTAATTATATGCTGAAGACAGGGGAAAATATTAAACTTCTTGCCACTTTGTTTTCCCAAAAATATGTTCAAAAAAATGTTTCAGTTATATATTGTCTCACTAAATTCCCATCTTCATTCTGATGTTCGAAGTTATCATCATCGTCCAGCTGCACGTCTTCTTCATCAGGGGGTTCCGGCTCATTCCTGTTCAGTGCAATGTTGTGCAATACCCCACAAGCAACTACCACTGCACATACTCGTTCTGGTATCATTCTAGAAGGGTTTCAATAAAAATTTGTTAATTATTTTGATAACTGAAATATATATATAATAAAAGGCTATAAAATTAAATTTACATAAAACTGCTTTTGACTATAAAGTCGTTATCTGTGTTTAAATTGTGACATTGTTTGGAAACGTGAGGCAATTTAAAATTTTTTTTGCCTTTTATTAAATAATTGTTAAATTTAATACATTCAAGGTTCAGAATGTATTGTTATTTTCGTGTAAATAAAAATAAATATCAATTGTAATGTATATGTTATTGAAATTATTTTTAACCATTATTTTGACTGTATTTAGTCACTAATAAAAATAATTTTGTTATAAATTTAATAATTATTAACTATTACTAAGAATTTTATTCAATATATTGTTAGAAATTTGAGGAATGTTTAAAATAGTTGCTGTTTAACTTTGTTGTTTCTTTATTGGCTTATGCACTATACTAGTATTTATGGGTTTTATGGTATGCATTTTGTTATGTTGAAGTTTTATTGATGTTATTGTTACCTTATCTCAGAGTGCAAGACATGGAATCTTCTTTTCCATACTCCTATTGCACGCTCCACCAAACACCTTGTTCGTTTGTGTGCCCGGTTGTAACTTCTTTCCTGCCTTGTTGCTGGATGGAGATAGGGAGTCATCAAGTAAGGACGACAGGCATAACCACTATCTCCCAGCAACAAGCCATCATTCAGGTTGTGCTCTCCTGCCTCAAGATTCCTCCCCACCATCGATGTTCGGAACATAAATGAATCATGAACAGAACCAGGCCACTTTGCCACCACATTGGTTAGCCTACCTATATTTTTCCATTAAATATATAATTTCATAAATAAATTAAAATGCTTGGATAGTATATTTTATTATTTTTTCTTTTACATGCTAGGCCGGTTCACATAACCTGGGGTTCATACTGGTATAGGTATGGATCATACAAAAACACTGGCAAAATTTCTTAATCTATTTCTAATTATTTTTATTGTAACTTGTGTACAAAAAAGGTTATGACCAAGGGGTTATATGCTATAGTCAGAGTATTCGGCTTTTGTCAGGGGGTGGGGCATAGGAACGGGGTTGGGGAGAATGTTTCCCATTCCATCAATTCAGTGCAGTAAATAGGTACATATTAGCTGTCTAAAATATAATTACTTAATTATTGTTTAATTCAATTTTTTTAAATTTTAATTTACCTTTGTCGTCACAAATTATTTGAACATTGATGCTATGAAATCCCTTCCGGTTGACATAATTAGGTTCATGAGCCGCGGGACCCTGGATTCGGACATGCGTGCCATCTACCAAACCTATTACACAAGGAAAAGCAGCGATCTCGTACATCCCAGCTCGAACTGCAAGCTTTTCTTCGGGTGTTGTTGGGAACTTAATAAACTGTCCACTTTTGGCGACTAGAGCCAAGGATACGCGTCGCACAATTCTGGATACTGTTCCTTTGTCGTACCCAAACGTATCTCCTATAACTTGAAGGAAGCTCCCAGACGCATAAAATCGCAAAGCAACCAAGAGCTGTTCCTCTGCAGATATTGATTGGTTACGGTGGGATATTGGCTGGATTTCCTCTGCTATTAAAGCTGCTATAAAGCGTATGGAGTCTTTTCCAAACCGGTATCTTTTACGTAAAAACTCGTCTGAAAGCTCTTCGAAATTAACATAACGTTTAAATACTCGAGGTAAGCGATTTCTTCGTCGAAATTCAGCGTCATAAAGGAAGTGCCTTAGTATGGCCGCCATATTAAACTTCTTTCTTAATCATAGTTAAGAAAGTTAATCATCATACACTTGGACCATGATTAACTTTAACGACATTTTAATCATGATTATCGCTAATCATTGTTTTATACAACGGGTTTAATCACCTTGTTAACTTTAATCACTTTTTAATCACAAAACGGGTGATTAAAAAGTGATTAAGAGTTTTATACAACCGGCCCCAGATGTTTTCCTTATGTGAAAAAGTCATTTCTACAAAACCTTATTGCCAGATTTGAGATGTAATGTCCGTTACAAAAATTACAATATTTTAATGTTGTATCAATAAAAGAGCAGCTAGAACCCTCTATACTTGGGTTCTCTTTTTATTTTTTCTGTAAGACTTAACTTGATAATCGTTTACTCCATCTGCCTCGATTTTCATATATTTTTTATGTAACGGACATTACATAATGGACGTTACTTTCTTTTGTTAACTAAGCTATAGCCTGAGAAAACAGCCGCCTCTTCTCGCTCTCCCCTTCGCGAAAGAGACGTCTGAGCAACGAGCCAAGAAATTCCATACTGATGACGTAAATTTACCGAGATTCGGGTAGTAGCGCTGATTGGTTACTTTGTAATCATACGATAATTAATTCAAAACTCGGCTCGACCAAGGTCCACTCCGACATCATCCCTGTCTGAAATAACAAAGTTAAAGCTTAGTTTTCGCCAGCAAAGAAAGATAGATAAATAGTTTTGCTAAAGCGAGTTTGAGTTGCAATAAACTGCAACATTTCCCATCGAAATTGAACGATTTTGCCAGACATCGAGCGCCACATTCCTGTCGAAACTTCAAACTGTCGTAACGTAGCAACGAAGGTTTCAAATTTCATTCGACAGTTTGAAGTCTCGACAGGAAGTGGCGCTCGATGTCTGGCAAAATCGTTCAATTTCACTAGGAAAATGTTGCTGTTTCTTGCAACTCAAACTCGCTTTAGAAAAACTAACTATCTATCTTTCTTTGTTGGCAAAAGCTAAGCTTTAACTTTGTTATTTTAGACAGGGATGATGTCGGAGTTGATCTTGGTCGAGCCGAGTTTTGAATTAATTATCGTATGATTACAAAGTAACCAATCAGCGCTACTACCCGAATCTCGGTAGATTGACGTCATCAGTATGGAATTTCTTGGCTCGTTGCTCAGACGTCTCTTTCGCGAGGGAGCGAGGGAGAAGAGGCGGCTGTTTTCTCAGGCTAACTAAGCTACAGCTCAGCAATCAAATTTAAGACATAAATATTTAAATATGTTACGGTTCGATTAACAACCATGGTACCTATAGGATCGTCGAGTTGGAAAAAAGATGTGGGAACTGATTTAAAAAAAAAGAAGATTTTCGATCATTAAGCACTGTATCTATATTAACACTTCTAACTCTATTGCAAGTATTCAAATATTGTTATTTTTCGAAATTATGACTTCTTAATTAACATTTTACATGTAATTGAGGTTTTTAAACACAAATTTACAGTGCTTGCATACTATACTTTATTTTATACAAAAAAAGCTGAAAACTATTTGGTTGTATGTTCAAAAATATTATAATTGATTAAATTATGTTTTAAATCTAATCATCTATCAAATTGTGTAGCTTTGTGATCAAGAATCATTAAATAAAAGGCATGATACAACTCCTGTGTAATGTCCGTTACGACTCCTGTGTAATGTCCGTTACACACAAAATCATTGTTTATTCCAAAAAGGTTAAAATTTTATTCAATATGTACAAATAAAGTATGTACATATACATTCACACTTCAAGTATTTTGTTGCAACAATCATTGTAATTGAGATGATAATTTTGTTTGAGAATGTATTAAAATAGGCATGTCTTTTCTGGAGTAATGTCCGTTACACAATTGTAATTGTAAATATGTGGAATTTGATAACATACTTTAAAAAATAGGTACACAATGTGTGTGTGTGTCCCCTGACGTATTTGAGAAACTCAGGACTACACGTGTAAAAATAGGTTTGGCATGCTGATAACCTCAAAGTAATTGAAGTTACTCATGTAGAAAATGCATCACTAGAAAATGACTCACTATATTGTAATTGAAAAATATTATTATGACTTGAAACCATCTCAGGTTTGATAGATTTACTTATACAGCTACTGTACATATAAAGACCATTAACATTCAAGAAAATTAGCCCCTCTGTATAAATGAGCAACATAGCTATATACAGAACTAAGGCGTGCTTTTCTCAAGATTGTTGTGAGAAAGGAATTTAACGTCCCCTGATGTGATATGTGTATTAGCCGTGAGAAGATTTAGTTAATTTATGGATATTTTAGAGCATAGTCGAGTGGCTATTGTAAATACACATGCAGCTTTGAAGTTTTTCTAAGTTTAACAAACACTTTAATCAACAGAAATTGTTGAACGACTCTCCTGCCTTTTTGTTCAAGTTCAAATGTCTAGTATTTCTTTCACTCCTGAGATACAAATCTTTCGAATAGAGACATCTTTGTGCTCCACTATTTGTGCTAAAAGTTCTTCTACAGTACTGGGCTGTATTAAATAATTTTACATTATATATATTTTTACAGAAAAATGTTGTAAACTTGCGAAAAACTAACCCTCTGTTCAGACTACGGTGTTCGGGTACGGGACACTGGATCTGATAAGCGTTCACACAGAAAGCTTTTCACGACTTTTGCAGCTATTTTGTTGCTTTAAGCCTCCGAATTACAAAGAATATTGAGTAAGAAGCGTGGGCACCACTTTGGGCACTGGATTAAGATGTTCACATTAGTGCGGTACCCAGGCATGGTGCCTGGGTACTACCTCAATGTACGGTGCCCAGTTTTGATTAGTTTGAGTTGGGCACCGCGAAAACTAGTCGTGTTCACATTAGTGCCCGGGCACCTAGTCTGAACAGGGGGTAAGATCAGTGAACGTTGTGAAGCAGTAAGAAGCTAAGCTGAGTAAGTTAGTAAATTGGTAGGCGCGTTATATAGGCTTAACCTTGTTCCAAATCGTACTACATTATATATAGCATACTATTCACGACAGTCCTTTTAACGCTCGCTGAATAAAAGTTAGCAAAAAGCAACCATATTCAAGTGAGGTGAAAGAGCGAGCAGAAAAAGTAGAACGGGTGGGAAGAAAGAGAAGAGAAGTTCAACGCGGTGGCAAGCTAGAAGAGTGCGAAGAAACTGAAGCAAGAAAGGAGGCAGCATGCTTTATAAAATAACATATATACTACGCGAGCCCTGATTGGTCAATTGCCGTGTTTGGATCAGAGTATCCATGCAAACATGGAAAATTCCCGCCTAAACGATTTTTGTATCTACTGCGCATGCGCCAGTAGATACTGATGCTATCGTGCGCGATCTCGTTCCCAGAGCCCACGTTCCCCACCCGGAAAACGAGAGACTCTGGGATAATCCGTTTCAAATCACAGGATTCTTGTTATTCCGGTTGAGGTACGCATGCGTAAATATCCAAGCGGAATCTGGATAGTATGTTCTCCTTGTTTGACTTTTCCGCAAACAAGTCAATGACACACATACGGCGAAGATATCGATCGCGGCAACGTCTTCACTGGAGACTTGACGTCCGACATCTTTGTTATTTTGGTTTTATTAATTCTACTTCCGGTCACTTCAGACCAACTCATGCTCACTATTCAGCCAATAACGTAACGATTTGAAACGGATTATCCAGGCCAGAGTCTCTCGTTTCCCGGGTGGGGAACGTGGGCTCTGGGAACGAGATTGTATCGTGCGTGTAATGTTTAAGAAATAGAAAACATTTTCCGTGTTTCCAGAGAGTTGTAGAAACACGAGTGGAAGTTTGGGAGAACGAGAAATTGTAGTGGGAACACGAGCCCGCAGGGCGAGTGTTTCCACGCTATTTCAAGTTCTCCCAAACTTCCACAAGTGTTTCTATAAGTCTATGGGAACACGGAAAAAATGTTTTCTATTTCCTTTATAAAATAACCTGTCGAAAATAGGTATAGAACGTAAAAATAATCACTGCATCAAAGCGTAAATTTTCCTTACTCTTCGTAATGGCGTATGATGGCGTAATAATGGCGTATCCTACCGTAATGATGGCGTATTTGAATGGCGTGGACCTTGCCGTGTTTCCATAAAGTTATAGAAACACGGCTTTTAACCAATCGCCGCGCTTGTTTTCAAAATGTTATTTTATAAAAGTTAACAATAGAATGCCTTTGGAGCCAATCAAAATATAGAATAAAACGATTGACTCACGACAAACCACCGAAGCCAAAATAACTATTGTACACCAAGTATTTCATAAGTCATTGTTGACAGCGTTGAAGCGACATATTCAAGGAGCGGGGATATTCAACAAGAGAAAGTTTTTACAAGTTTAGTAAGTATTTTAAGACCCCGTTTACACTAGAGCAAAAGTATCCGGAAGAAAAAGTAGTGAATGAAAAAGATGTCCAGCAATGTCATCAAAATTATACTAGAGCAACCATACATTAATTGTTCTTCAAGACATATGTATACATGCAGTAAAAGGTAGAAGAAATGTTTGCACATTCATGACACAGATTTTGCATCACATTGACAACTGCAGCATACAATTTTACTCCATTAATTCACTAACATTTGACTACTGTATTTGCTATTTAATAGCATATTTCGCTCGTGGACTACCTTGAGTTCCAAGCCCGGACAGGTGGTCACCCATTCAAATACTAACTCAATCCAATTGGACTTTACTCTGGTCCTCAGTGGTGAGAGGCAGTGGCACAGTGCTCTAATTATAGTCATAAAGTATGGTAGTAAAGCTTTAAAGTGCCTCTATGGTCTGTGGGATCTTTACATATTTAAATAACTTAGGTTAAAAGAAAATGTTTCCCGAAATTTTTTCTCAAAAATATTAAATGCTCGCCCATTAACAGTGCTCCGAAGTTGGCCAAATCAGCCCAAATCGCGCCATTTTGAAAGTTAGACCGTTTTCTTGGGCCTGGGCACTAATTGATAGAGATACATCACATTTGCGTCACAGTCGGAACACCAAAATTTCTTCCACCGAGTCTGAGTCAGACGAACCATCTTGGAACATATTGATGAATATATCTAAAGTTTTCATTGCTTAAATAAAGGTTTAAGAGACGCAATACCAAAAACACACTAAATAGTCAGAAGTTCGGTTCCGACCGTGATGTCACAGAGTAAACTCGCACCATGCCCTTAATGCACGGTCACAGTTATAGAGGTACCAACTTTGAAGCGCTGTTAATGGGCGGGGATTTGATATTTTTGAGAAAAAATTTTGGGAAACATTTTCTTTTAATCATTCTTGTCCGAACCGAAAACCAGTCACAGCAGGTGGTTATTATAATCCAAAAAATGTTAAATATTTAATGAGAAATGACTTTACACCAAACTTTGGATCATGTAAAATGAAAAGCAGCATTTCACAAATTCAAATTGAAAAAATTAAAGCAATACAATAAAAAGCAAATATTATACTGATTTTTTTATGATTTTCCATTGTGACCCCCCATTGTGACCCCCCATGGTGCGCCCGCGCGCGATCATATAACTTATTTTGAAATTTACAAATTAAAACAGAATTATACAAGAACATACGACCATAATACATCAGTAAGATCGTTTTTAAGTCAGCTATTCAGATTTTAAGTTTTTTTGAGTGATATTTACTCCAGTTTGCCATTACAACGCCGCCAACTCGACGACAACTCTCGGCAAATTTTGTTCGGTAATTACCGATCGGCCGAGTTGGTTTTCGTCAAATTTTACCAAATTATTGCTAATCTACGAAATAATTACAACAGACAAATGCTTATACTTACTTTAGGAGTTGTTAGAGCCTAAATTTTCGTTGTTTTCGCTTATATATTGACAAATAAAAGCCATTTTGTTCTTGTGGCTAGTCAACATCGACCATGCTCGATCTTTGCTCACGGGATATTCAGAGCTGCGGGCTCAGGTCAGAGCTCGGGTAATACTTCATGGCATATCGTTATAAAGGTCTCATTTTAAAAAGGGATAATTCAGGATCATTTTAAGCCCTAGGGGGGTAAATTTGGTCAAAACCTCACAGGTTCACAACAAATCAAAGTGATCCCGTCCCTGATCCGTCACTGGTAGCGGATGACTATCTAGCCTGGTTCCCTGGCCCAATTTCAAAAGAAATAAGGGCCAGGTAACCACTAATCTCATTCTCGCGTCATCAGGGCTAAATCCACTTATGACGATTGCAGTTTTACTCATAGCCACTAAAAACGCGCGAAAATTTAACCAATAGGAAAGCAGAAGTCTTTAGTGGTTACCTGGCCCATATTCTTTGATTGGGCCAGGGTACCAGGCTAATGACTATCGAGCCGGACGAGAAGGAGAATTAACTAAAATAGCACAGTTATGAATGAGCATGTGTATCAAAGTGATTTATTGATTCAGGAATTTGTGTGGTATCATAAGTTATTTAAATATGTAAAGATCCCACAGGCCATAGAGGCACTTTAAGTAGACCAATCAAATTAATATTAACTCACAAAATTTGACTTAATTGACTAATACAGTATTTAAATATCTTTGTTACAACAATTTGTCAAACAATAATGCAATCTAGAACTAGAAGGTAAAGGAAATCACTTGAGATAACAAGCATCTCTAGTATTACTGCTGTAATATTTTGTGAATCCGGATACTTTTGCTCTAGTGTAAACGGGGCCAAAGTATGAATCGTAGGCAATTCTTAATTGTGATGTGCTAGACGTTGGAAATATGATAAATGTTTTTGAAAGCAAATTAATGGTCGTTGCATGGACGATTTCATATTCAGACGAGGCAATTTATATGGCCAACATGCCTTCAGATCAAGCTTCGTAAACAGACAAGTATGACAGATATGAGTAGAGTTGTTAGTGCTGAAGAGAAATTGTATTTTTAACAATTTAACAATTGGTGAAGAACTTTTTAACTGATTAAGCCAGACACGTCAGTAAGTAATGCTTTAATAGTGAAATGAAACTCCTTTAGAAACACAGGATACAGCATATATTGTGCAGAAGCCAACAGTAATAATTACAACACAAAATACCATTTTCTGTCTGCAATATTGAACGAAATGTTCAACAGCTTTTTCTTTAAGGATACCTTGAAAGTACATGTAAATGCTGTAGCTTGTTGGTTATTGCTATAAGTTCATGCTGAAAAGATGGGAAAAGCTAATTCTAGACGTTCAAATTTTGAAAGTTTTCTGGGGGAGAATGTGCCCAGACCCCCTACCAGCCCCCCCTGTCAGGGACCTTAGCCCCTCTGTCAGGGAACTCCTGGTGGCACCCCTGCTGCCATACTTTATGACTATAGTTTTTAGTACCATAGCTTTAATAGTCAAACTATTAGTGCACTGCCTCTCACCACTGAGGACCAGTGAGAGTAAAGCGCAATCGGATTGAGTTAGTATTTGAATGGGTGACCATTCATTGGAACTCATGCCATATATGAGTACAGTTGTTAGTACTTAGCCTTCTGCACCTTACTGGCTTTACTCTGAGTTGAGTGAGTTCTTTTTTTAATGTTAAAACACAGCATGGCCTGTGACCTTTTTGACAATTTTGTCAAAAATCTTGTTCAGCTCTAGATCTAAATACAAGGTTGTTACAACTATACAACTCCATCAATTTTGTCAAGAATCTTGTTCGAATCACCTATGAATACAAGGTTGTTACTGACTTACTGACATGTACACAGTTGCGTCATTGCTTTTTCCATAGTAGATATAGGCTTAAAAAGCAGTACAGTAGATACATGCATGCCTGGGTGTGCCTATTTTTTGAAAATGTTGGACAGTATATGGACATTCAATAAATGGTTCACCTTCACAACAGCAAAATCGATCATATTCAAATATTTCTCGATGTTTAAATTCTCAGTTGACACCATGCACAGTTATAATTATGATCTCCAATTTTAGTACACTTCAATCCAAATAAGAATATTTACAACTTGTACAATCTTTCTATTGATCGTAAAGAATAATATATCAGATATCGTAATGCACCTATCAATGTTAGTCCTGGGGGGACACTGAATTCTCCCCGAGGGTGGGGTACTTTGGTCAATTTTGATTGTAGCCAAGGAAGACTGGGCATGAGTATGTTGCTGCTACATGTAGCTTTCGTTCTCCTGTCAAAATGGAGTCATCACAAGAGCCCGAGGTAATTTAAGCATATCCAACACCTTATTAAGTTTAATATATACATCTGTTGATATTATCAGTGCATCAATGATGAAATATTTATAATTTCTTATCTTTTGATTCTTTTTTGCAAAACGTTTCTGTAAAAACGCATTGATCTTTTGAGATGTTTGTTGACAAAATCTGCAGTCTGTGGAGAAATATATCATCTCACTTTTGGTTTATAAGTATATTAAATTGTCATAGCACAGCTAATAGGGTGGGGAATTTGATAAATTTTGACTTGGAATTTTGTCTCAAGGGAGTGGCATTTGAAATTTTTAATGATAAAATGTCAAATCCCCACCCTTTGCCCAACCCCCCCCCCCCCCCCCCCTCCCTCGGGACTAACATTGATAGGTGCATAACCAGCAAAGTGGGAATTGCAGTCATAGGGGCTGTTTATATGAGAGGCGAGCCAGCCCGGTAAGCGGGATAGTCCGGTAAGCGAGATCATTTCTGGCTCGCGTTTATATGAACGAATTTCATCCCGCCTGGCGTCGGCATCCCTTTGAAAAATCATCCCGGTAAGCGGGCCAGCCCGGTTAGCGATTGTTTACATGGGAACGCTTACCGAGATCTCGCCTCTTTCAAGTGAGATCTCGCTAACCGGGCTAGCCCGCTTGGCCATATAAACGCAGAGGAATTTTTAACAGGAAAATAACTACACAGTAAGATCTCGCTTACCGGGCTATCCCGCTTACCGGGCTGGCTCGCCTCTCATATAAACAGCCCCCATAGAAGAAATATTTACAGTGCCCAGCAAAAAGCGCAAAATAAGACCATAAATGACCTTGAGATACAAACGTTTCGTCGCGTCAAGCAACATAATCAGAGTGAGATCAAATGCCATGCACTGCCACTGAAAATGAGGTTAAAAAGTCTCCTAGATTTTCTATGTAAGATCTTTCTAAGAATGACATGCCTCAATGGGTTGTGAAGAGGCAATTAGTGATAAAACGGTTCAGATAACAATCGAAATAGAGTGAGGTTAGATATACTGCCGAAACAGAGAACGTAGGAGTCTAACGTTTCGAGCGAAGGCCCTTGCACTGGCCACTGCACTGTTAAGTTTGACTACTAGTAATGTCAGCCTGAGGGCCATACAGAAGAAGCAAAGCGAAAGGAACTAGTTATCAAGTATACTATCCTCGTGCTATATTTATCAGAATATAGAGCGATCTACAATTTAAGCCATATTATCTTAGTATCTTTCAAGTTTCTTACCTTTAAGCAGAGATCTGATTGATTAGGGATGTCGTTTAGAACAGTTCCTTCGGTAGAACAGACAAGCAGTCTTGGGGAAAACACCTGAAGACCAACGAACAAATAAACACACCAATATTAGCAAAATAAGCAAACATTCGATTTTTCAACTTCCGGGTTTGCCACTGCGCATGAGTTAATCTTGATAAATCTCCCTGATTGGTCAATACACGTGTATATAGAAATTTTAAGTCACGTCAGAGAAGTCACGTTAATGTTTCGTATATCTTTGATCGTGTAGCGTGTTATATTGAGGGCCTGTTCATATGGAGCCGAGTTACCCGGCTAGGCGAGTTACCGGCAAGCCGAGTTGAAAAAAGATGAGTGTTTATACGAGACGAGTTACTCGGCAAAGCCGCCCACGCATTATAATGCGTGGAAACACAAAGTAAGCACCAGCGAGTTACCCAGCAAGAAAGTGTTTATACGGGAATATTTTCATCCCGGTGTCACGGTCTCAGCGATCCCCCAGTCTGAGTTATCCCCTAAGACCAACTGCGCAGTTATCCCCTGCTTTTCTTCATTGTTATTGTCGTTGTTCTAACTCAAAAAATACGTATAATCATGGAAAACATACTTTTATCACGTTCTTTTAAACATTTGGTCGTAAGGTAATCAATATCGTAAGTATAAATATAAAACGTCTGTGATTATTACGAATGTCAATACCATGCAACTCATGTAAATAATATAGTTCGCTAAGCTTTCGTCTCGCTAAACTCGATATACTTCATCAGAGCATATATAAAAGAACGTGATAAAAGTATGTTTTCCATGATTATACGTATTTTTTGAGTTAGATAAACGACAATATCAATGAAGAAAAGCAGGGGATAACTGCGCAGTTGGTCTTAGGGGATAACTCAGACTGGGGGATCACTGAGACCGTGACACCGGCATGCTGACATCTCGGCTGTTTTGCCGGGATCTCGGCTAGCCGAGTGACAGAAAGCCCATCTTGGTAGCGCGTGGGCACCCTGTGGCGAACTCGAAAGACGCGCGGGGGACTGAAATTATATAGAGAATAATACATTATTTCGAGATTATGTGAGATTATCACTTTTATTAGTGGCGAAAAAATCAATAAAACACTCTATTTTATATAATAAAATCTAACAAAGTTGGTTTCCATTCCCTTTTCAACGCGCGGTTCAAAAGTTTGCTGTCAATTTACGTCAATAAATTTGGGAAGTTGACTGCAAAGTTCAAATGTTCGATTCAATGTTCAGTTTTGTGTACGCTATTTGTTGACCGTGCATGAGAATATAATTATTGAGAATCACAGACAGGCGAATGACTGATAAATCACATGTTTTCCCAATATAGACAACCAAATAATTCAGCATTGTATTTTTGAATAACTACGGCCGCAATTCAAGATATATTCTCCGTTATACCATATATAACAATACATATTCGAGTATTAGGCAATCACCACTTAGCATTAGTAGAGTATATAAGGAGTGAACAGAAACCTTCGACAAACAAAAAACAGAAAATTTTTTATACTGACTGAAAGCAATTTTGTACGTATACATACTTATTCTTTCTTTGAAACATCCAGACATTTGCCATTTCGTAATGGGGTATTTTCGTATTGTGTCACAGCAGCTTAAATTGCTAATTTGTTACACCCAGTATTTCTGGTTGTTGTAACGATGCAACACAAGGACCTTTTTCCGCCCTCCCAATTTCAAAAAGGCCCTGGGAACGTGGTTGTGCACTACTCGTACCAAAAATATGCAAAAACGTTTGCATAAAGTAAGGATAATGAGCGCAACCAAGCGTTTCTTCTACACCCGGAAAATCATGTTGTCAGATTTTAATTTTATTAAATTCAACCAAATTTTAATGGGTTGATCCTTGATTAATGGGTTGGTCTATGATTAATTTTCCACAAACTTTCATGAAAACTTGTGCAGCATTTTGCAAGATGTCCTGACATCGTTCACCTGTATAACCATCTAGGCACTTGCATCTGAAACGTGTCATGTAGTTTTTTGGATAAGCAGGTACACAATTACTTCTACCGATCAGACACGGGTTGGAGTCATTACAATTGCACGGCCACCTGGGACTGCACTTAGAAAATGTTGTTTTTTGTCCTGAAAATGAAATATTCAGGAAAATTCGATCAGACGTGTGTTATGGCGGAATTTTTTCAGCTATTATTTGAACATTTTTGGACACAAGTATATCCTAGGTGGAAATTGAACCTGTCAACCTTACAGTGAAAGGTCTATAGAAATAAGTTCTATAGATTAAGCTACCAAAGTCGAGTTGCATGAGTCACGAATCAAGGCAAGGTAAGGTAAGGTAACGTAAGGTAAGGTAAGGTAAGGTAAGGTAAGGTAAGGTAAGGTAAGGTAAGGTAAGGTAAGGTAAGGTAAGGTAAGGTAAGGTAAGGTAAGGTAAGGTAAGGTAAGGTAAGGTAAGGTAAGGTAAGGTAAGGTAAGGTAAGGAAAGATAAGGTAAGGTAAGGTAAGGTAAGGTAAGGTAAGGTAAGGTAAGGTAAGGTAAGGTAAGGTAAGGTAAGGTAAGGTAAGGTAAGGTAAGGTAAGGTAAGGTAAGGTAAGGTAAGGTAAGGTAAGGTAAGGTAAGGTAAGGTAAGGTAAGGTAAGGTAAGGTAAGGTAAGGTAAGGTAAGGTAAGGTAAGGTAAGGTAAGGTAAGGCAAGGGCAAGTCAGGGCAAGGCGCATGGCAAGGCAGAGAAAGGCAGCGCAAGGCAAGATATGGCAAGGCAGAGCAGGGCAAGGCAAAGCAAGCCAAGGAAATTAGGCAAGGTAAGGTGCGGTAAGGTAAAATAAGGTAATTAGATAAGGTGAGGTGAGGCGAGGTGAAGTAAAATAAGGTGGGGCAAGGTAGGGCATAGTTGTTTGGTTAGGAAACTTCATAAAATCACGGTTGAAAATGATATTGTTAATTTACTATTGTTTTACCTTTGCGAACTAAGATGGCAGTGTAAAAGTGATTGGGCACTACGTGTTTTGGCTTCTGGTTTGAGGTATTCCAATACTTATTACTGACAAATAATGACGTGTGCCGTGTTTCCAATAGAAAACGTTTGTGTTCATTCGTTTGTCCATATCAAATGTGCTTTGTTCAATATATTTTAAGTTTGCCGGGTTTCCTAACCATCTCCCTCTATCAACTATGGGTAGGGCAAGGCGAAGTAAAGCAAAGCAAAGTAAAATATAGGCGGAAGTGTGAAGTGAAGTAAATTAAAGTAAAGTAAAGTGAAGTGAAGGGAAGTGAAGTGAAGTGAAGTAAAATAAAATAAAAGTGATTTTATTTATTAAAGGTGCGTGATTCTAATTAAAAACAAGAATGCCAAAATTTGCAAAAAAAAATCCAAAAGCTTGCGTTGCTTCTTGTCAATCTTTTCACAGCGGCACAATAATCTAAATACATCACTGCAAGATATCGTAGCGTTTGTAGCGTTAGATATATGGCAGTGAAAACGAATAATAAGTACAATACCTATAATTAGTTCATTAAAATTAGAAAAATAATTTTAAAAAATAAGTAAAAATATACAAACAAATATAATTATAAAAATAATTAAAATGCGTCTTTTTTACGATGAGGAAACAAATTAAATTCTACAAAAAGGCATGTAGTGACTGTACATTGTCGCCAAAATTAATAAGTCACCTATATTTCGGTAAGTTTCAACATCGTTCCCAGGGCCTTTTTGAAATTTGGAGGGCGGGAAAAGGCCCTGGTATCAGCTGGTCACAGCACCCAGAAATACTGGGTGTAATAAATTAGCAATTGAATTATTATGCAAAATCTTCGGAGTAATGGCGGTCCCGTGGGAGAAGTTCATTCTAATGGCGGTCCCATATTGGTCTCGTTGGTGCATATGGTTCCGTTGAAGTTATTTGATTAATTATAACTGCCACAAAACTATGCATAATTATGTTTCCTGAAGAATGTTTAAGAAAGCAATCAACGAATGAAAATGCAGAGTCCACCAGTCGATGCCTTTTCCGCCCTCCTAATTTCAAAAAGGCCCTGGGAACGAGGTTGAGCAAGTTTTTCAACTTTTCCGTTTTATATATTTTTTATTTGAGTTTTTATGTCTCAAAGTGTATGAAAACAACAAAGATTTTGATTTATAGTCTATTCTGGCTTTGTCATGACCTAGAAGTTTAATTTTTAAAAAAAGAAACTATTGTCCATGGGCGGCTTATTAATTTTGGCCACCAGTGTAATTTGATTATTTCAAAGCTTCACGAAAAAAGTTCGACAGAAGACCAAAAAAAGCCCGGTTAAATTGTTGTCAAGAAAACTTCAATTACATGCCGTCTCTCACCGATCGCCCAAAATATATCCGAACGACCGCAAAATGTATCAATTACCCAGTGTGTAATTTTGCCATATGAATTTAAAGTAATCAGTAATTTAACCGCTTAGAAGCACGTGACTATGAATTTACAGCCTTTGTTCTCCATCCAAGTCTCGGTGGCTCAATGGTTATGCCTAACCGGTCATTAGAACGTGGTGTTGCATAACAATTTCGTACATTTGGTGTTGTATTTCACACGCTTTTTTTTCTGCAAGCTTAATTCTGGTGTCTTTATTTAATTTCTTAAGAGAAATTTGTAATTGATCAGTCAGCTGCGATTCCTATAATAACTCTATTTTTTTTCTTATTTCTTTCAAAAATTCACATGCACACATTCAATTGATCTAGCTAATAGTTCAAAGCTGAACTAGTAAACTTGAAATCAAACATTTGAATCGAAAATTTGAATTTTGGTTCGAACATTTGGATTTCGAATCCAATTAAGAATATAGGAACGTAATTTGAAAGTTGACCGAAGACTTTCAAAACCGCGCGTTCAAAAGCAATTAGACTGAAACCGACTGCGAACAGAAAATCCTTCGCCCAGAAATTATTTCGTGCATATTACACTTCGAAGCTTACAACTGGTTAAATAACATCCAAAGCTTACCTTGTCATCCTTTGCTAGAAACCTGATAAACCAAGATGAAGCATATTTTTCTTGCCAATTATATATAAGAGGAACGACCGTTTGTTTGTGGTACCGGTTGGCAATCAAGTTGTTTAAATTACTGATGGAATGTGTTATTATATACATGCTCTAGGTAATGAATAAAATACGAGCGGCCGATCTGTACATATTTAAAACATAAGCAGCAGTGTCTTACATGCGATTTTAAAACACGAGGCGATAGCTGAAGTGTTTTAGATCTGATAAAACATGCAATGCGAATGTTTTGAATAGCTTCAAAAAGTTAAACGACCCATTTTGTTAAGCCAAGAGAATCAAAGTTAAAGTTTATGTAAATCACGAGGATTTTTTTATCTTTCATAAAACATTGATATTCCATTCATGAATGTTTTTCTACCATTTAATTCATTTCTTCATGCACGTTGTAAAAGAATCACATTTTGATTTGATCTTTTTGCACTGAGAGAAAAATGGTATATTCGTAACAAAATAATAATATAAAAAAAAATAATCATATTTTGGCACTTTTTCACTATTGCTATCTTATAACAAGCCTCAAAGAACATTCCGCTACGATCGAAAATTTAATTAAATTCTGTTAGCAAATTAAAAATATACATGACAAAACTATTGCATCCTGATTGGTTGAAATAGACCTTGAAAAACTCAGAGGGTGTTTACCGAGATCGTGCTTGTGCTATTATTTCTTGTTAATTTTCATCTTGTGTTTATATGAGAGCCGAGCCAACCCGCCTAGCCGAGATCTCGGTTACCCGGCTGTTTTTCCCCCATCAGTAAACACGATTGCCCGGGCTAGCTCGCCTCCCCGGGGTGGCATTAAAAGCTAATTCGTACACGCGACAAAATTTGTTTTTATCAGATTTTTTCGACATATTAACAATTCACAAGTTCTCGGCTTGTTCATGTAACATATCATACACGAGGAAGAGTGTTTCATCAGGATATCCAAACACCGAGACGTTTGTTGAAAACCGAGGCGCAGCCGAGGTTTTTGAACAAACTTCGAGATACAATCTCAAACAAATCAGTATTTTAAGAAAAAATCAAGGTGAAAGTTTGCTTAATTTATGCAATTTCTTCCTCCGATGTGCGAACCACAGACACGGTATACTGATTTCCTTTGTGTTTTCCTCATGCATTATTAATGAGTTTCTTATTTAAAACAATGAGACTGCGTGTCTAAGACCCCGTTTACACGATGCCGGTACAATTTGAAAACGGAACAAAATCATGCCGTTTAGGCCTTGCGTTTACACGATACCGGCACAAAAATGACATGAAAACGGCACGAAATGAAGACGGGTTCCTTGACGGCATGAAGACGACGGTCCAAGTGTTTTGGGGTGTTTTGGCAAGAAAATTTATGCGGTCTTTTTGTTTTGTTTTTGTATAATACGTATGAGAAATATTTAACACTCTGCCGACTCTTTTAATGTGGACCTTTATCATGAAAGCAACTGGATAGCATTATTCATCATGACACACCCACGATTATCCAGGATACATGCAAATGTCACGAACAAGCATATATCTGATGTTGTTCTAGACTTTAATCAAAGCTGTCACTTCCATTTTTTGGGTAAATTCACGAACAAGCATATATCTGATGTTGTTCTAGACTTTAATCAAAGCTGTCACTTCCATTTTTTGGGTAAATTTTGAAGAGTGAATCTATATATTGCAATTCAGATTTTGATGAATAAATTATACTCTATCTAAATTAACAGAGTTTTTAAACTGGCCAATCAGAATGTATAATCGATGCCATGGCCATGTTCACCGACCTCCCAACGTAGATGAAAAATGCCCTGGGTACGAGGTTGATTATTATTTTTTTTATAACTTTGCGCAAGCATGTTAATTAACACTTTAAATCCGGTTTTCCACTAGGCGGAATTTTGCGCGCGGAGGGGAAATTTTCTTTGTCTTGTGATTTCTCGGGTGGAACGAATTAGAAAAGACAAAGAAAAATTCCGCTCCGCGCGCAAAATTCCGCCTAGTGGAAAACAGCCTTAACGCTCAGTGTCCGATATACCGGACGCCGAGAACAAAAAAACAAACGAGAGAATATAGTAAAAACAATGAGAGAACTATAAAAACGAAAAAAATAAATATTTTAGTCGTGAAAGCGTTAACAAGTTAAATTGTTAACAAGTTGAACTTATAATATCAGGCCGATATAATTAAGCTTGTTGCTGACAATCTTGTATAACAACTTGTTTAGTACACACCGGTAACATAACAAGTTGCACGAGCAATTACAAGTAACTTGTTACAAAAGTACTCAGTTGGAGTCACTAACCTTGTTGCAGGTTGCCAATAGCCTGTATACAGCCTTTTTAAGAAACTAGGAACAAGCAGTGCAAATGCGAATGCATGAAACAGTTTGTAGCAGCCTTGTAACAAATTGCTTGCAGGGCAGGTATAGAACAAACCGTGCGTTTTGTACGTGTTTAGTTTGTTGATATTAAAACACTTACACATCTCACCCTAGTGTTCCGCGACAAACATAGAACACTCTAGCCTGTGTCACAGACGCTCGTGAGCGCCAAAAAGCGGCGCTACTAAGTATAGCGTGTATGTATTAGCGCCGATTTGCGCGTTCTGTAATTTATTCCAATTATTTACAATTTAGGAATGCTTGTAGTGCACCATACAATTATGCGAATACGAACATTATCTAAATAAAATGATGAATTTCAGAATCTAAATAAAATTATGAATTTCGCGGACTTCAATTGCAACATATTTTTTATGAAAGCTGTTCTATAACTTATAGTTTACAAACTTTATTTGTTTGTCTTAATTATTTCAACATTTGCCCGTATATATAGGCAGGTATACACATGCAGTCTAGGTATTAAAATCTAATCGTTCTATTACTACATATCTTAATAATAATTGATATATAAATGTTAAGACGATGAGTTGGTTTAACAATTAAAAAGCAGACTTTGATTAAACCTCGGTTAATTACATTTGACTGCGATTGTGGTTTATCTAATATGCATACAACATAGAGCGGTCGCAAAATGTCAAATAAGTCACGATATTGCGCGACATTATTTTTGACAAAACAATACATGAAATTACAAGAAATTGTGGATAATCATACTAATTTCAAATTTGTAAAAATCTAGAAATAAAACTTAAAGTGTCTATAAAGTAAAAATTTCCGATATAGAACAAATTTGAAGTTCATAATCGGCCAAATAACCAATTTCAAAAAATTGAAAAATATTGTATATACATTTCGAGATATTAAGTACCAAATTTGCCATCCTGACATTAAAAAATCAGGAAGACTGGGAATATACAGTGGTGTATAAAAAAACCCGGAACCCTTAGAAAATGAATTAGTATTCTTTTAAAACAACCTATTGCAGTAATTTGAAAGCCCTAAAAGCGCTGCGTTATAAATTAATCAGCACATAAGTTAAACAGGAAGAGAAAAAGCTTTTAAATACTTTCACCATGCATGCACTTCAAGTTATCTTAATTTCCCAGGTGTGTAAGACCGTACTTTTTTACGCATCCGTGGCTCAGAGGTGTTTAGGTCTTTCAAACTACTACAATAGGTTGTTTTAAAAGAATACTAATTCATTTTCTAAGGGTTCCGTTTTTTTTATACACACTGTGTAGGGCAGCTGACGTATGCCGTTGTATAATTAATATTGAAATGCATTGTTGTTATGCATAGTTGTCTAACTGCATACGTCATTAAGCATTCTAACTGAGCGATAAATTTCCTCAAAAATGTAGAAGCAAAACATTGAACGTTTGTAGCTCAAAGACTATGCAGCAGATTTACTTGACATTTTTAGTGTATGATCCTGTCATGCTGATCTGTTCAAAATCGGTAACATGTTTTTCGCTTCACAGACACTTTAGCTACAAAAATGTTCGAACGAATAAATTTTCGAATAGGAAAAGTGTCCGAATTTTTTCCCGTCCGAACAAAATACAATTGTATTGACTTCAACAAGTGTTTATTTGCATCTCAATCCGACAATGCTTTACAATCATTACTTTGTGAAGTAGTTGGCATAGACGTTTAGTTATTGTGGTGCCAATTGCTAGAACAAATGAGCAGCTTAATTTTGGACAAATAAAAACTTGTTAAAAAAATCTAAGCATATGATTACGAAATTTGATTCTTTTAGACTTTGAAGAAATAGCAAAGATGTTTTTCTCTCTGAATTTTAAAATTAGACAATTAGTAAGAAATTCTAAAATAAAGCAACAAATTTAATCCAGAATTAGCGCCAATTAATTAATCAATAAGTTTTTGAACAACTCAGTCCAGTACTGTTAAGACTTTAACTACATGATGCATGTATTATTTTTCATTAGTCCTGGCTCTAAGTCGAGAGTCTAACATTGTTTTGCCTTGTAGTAAACCAGCGACTTTCTGACGTAGGACTTTATATACTCAAAACGTTCTTGCTTGTATCACACCACATTTAATAACAGACGTGTTGTTAGATTAAATTAACGAGGCAAAATTAACGAGCCGCCTATATTTTTGCAAATTTTTCAATAATGTTTTTAAAATCCGATAAAGTTCTATTAGAAGTTTTACATTTGATTTAAATTCCAAAATCTCAAAGTAAACAAAGATTTTGATTTCTAGTCTATTTCAGTATTACATTTTGTAATATCTTATTCATTCAAACACATAACAAGGTGGCTGAAGCCAGTTCAAGTGTCTCGTTTTCTCTAAAAAGCTCTTTTATAACCTAGAAATTTCATTGTATGGTTTTATCCTGAACTTTTAAAGGCTCGTTTAAACAGGCGACTATATTGCTGCAATTTTTCTCCCTCTGCATGACACATGCAATCGGATGGATTGACTTACGAATTTATTGAACTATTTGTTCAGAATTATATGAGGTTCGATACTTTCGTGAGTTATCTATTCAATTATCTATTCAAAATCGCAGCATAAATTACATGTGTAAGCGGGCCTTAAAACGTATTTCAATTTGCGCTCTTTAATAGTTTTTGTCTGATATCAGTGGGTCTTTTTGCGCGGCTCATTAATTTAGGCAACCAGTGTATGTTGTAAAGCATTCTGGGAAAATAAAACTTTAATTCTTTTTCACAAAATTAACTTACCAGCACATAAACGTTACATATTTATCACAACTTTAGCAAATAACTCGGGGATCAGAAGTTCTCGGTTTAGTATTTTTAACCAGTTGCAGATTCATGCACTTAAACATTGTACAAAATTTGAATTAAACATCAGTACAAGAGTATACTCTATATAAATGAGTTAAAGGTGAAAGGCATTGTCAATAAAAATTAAATTTGTTTAATTTGGAAGAACTCGTGAAATAATAAAAAAGACCATTTACAAGTTTCCCCTTTTTCCCGTTTTCGAGATATTCAATTTGCATGTTTAATATGTATATTACATGCATTGTCCGACAGAGCAAACTCAGTAAGATTACCAAGCTTCTTCAGCAAGATCACTTGAAACTGTCCAAATTTACACTCCTCGTGACTCTGAACATTTTATGTTGAGAACTGATCAGGTATAGATAGGCCAGTTGCACGATATTGCGCGCGTATCATTTGGCGGGCCATATGCATTAAAACGTGGCCAGTACTAAACGAAATTTAACTATTTTTAAAGATAAAAATAATTCCTGATGCTAAAATCTTCAAAAGTTGTCGAATTTTTTTCATTTACCACATTTTTTATGCATGTATAGCCCGCCAAAATTATGTCTGTGGCCCGCCTAAATGATGGGTGCGCATGATCGTGCAACTCGCGTATGAGTAATTTTGTAATGCATTAAAGTGCTGTACCCTGGTGATGACCTTAGAGATACATTTATATATAAAAAAAAATGAAATATCTTAAAAAAGAACAACAATACGGGAAATTCATAAAAAGTGTTCCATTACAATTTCACAGTTCTTTCAAATTAGAGAATCTCTTTTAAAATATTTTAACTTTTGAGATATTAGTATATAATTTGCTATTTCAACAAAGTTTTGAGTTACTAGTTATTCTTGCACTTCACGAAAACATCTGAAACATATACGACTATAAAGATGGACCATTAAATAATCCGCGAGAAATGGCCGTTTTTTGCAAGCTATGTTTTTCTATATCTTTAAAGTACCTATGAAACATTAAGTCTGACTTATTTGAAAAAACAAACAAACACTTAAAATGACAGAGTAACATTTTTTCAGTCTTTCTTTCCCTTGCTTTGTTGCTGCGTATTTCAGGTTGTTTGATATGCAAATCAGTAAACATTTTGACGTCACACGTGCATAATATCGAAGAAGATGATCTATCTTTGCTATTATCAATTAGTAGACACGCATTAGTATATTACTGCAACTGCTGCAATCTCATTGCCTACTCTATCCAATATCTATTTGTCAATAGATAGCGATAGCGAGTAGGAAACCGCTTGAATTAACTATCATCTCATAGAAATTGAGAGCTCAAAATCTAATTATTAAATATGATCACTTGAAAAATTCTACTTGTTTGATGTTGTAACACCCACAAGCCACAAATTACTTTGGTTTAATAATAGCAACAATATACAACCTTTATCAATAAGTCATTGTGCACAGGTGACGTCAAGATGTTTAATTTGCGTATCAAACCACCTAAAATATCTCATGCACCAACGAAGCAAGGAAACGGAAAACTGCAAAAGATGTTAATTTTAAGTGTTTTCACCCGTCTTCAAAATTACGCGACCCCGAAAGTTGACATGCATGCGAGTTTTATGGCAATTTGTTGTCACAAAATGGCGGACATCAATATGAACTGAATCAAAATACAATAAAATGAGGACGTTAATAATGACCAAACGGCGAATTATTTAGCCGAAATGACGATGTTATCCATGGGGATGGTGAATACAATGACAACGTAAGTTATATTAAAGTATCTTGAATTGCTATAAAAGTTGAGTGTCGACTGCAGTATTTTCGCCTGGTCGCGTAATTTTGAAAACGGGTGTAATTGACGGGGCCTGAAATGCCAGAAAATTACTAAGCAGAGTTTATAAATGTGGTTTTTTTTTCATTCTTGGGACTGAATACTAATTGTTTTGAAAAATCATTCAAAGGCCTCTAATTCAAAGACATGCATGACATGACCGGCTTCGCCTCGGACTAGACCGATTCCCCGTACTTGAAAACCCTCGCTGTTGGCCTTTAACTATTATTTCAAGGATTTTAGTTTTAATTTCCCGTAACCTACTCTTCAAAATCAGGCTGTTTAATATAAAATAGAAGTAAAGTAATTCTAATTGTTTTGGAGACAGAGCAAACTTACGTCCATGTCTCCACGAGGAAAGATATATATCACTGTTTATACAATGCTCTAGCTTTGTCTACACAATAATCTAAACTCATTCTGCGTTTTCAGTGGTTACTATAACCACAGTCTACTAGGGGACAGAAAAATGGATGACGTACGCCATTTCCATAGCGTGATATAGGTAAACCAAACACAGCTCTTCCTACAATATCACAAACAATGACGTGCTTTGTTTTGTAGGAATAATAGATGACGTGAATGGCGTGGATCTTTGTTCATGGCGCTTCTAAAAAGCTGCAAAAGCTTTCAATATAGCAGTTTTTAAATACCTTTTCATTGATCTTTATTGTATAAGACAATTAATTCAAACTACTCGCTGTTTTTCTTACCATGTTATGACACGATTTGTGATTCATAACTGAACAAAACTATTTGTTAATCTGTTAATTTATCGCCGCATGTATGCGAAATCCTTCTTGACGTTTTAAACTATCTTAATTTTAAATCCGAGAAAGCCGTAACCATTAGAAACCATGCACAAACTTGGCTAAACATCTATCTAACATCTAAAAGGCGAAATGACAAAATTGAAATTTGCTGCAGGTATAGGTATAGCTCTCAATTTCGAAATAATATACTGCATGTATATAGGCTACTCGAGTTTAATATTCTGCCTGTTCATGGATCTAACTAATCTATTCATTTATTAAATGTCCGTATTATATTCATCACTATCGTCGCTGTTATCAGACGGCAACATAAAGTTCATTTCCTCTATCATTGCCATCGAAATTTCAGAAGAATCTGAAGTTTGGACAGGCGGTCTAGGCTGACTAGTTGTTTGCATATACCTTTCTTCCGGCCAAGAGTATTTTAACGGTGTCATATCCTGAAGTCCGCAAAGCTTCATCATGACTAATCGACCATTGGATTTGAGAAAAATAACTTTGTCCCCACTTGGAGATACAGCCATGCTTAGAATGTATTCATTGCCATTCGCTATTCTAGCGTATGCTATGGTTTTCCATTCCGACACATCAAACAAAAATACTGCGCCATCGACACCAACAGAAATTAAGTAACGATTTCCTTTTAAAAAACGACAAAAGTCAACTCTTCCTAAATGACCATGTGGCACTTGCCGAACACCGTGTTCTAGAAGATTATTGAGCGGGTAAATGAAAATCATATTAGTTATAGAGCAAGCAAGCAACTCGTTATTCGATGAAACTGTACAATCACTAAACGTATCAAATTGAAGTTGTGGGTAAAGATCCAGTGTTCGTAATGGGGAATTACCCCAAGGATAATTCCAGATTTCAATAACAGCTTTACCAAAAAGGATAAGTTTATTGTTGTCTGATGAAAAACAACAGCAATCTATAGATGGTATTTCTGATAGTAGCTTAGAACATGCTGAGATAACCTTTTTCTGAACATCCCATACGTAGAATGATTGAACACCATTGCTTTGTTGGTTACCATACAGAAGTAACGAGCAATCGGGTGAGAATATGAGAAAAGAAAGAGAGGTGCAATTTTCAAGCTCTAGATCTTGGTTACCTATTGCATGGGCACCAATACTTACATTCATAAAACAACAATATCTTTGAACCATTGTAAATAGCAGCTAGTTTTCCATCGCTGGAAAATGCGCAGGTCTTTATCGCCTTTTCACTTGTTAGCAATGATCCAGCATCAAAAGTAGAAGAAAGGCCAGCCTCCTTAACACCCCATGAGGTATATGTTCCGTCAGAAGATAGACACATTATCTTATCATTTGAAGTAAATATAACAACAACTGGTTTACGAATAAAATTACTCGGCCTTAAAAAGTTAGTCAAATATTTTGCCAAGACGATTCTTTTCTCTCCACTTCCGTAAAAAATATACCCAACTTCTCTTTCAGGCGTGCAACACAAAAGCTTTAAACCTGACCCACTTAAAAGTTTGGTACCATTCTGGAGAACAAGAGCGTACAGCTGTTGGTCCGGTTCCCATGTAGAATAAACCAAGACACTACTGTCGTCAGTAAACGCAAATTGCTCTGCTCCATCAATAACACAGACTGGATTTTGCTCTGTAGCCGACAAAGGTTTTTTAAACAATTCAAGTCTGCCATTGAAATAACGAGCCAACCATTCCCCATCCTGTGAGAGCGTTTTGTTATTCACAATATGGTTATAAAATTGTGCTGGTGTGTTTTTCACAAAATACCAAGGATCAGAAACAGTTCTCTTCTCCATCAGGAAAGAGGAAATTAAGGTCTCTTTTTCACCCAGTCTGCGTTTCTTCATACCCATTTGTAAGCGAAGGTGCAACAACGTATTTATTAAAGCAATCGCAGAAAATGATAGACTTTTATCACAAATAATAGACTCGCGACCCTTTAGCGCAGGAAAGAAATGAGAGAAATACAAAAATGAATTTGACTGTGCGGCAGAAGAAAACATGTCCTCCAATACAGGTCTTCCAGTCTGTACATTCCAAACTTGATACCTAAACAGGTCGGAATAAAGATTAATGATGCGATCACGAACGAGTGAGAGACTTTGGTTTTGGTGTTTCATTTTAAATTCGGAACAATCTTCGCATACTAACAAATTTTCTTCATGACGAAGCAAAAACATCCATTTAATTGAAGGAAAGAATTCACTAACACGAAATCCTAGCCGACTAGGTAGCCCAGATCTTATTATAACTACCAAGTACTTATATAAGAACTCGTTTATCGATTGGAAACGATAGTCACATTGTATCTCCGCCATTCTGAAATGTTTGAAAACACAAGGGTCGTACGGAACCAACTCCATAATTAACCAATAAAAAAGTAAGTTAATGAAGCATTCTCGTTTATGTTTAAAAAGTGGTATACCTCTCACTACAATAAATTTGCCATCAAAAATCAAGGAGCCCCATTCGTACCACTGTGACCTCCCTGAGAACTGATCTAACTCAATAATACATTTTCTCTGCACAGAGTACCACTTGTCAAGCCTTCCAAAGAAGATTCGATTGTCATCTGGCGAAAATTCTAAATGTGATATGTAACCCTGATTTATCACTTCAATAGGGCCTAGAACTTTGTCAAAAGAACCTGCATCAAACAAAAAAATGCACCATTCTTTCCCTACAGCTAACAACTTCTTATCATGGGAGAAAGCAAAGCACGTCATGTCACGAACAATTTCACTGACATTATCAGGATAAATAGGAACTGGCGGTGACTCTAGCCAAGTGGCTGTGACATTGTCGGGAATGATGATGTTGTCTTGAACAATTTTAGATGCATTACGAAAACAAGAATGAAGTAGATGAGGACATTGAAGAACAACATAAACGTCGCGCTCAAGAGCCAAGCAGATATCTTGAAGAATTTCTCTTTTCGTGACACATGCCTGGTTGACAGCAGAAAACCTTAAGTCTTCAATAAGAGAGTAAATTCCAATTTTGCTATTTTGTATTCTCCTTTGAATAAACTGGTAGTTTGTCAAACACTTGAAAATTGTTTCAGAGTACAGAAAATCTTTTGCACCACGATCACACAAAAAGCTAACACCAAAACGTAAAAAATAGTCAACTACATCAGTTTCAATGGCTGAGAGATTATTCGATTCATCATTGACAAAAGCTTGCAGAATTTCAACAATAGTATTGCTGAAGTACTCATTTGCTTTATTCCTGTTAATAAACATTCTCTGAGAGACCTTTCTATCCGTCAAATAAGCCGGAATCAGATTGTGAAGAAATGTAAATGTCTGATCTGAAGTTCGTATCACGACAAATTGTGAAACTGCATCGATTACTTCCTGTTCATCGAGATTTAGATTTTCTCTTCGCAGAATGAACGAAATAAACGAAACAGGAAGTGGAGAAGGAGCGACCAAAGTGCAACCAAACAATTTCCTATAGAAATTTCCCCCAACATTGCCGGAAATCCGTTTAAAATTTTCAAGAAAGAAATCATTAATATCTTCCGGGAAAATGCGTTGGTCCACTTTTCCTTCATGGACTGAATTCTTTAGACTTTTTACAATACAAAAAGCGTACAAAAACATTCCATTGCACTTCTTTGTTAACTCTTCTGCCGAATAAGAAATAACAGAAAAATCTACTCTTTTCTCTAAAAATAGGCGTATGTCTTGCTCATGCTTTTGGTAGAAGTCTAAAGTGTCGCTATTTCCGGCACAAATTCTGATACACGGGTTGTACGTTTTCAGTCTGAACTGGACAGTGTCTTCGGGGCGACTAGTTATAAAGAACACAAGCCATTCTGGAAGCTGAGGAAAACGGCGCATAATTAGGTCGATAAAATCATCCCTGGACCAGTATTCTGTCTCATCTAGAGCGTCAACTATGACTAGCATTCTCTGGTTAGAAGGTTTGCATGCAGCTAGTGGCTCTTCCAACAATTTAGTAAATAGCTCATGAACGCCTAACTTAGAGTTGGCTAACAATCTTTGTATCCCTTCATCCCCTCCTACTTTTGTCTTATATTCACTATTACAATTACACAATTGATAAGCAATAGTACCTAGCAAATACCTGGGATCACGTCGTGTGCCGTCGTAGTGACGACAAAAATAAGCTGCTGCCAACTGTTCCGTATTCCTTGCACGCTGAGCTATGACTGCCGCCATTACACTTTTTCCAACTGCGGCATCACCCAGCAGTACATAGGCTCTAGAATCACCAGGATCACTGAACCATTTGTCAAAGTCCGTCAAGAGCCATTGTCTAGTTCCTAGATCATAGAGCTTGGTAAGGAAATTTATATCAGCCTCGCAACTAGCATAATCTAAAAATAGAAGGTTTTTGGTAGAAACTTACTGGTATACCATTGCAAATGCTGCGATCTGATTGGCTACTCAACTCGATATCTGTTCGTCGATGGATAGCGAGTAGGAAATGGAGTACCATGCAGGTACCGCGTTGTCGCGCAGTAAAACAACATTCGAGGCCCCGAGAAGCGGGAGATTTGTTTTACCTTGGTTTTCACACAGAAACAATGTGCTTCGATTTCTTAGGTAATCCGGAAAAACTAAGGTACACAAGTTAGTTTCTACTAAAACAATTAAATTATCCGATCTCAACTGATTTATATTTAACAATTAGAATATGAGCTCGAAATTTCTATGAAATGTCATCTTATAGAAGTTGAGAGCAAATAATCTAATTGTTTTAGTAGAAACTAAATTATATACCTTAGCTCTTCCAAATTATGGAAAAAAAACACAAAGCATAACCATTGTTTCTGTGAGAAAACCAAAATAAAACAAATCTTTCACTCTTATTCACCTTCATGTTGTTGTGCTGCACGACCGCGCGAGACCAAGTACTTAACTTCTTATACTCGCTAAATATCGACGAATATTATATATATCCAGTACAGTGGCCAATTAGATTGCAACATTTGCAATAGTATACTGACGCGTTTCTACTATCATATATAGAAATTTCGAAGTCGTTATAGTTAGAAAGTAGGTTCCTTCAAAGCGGAGCAAATTGATAGCCCAAAATGTCAAAACCATACGGTCTGACTAAATTATTTAAAGTAAAGAAAATATATAGAACTGCATGGATAATATGAACACTTCACCTAATGTGCATGGTTTATATTTTTTTCTATGTCACAGACGTTGGGTAAAGTAGTATAATTTTCAAGGTTGTCAAAATGTGGCGGCTGCCTGCGAAAATAGATGCCTACTTTTATGTTTCATATCCGGCAGGTTTTAAAAGAACAAAGCAATAATACATAAGATTTAATAGGTTCAGAGCGCTTTCAGGTTTTTAAAGAACAAAGCAATGATACATGATAAATATAGCATTTGATAAATTGAGAGGGGTTTGAGGTCTTGAAAGAACAAAACATATTAAATAATAAAATAGATGAATTAAGGTGGCTCCATACAGTTTATTGAAAAATGGAAAATACAAGTTTGAGAGTCCAAAACACGTGCATAAACAATTTGGAAAAAGAAGAAAACTAAATGTTATGCATAGTTAAACAGTTTGACAATACAAAACTGTTACCAAATAAATAGCAACAGGTGTTGCTATGGCAACAATGACGTTTCAAAATGGCTGCCAATTACCCTTCAAACTAATTTAATTCGAAAAAAACTTTGGTGACCCCCAATTCTTGAAGTATGAGTAATCAATAGGCCGATTTAAAAAAAAATTCTGTAGAACGAATAATTTTTTTTTCCGGAAAAATCATGTTTGTTAATTTTTAAAAAATTTGGATCTACAGAATTTTTTTTAAATCGGCCTATTGATTACTCATACTTCAAGAAAAGTTGTAATGAAAAAAAAATTGGGGGTCACCAAAGTTTTTTCCGAATTAAATTAGTTTGAAGGGTAATTGGAAGCCATTTTGAAACGTCATTGTTGCCATAGCAACAACTGTTGCTATTTATTTGGTAACAGTTTTTTATTGTCAGACTGTTTAACTATGCCTAACGTTTAGTTTTCTTCTTTTTCCAAATTGTTTATGCACGTGTTTCGGACTCTCAAACTTGTATTTTCCATATTCCAATAAACTGTATGGAGCCACCTTAAGTGAATTAGTATAGTGTTCACAAATAGACGAGTTCAAGGTTACGGACGCCATATTGAAAAGGGGGCAAAGAGTCTGGGGCGAGCGCGGTCAAAGGGGGCAAACGCCTTATATTTTCATATGTAAACTTCACGATTTTTGATCAGTGGGTGAATGGTTTACGCTTGTTTTGAACGATTTCGGGTCCGTATCGTTTTGTAATTTCTGTAATACTTCAAGGAAACGTAGGGAAGGCTTTGTATGTTATTTTGGAAGGCTTGGAGGATTCTAAAAGAAATCGCGATGGTTTGTTGAGGAATTGTATGCGAGCGCTTCACTGATTTGGTCATGAAAATATTATTCTAGACTCTCTAGGTTCAGTTCACGTCCTTAAAAGTGCAATCTATCACTAACATTTAGAATACCTGCTCGTAAATTGGCTTGTTCATCGCTCCTCGCTCTGTATCAATAGGCGCGTGTACATACAATTCCTCAACAAACCATCGCGATTTCTTTTAGAATCCTCCAAGCCCTCCAAAATAACATACAAAGCTTTTTCTATGTTTCCTTGAAGTATTACAAAAATTACAAAACGATACGGACCCGAAATCGTTCAAAACAAGCGTAAACCATTCACCCACTGATCAAAAATCGTGAAGTTTACATATGAAAATATATGGCGTTTGCCCCCTTTGACCGAGCTCGCCCCAGACTCTTTGCCCCCTTTTCAATATGGCGTCCGTAACCTTGAACTCGTCTATTAACGTAAATTCTACTACATTGGCTCTAATTATGTTATTTATATAATGAAATGAAAGATGTTTTTTGAAGTGGTGTTTCCTCATGATGCAGGTATACGATTGCATGGCTAAAATGAGTTTGTACTGAAAGCAATGTTAACAATAAGGTGGGTTATAGTACTTCGATGAGGCATAGTATATGTTATGATGATTGTACAGTAAGTAGTAGTTGTTGGGTTGTAACAAATAGTAAAGCATGCACGATAAATTAAGGTGACTGCGCTTTTTCGAAATGAAACATTTTTTACCACAGGTTCTTAATATATAACCACAAATTGGCAAGGCCTATAACTTACTTCGGCTCATACCACAAAACGATAAGCATTATTCTTCCGTATATACACAGTCTCGATCTCTGGCATATATAAGCGGTAAACTAAATTAATAATTTCATTACCTGGAAAGACATGGGGAATGCTCGATTTGCGCTGGTTTTCGAAGCTGCTTTTTAGCTGATCTAAATAGGCAAACGCAGAACTTTGTTCTTCTTTTATAACTTCGTGCTCTTGTTTAAGAACTTCGTGCTCTTGTTTAATAACTTCGTGGTCTTGTTTAATAACTTCGTGGTCTTGTTTAATAACTTCGTGCTCTCGTTTCAAAATTTTGTGATTTTGGTTCAGAACGCTTTGCTCTTGTTTTGCAACTTCGTGCTTTCGTTTCAGATCGATTTGCTCTTGTTTTGTGATATCTTGCCCTTGTCTGAGAACATCTTGCTCATTTTCTATCTTTACGAATCGTTGTTCGCAATCCAAGAGGTATAGCTGAACTTCGTGTAGCGTGCTTTTCACGTTGCTCATAGTTTCTTTCTCTGCACTTATTTCATTTGTCACATCCTTCACTTCAGTTATCAGTTCGCAAACACGTTGTTGCACCAACGTTACCAGATCAGAATCAACAGTTGGGTTTATGCACAGTAGAGTACCTATATAGCGAGAGAAAAAAGTTACAAGGTGTCCTCTACGCACGCTCTGACTGGCTGGGTTCCGTTAATTTATCAACTTCTTATTAACGAACGGATCGTACTTTAATCGTATTAAAGTAACGGACCGAGCTCGAAGAGCGAGACCAGGTTTGTACATAAAAGACCGAGTTCTGATATTTTCCGTAATGACCAAGCAGTCGAGGTATAATAAGAGGTTTGTTATATGGCTTGAAAAAAAAACATTCAAAATATTGAGTGTTTTGTAAGTTCTGAAGACATCCCAAAATTTACATGGAAGTATCCACAAATGTTTTCATTTAATTAATACCCTAATTAATGAGAGAATAATGAACCTTACATGAGAGAATGAAAATCACGAAGCTGCAAGTCGAGTGATTTTTATTGCTTTTGGATGTTTTAGTACAAACACGAGAGAACATTGAAAATTACGAGGTAATAGGCCGAGTGATTTTTGTTGTTCTCGAGTGTTTACAACCCCTGGTAAAACACGATATACGAGTTTATGAAATAGCTTCTCAATCGTCAATTATAGTAAAATTCGCGAGGGACTTGGTGATATTGGTCATATCAGATTAGACAATGGTGTATATTAGTATCTAATGTCTTAAGTTGAATTTATAATTAAGAAATGTGGTAATAAACGGTTCTTTGTAAGGTAAAGGTCTTTAATTAGAATACATCAAACGTGTATCTTTACAATCAAATTACTCCTAAGGATTTTTCAATGTGGCCGTGTCGAGGCATATCAAAGGCGCTTTAAGCAGCCGCCATACGACACAGTTCAGACCACGGATCCCAGCTAAGCCCTAGGTGTTGATTTTACGGAGGGAGGAAAACCGGAGAACCCGGCGAAAAACCCTCGGAGCACAGGAGAGATCAACTAAACTCTACTCACATGAGTCCCAAGCTCGAGAACGGGGTTGTTCCCAGACGGTCACCCATTTAAGTATACTAACCCCGTCTAACCGGGCTCAACTATTGGTGAGAGGCAGCGCCCTAACAGCACACGCCATCCGTGCTGCCTTGTATGTGCCGTTTATAATCTGATTTTTATTCGGGCTACCTGTGGTAGCCGAGTCTAGGTTTCGGCTCCGGTATTTTTTGTCGATGTTTCGAAATGGCAATCATTACGTCATCCCATCAGGCTTTGCGAAACTGATGCGTGCATGCCAAATGATTTCTTTCTTTGCTTTCTTGATGTCTGATCAAGTCTTTCTCGTCTCGAATGTGTTCTGTGTGTTTACAGACATAGTTCTTGGTCAGTAATGTCGCTGGCAAGTATCTTGATATTATATACGCTTACAATCGCACACGCCGTTGATTATTAAATTGAACTTGCAAGTGTCACCTTCTAGGTAAACATGAAGCTGTGTTGGTATTTAATAACTGAAGAAACTTGACACATGAACGCTGAACATGTGTGGAAATAATGGGTTTTTTTGTTTGCTTTCCTGATGTCTGATAAAGTCTTTCTCGTCTCGGATGTGTTTTGTGTAATACATAGTTATTGGTCAGTAATGTCGCTGGCAAGTATCTTGATATTATATACGCTTACAGTCGCACACGCCGTTAATACGACATATGATGTACATGTGTGGAAACACGTTAAATACAGGCAATCGTGTTTTGTTATGGCAAATTGTTTTTTCTATCGGAGAATTGGATTGTGTTTTGACTTTTGTCTGTGACCAATGTGTTTAATAGACTTTAGATCTTAGCACTGCATGTGACAACCTGCGTATGTATATCATTGCAGCTTCGATAACACTTCAGTACCGTTTACCCAAAACACCTTCACATACTATATATAGCACTGTGATTTTGCAGTAGCCTGAGTGAACGCCTGATCAGGCGTCTTGTTACTCGGGCTACCTGTGGTAGGCCGAGTCTAGGTTTCGGCTCCGTTATTTTGTCGATGTTTCGAAATGGCAATCATTACGTCATCCCATCAGGCCTTGCGCGGCTGATGATGCGTGCTAAATGCTAACCTCATGCTTTCTTTCTTCGCTTTTCTGCCCTGATGCCTGATCAAGTTGTTTGAAGTCAAGTGTTCTTTCTTGGACGTGTTCAGTGTGTTCAGACGTAGTTATTGCTCAGTAATGTCGCTGGCAGGTATCTTGATCTTATATACGCTTACAATTGCTGACTAAATGTTGATATTTACATAACACCCGAAGGGAGTTAGCCTGCGAACCCAGACGTATTTGCCCGCCCTCGTTGCCTCCCGCGGAAAATAGCGTCTGCGAACCCGAGCCAAGATTCGATTTCCGTGACGCAATACCTTTTTATCTAATCACAATTTACCTCTTAAAAACAGGGAACTAACGCGCATGATTTGTGCGGGATACACACGCAAACGCGTGGAAACAAAGGAGTGAAGACAAATAAACAATTCCTTTCTAAAATGAGAAAGTATCGAGAGTGCGCTTATCAAAGTTTGTCAAGTTTTTAGCATTAAAAGGTTGAATAAACATCAAGAGCATGCTATAATATACGTCGGCAGAGAAAGGATCTTTTCGTGAATTTGCCTACTGGATTTGGGAAGTCCCTAATATTTCAAGGCTTGCCACTCGCGTTTGGTTCACTATCCAGCCGAGCGAAGCCTGATCAAGTCAGTCGCCTTAATTCTCTTGGGATTTATAGCGCCGTATCGCTGAACGAATCGCGTCAAATGTTCGGTTCGATCGACTGAAAGCGGTGCTAAACGGAGAGTTTTCCATCCTGTTTGGATCACTAGTTGTGGTTAGGTGATGAAAGATGATATGGCGGAAAATGGTTCACAGCGACATTTATAATACAAGAAGGCTGTGAAAGCTGTGGCAGTCGATGTGTCAATTTCAGAACAATGGTACGTAATTGCAACAAATCGTAAACACCAGTTTCCAAATAAGAAAGTGACTATCGAATCTATGAAGTCTCTGCAAATATTAATATACTTGCTGAAATGTGATTCCAAGTTTGTTTTTGAGAGTGCAATATGTTTTATGACTTATTGTGTTGTTGTGATTATATTTATTTAAGACAAAAATGTTGAGAAAAATATTTGTTGTTCTTTGTCTTATATAAATTAGTAAATTACAGCTTTCATTTCAACCGAGCATAGCAATATTAAAAATTATCATTCACATTTTCTTAACGATCTGTCAGTGCTAAATACTCTTTTTGAAAAGTAATATAATTGTTGTTTAAGCATTTGTTTTCACTAACGACATAAGCATAACAAAAAATAGTTTTATCTGTGAAACTTTTATATTAAACATGTCATTATATACAGCGGATTAACGACAACAGTTGTCGCGTTTATAGTTGTAACAATTATTATACTTTATTATATTAAATAGAGTGTTTTATTGATTTTTCCGCCACTAATAAAAGTGATAATCTCACATGTGACGATTATCGCTGAATCAGCATTATAGTTTAATGCAATTTTTACAAGGCAATTGGACAATTTTTTTATATAATAAACAGAACATATCCTGGTCAACACTCGAAATAAATTTCATATTTCCGCACATCCATGTATTATTCTCTATGTATGACGTTTCCAGGCAGATACCTTACCGGCATACACATGAGGAGTTACATTTCCTTGTATTGTCTTTTGTTTATCATGGCCATATATATGCTTGTGCTTATGCTCTAGTGAAAACCAGGCTTTATACTACAGTTATGATTATTGTCGAACCAGCTACTGCTATACTGGGAAACCACTCAGGATTTTATTTTCTTGAAGACGCAATAGTCATAAAAAAGGCATAGAGAAGAGTGGCTCTCTGTTTCCATTCTAGGCATAACTTTTCAAATTCAAAACTTGTTAACTCCGCCTTTGTTTTTACTCGGAGCGTAGAATGCTGTCGTCGTAAACGTAAGCCGTTAACTTCCAAAGTCAGAAGTCCAGGATGCATCGTTGCAACGTGTCATTCTTCAATACCGCTTTAGCAATTCCGTGGCAATTCTCTGATGAGAGCCGAGTTGCTTTTCTGAGGACCGCAAAGTCATTTTCCAGTTCTGTCCGTATTGTTTAATTACTCGGATGTTCTACAGTAAGATGAACTTTAGTCTCTTTTTTTTTTGAATTTCTGAAGCTGCTCGAACTGGTGAAGATGAGTTTCAGGCTTTCAGCTTTCTTGAGCGGCGGCGAGGTCAACATCTGGTTAGTGCTGAATTAATTAATTGCGGGAAATGTTTTCTTTAATACAAAGAAAACAAGTATCGGCCTGATGTGACAATTTCTGTGGAGTGTCGTTCATCGTTATATAAAGACTTAGTACTATACAATATACTTGTAAAAAATTGCAAATATTTTGTGCTCCTTCCTTGACTTCGTTCAGCGTGAGTCCACGCCTGGGCAATTTTAGCTAAATATATTTTCAAATTTGATTACGGAAATCGAATCTTGGCTCGGGTTCGCAGACGCTATTTTCCGCGGGAGGCAACGAGGGCGGGCAAATACGTCTGGGTTCGTAGGCTAGAAGGGAGTCGACATATGAACGCTGTGTGGAAATACGTTTATAAACACAGGCAATCGTGTTTTGTGTATTGCGAATTGTGTTTTCTATCGGAGAATTAGATTATGCTTGGACTATTTTCTGTGACCAATGACGTTTAGACTTTTATAGATTTTAGCACTGCATGCGATGTAATTCCAGCTGCGAGTTTGCAGTAGCCCGAGTGAACGCCTGACCAGGCGTCTTGTTATTATTTTGTCGATGTTTCGAATTGGCAATCATTACGTCATCGTGTCAGGCCTTGCGAAACTGATGCGTGCTAAAATGCTAATAATCTTCATACGTTCTTTCTTCGCTTTCCTGATGTCTGATCAAGTTGTTTGAAGTGAAGTGAAGTGAAGTGAAGTGAAGTGAAGTGAAGTGAAGTGAAGTGAAGTGAAGTGAAGTGAAGTGAAGTGAAGTGTTCTTTCTTGGACGTGTTCAGTGTGTTCACAGATATAGTTATTGGTCAGTATAATGTCGCTAGCAATACATATCTTCATATTACATACGCTTACAGCCGCACGCCGATTGCGGCTAATAATGTCGCTAGCAAGTATCTTGTTATTATATACGCTGACAGACGCACTAGACCAGACCTATACTATAACATGACGAGCGATTTCGAATGTATGACTCCCGAGCTTACAAAACTAAACACGAATATAAACTTGAATACAATGCTATATGAAATGTCATTGAATTACTCAAATGCTGTGAATGGAAGAACAAAGGACGTTGATCAAGTGAACTTGCAAGCAACGGCTTGACAGGTAAACATGCTGTGTTGATATTTAAAACCCTAAGGAGACTCGACATGTGAACGCTCAATGCTGTATCGAAATATTAAACAGGCAATCGTGTTTTGTGTATTACGAATTGCGTTTTCTATCGGAGAATTAGATTGTGTTTCGACTTTTGTCTGTGATCAATAGCCCACTTTCATAATAGCGATTACTTTAAATATTATTTTATGTGCATCTTAACCAGCCTCTCTGACCTCGTTTGTGTGTCTGCAATCCAAAATAATCTTTGCTTCATAACGAGGCCAGAAAGGCTCATTTAGATGCACATAAAAGAATATTTACAGTGTAGGCCTTTATGAAAGTGGTCTATGTGTTTAGACTTTAATAGAGTAATAGATAGCCAGGGCAGTCTTAGGGGCAAGAACCTGGAGCTCCTAGGGGGGAGGCATGCTCCCCCTGAAAATTAAAACATTACTAGTCTACTCACTTTGCCTAAAAACAAGTGTACCCCCCCCCCCGTACAAGTTTCTCCATGAATTTCAAGTTGCAATAGAACGGTCTTAAAGGCCGGGGGGTTGCCCCTTGCCCTCCCCCCCCCCCCCCCCACCACTGGCTAAGCCACTGCGCATGTGATAACCTGCGCATGTGCGTGATTGCAGCTTTCATAACAATTTCAGCAGCTTTTATCCAAAACACCTCCACCTACTCACTGCAGGCGTTCGCCTGACCAGGCGTCTTGTTATTATTTTGTCGATGTTTTGTAATTATAAATTCAGTTTGTTGGATGTGCATGAGTTTTGAAACCCGGTAAAGGTGATCAAATATTTTTCTATTTCCCATGAATATCTTTATAACCTTTTAAGTCCTTCAGAGCGCGCTTCTCATTATTATATAAATTAGATAGATTTGGCTGATTAGCTCATGAATATCTTTATAACCTTTTAAGTCCTTCAGAGCGCGCTTCTCATTATTATCAAAATTAGATAGATAGATAGATAGATAGATCATAGTCCCTGGAATTAAAGTGTCTGGAAACGCGGCGTACTTCAAAGCGCACACTTTTTGTTCCCTCTCAATTCTGATCACGTGGGAAGAAGGGGCACGTTTCAGATGTTATCTGTAGCCACGCTCAGCAAAAGTACTGCCAGGCGCAAATTGTTCAACATTTGGATGTAGAGTAATAATCGCGGAGAAAAAACACGAAAGGATAAGTCTATTAAGCATTCCATCTGCTTCAGATGTTGCAAAGGCGTCTTGGCGAAGAGAAATAATAAATATTACGGTATTACAAAGGAACACGACGACACGTCGTTGTTGATATAAAAGATATTCGCATAAATAGACGAAGGCAACGTACGCATTTGTAATAGACATTTCCAACCAAGTGACATTGAAGTTAGTATATAAGTATATACACACGCTACATTATATAATTTGGTTATCTGAATTTAATGATTTCCAGAGAAAGTTATTATACTTTATCCGATGATAGAATGACTTGACAGCTGGTTAATAATAGTAGGCCTCGATCGCATTTGTTTGGTCTCACTTTATTTAATATTTCTCGATTATTTCTTACTTTAAATCGTTAAAAAAACCCAGATTGTGACTCAGAACTAGCCTGCCCTAAATGCAACAAGCAGTTGCGCATCACGTTTGCCAAAACGGGTGCTAGAGCGGGAAATAAGTCTGTTATGTCATGCACCGCGCAAAGCTTCGGTCAGTGGGCATGGCCTTGGTAAACTGACTAAAGTCGAAAATACCGCTATCCATTCCAAGTGGTTAAAGGCAATATACCAGTTTTGTGAAGCGGAGAGAATCGTTAAAACCAGTGGTCGAATTCGCTCAGTTTGCATTAATAAAACTTCCATATATATGGGTTTCGCGACAAAATAATCCGCGGGTCGGGTGAGTTTGTTTACTTAACATGCTGCATTTCAATACAAATTTTAGACAACTCAGAGAAACCGGAGCTGTAGCATCACAAAATTTGCCATAAAAACCCCATGCATGAGTCAAGTTAAGCACAGAGTAAAAATTCTGAATGATGCACGTACGCGTGCAGTAGTTGACAACAGCATTTTTACCTTTTATCAAGTGTTGGAAAGACCCCAATGTTTCCCACAATGAACGGAATGTTTATCTCAACACAAACACAGTCTAATAAAATTACAACCTACTTCTTTTCAATTCCTTCTTCAAGGATTAAAATACATCCTGATGGCTGAAATCTGTCACGATGTGCATGGTCAAAGAGTAATTTGATGGTTAGAGTCCATCAAATGAGGATTGCAGGGAAACGCTCAGGCAACCCAAACTTGATCTGTATGAGTTCAAGTACATTATAAATGCTAATGCCATTTCTATTCAAAGAAAAAATGTTTGCCAGTGATACAAGGAAATATTTCAGGATGTCATAAAAAGGAAAAGCACTGATATCACTAATCTGCCATTAAAAGCCAGAAAGCATACTGTAGAGAAGTCTGTGATCACTGCACAGGATAATTTATTATGTATTACCAGTAAAATAATAACAAAAAGAACAATTGCATGGTATATAATCTTTAAATAGCATTTAATTGATGAAAAAGTTAAGACCACTCATTTTAATATGTACAGAAAATAATGATAACAAGTTTAAAAACACAAGATAGTTACTAATTACCAAAAGACAATATGCTTTGACAAAACTAATAATTTAAATCTCAGCAGGTCACAGTCGACAACAGAAGTTTAATTAGAATTTTCCAACAACTTGGCTGAGCGCAAAATAAATAGCCATAGAATTGCTAATCGCTCGATTCCCCTTTTCGGTGCCTGTATATGTTTCTGATTTCGACAAGCCAGAAAGCGGTTAGTTATTGCGAATAAACACCCAACTGCAGAAAATTTTGTTTAGCCCCTTCGACAATGTTTGATGGTTTGACAACACCGCACATGTAAGGATGCCAGCTTGTGGTTGTCTTCTCCCGTTTCACAGCCTTTTACTAAGCTAACTGTGGTTCCTTCGAACATGTAAGGTCAAACCATCTTTCGATTTCATGTTTTGATGCACATAATACACAAAAAACACTTGGGGGTTCCTGCATCTGAAAATACAAAGAACCATTTCAGCCTTCGGTGTTCCTAATGTCCTGAGAGCAGCACTTATCGTATTATAAACATCGATAAAACACTTACAGCGCTGACAATAGTCTCCATTTGAGCTTCAATCTCCGCCGCATCCATCTCCAGTAAATTTAAATTTATCGCTAAGGTATCATCTCCAAAATCAAACTCATCGTTGTCAATATTTCACTTGGAAAGCGCTCGCGCCTTGTTCTGTCGCCATATTGATAGCCTTGACCGTGCCCCTTCATGTCACGTGATACGCTTACCTCAATATGGGCAAAGCTTGCCGTGTTTTTCCTTTGAAGTACGCCGCGTTTCCAGACACTTTAATTCCAGGGACTATGGATAGATAGATAGATAGATAGATAGATAGATAGATAGATAGATAGATAGATAGATAGATAGATAGATAGATAGATAGGTAGGTAGGTAGGTAGGTAGGTAGGTAGGTAGGTAGGTAGGTAGGTAGGTAGGTAGGTAGGTAGGTAGGTAGGTAGGTAGGTAGGTAGGTAGGTAGGTAGGTAGGTAGGTGGGTAGGTGGGTAGGTGGGTGGGTAGGTGGGTAGGTGGGTAGGTGGGTAGGTGGGTAGGTGGGTAGGTGGGTAGGTGGGTAGGTGGGTAGGTGGGTAGGTGGGTAGGTAGGTGGGTGGGTTGGTGGATGGGTAGGTAGGTAGGTAGGTAATATCCTCGGAGATGAAAACTGCACGTGGTGGTATTCCTAACGACATCTTGATCGCGATAAAGAGTGAAATGACTAATTTTTTTCAGTCATCAGATTCAGAACTATGACCTCTTCAATCATGAAAGAGACGCTGCGAGAAACTGTACAAAACACTCTGGATGCAACATGCTCTTAAATTAGATTGGCTTTTCTGAAACATGGTTAGATAAAGAATACGCATTATCCCTTAGCATTCCTGGCTTCCCATCCATTTGTTTTTAAAAATAGACGTTTTGGCAGGGGAGGGGGTGTTGGTCTTTTTGTTTCCCATATCTTCTCCCTCACCCGTCGCTATATGATCTGGAAATCATTAATTTGGAACTTCTATGGACTGAACTTAAAATTAAAAATTTCCATATTTTTGGGGGGGTTTGTTATAGGCCTCCCAAGAATAGTCAAGACTCCCTATTCCAGGTCTTTGATGCATTTCAGCAGTCATTAGATAAATTAAGAGGCTCTTTAGGTGCCAATTCTTTAATTATTATAATGGGAGATTTTAATCATCCTTTTGTCAATCAAATCCCTTTGTTAGTACTGATGTTGGTATACGCTTTTTAAGGTTTTTGCAGTCCAATAACTTGTTCCAAATGATTCGTGAACCGACTAGAATAACTGCAACCACTTCTTCAGTTCTTGATCTTATTTTATCCAATGTCCCTGATTATCCCCGAGCCCGGGCGGAGGGCCGAAGGCCCGGAGCCCTGGCGAGGGTGCTAATCTCGACACGCGTGGAGTCCACTTACACGCAAAATTACACGCGAGATGAAAACCTGAAAGTAATTCTGAAACCTGTTTATATATATATATATATATATGTGTTATCAAATCCACAACTTGCGCAGTTCGGATAGCAGGGTACTGGTAACTAACCTGTTAAATTATTCAAATTATTTAAATTTACGTCAGCAAATTATAATCATTATAAGTTCGGTTGGATTGCGAAATACAGTTTTTCAGCGATCACGATCATGACGAAAGAAATCTTTGCCAGAAAAAATGGTTTCAGCTAAAATGTACATTAACATAACCATGCAAAAAGACCAAAGAAAGAAGGCTAAGAAGAGATGTGACAGCAATAGAGACAGCAGAAAAGAGGCAACAATAAACATGACTTAAAACCACTGAAAAAAGCTTAAAAATGTATACAATATACCGAAAATGATGATGACCGAAATGTATCTGAAAGAACAAGGATGTGTCCTGAAACTGTTTAAACCTGGTAAAGAATTCTGCTCTGGTGTATTCTACTTAACTCGAGAGAGAACGATGAAGAAATTTTGAAATAAACGGCTTTTTAGATCATGAGAACTGAATGATGCCTTGTCATATTTATTTGTCAACAACGAAAAAAGTAAGAAACCGCGAACGAGAAAAGCAATCCGAAAAGAGTAGACTGAATTGGCAGTGTTTGTGGTAATATGAGCAGAAGAAAGTTTAATGAACGGTAAGAGATTCGTATTTACCAGTTTAGCTGAGTTAAAAGGAAAGAAATCTTGAAAATGAAAATCAATATAAATAATATCTTGTCTAGCATTGTCTTTGGACGCTACGTCGTTGGCATTGTATCTTTTCTTGGTCACTATTTATATCTGTTTTTGAATGAGAATTTGTCATTTAGTTCATCTCGTTTTTTTTTTAATATATACTATGCATGTTCTTTCGCCTTTCGGTGTGTCAATACATGACAACAGATGGACTTTGCTTGCTAATTAATTTTCTGGGATGTTTTCGGGGGGGGGTTGTTGTGTTAAAAATGCATATAAAGCGGGCGAGGGGTTGTTGCGTTTATGTATTTCTAGTTTTATCAGTACATCAACGTTAAGTCCACCGCACAATTGTGATCATTATGTAATCTTGGGTAAATTAAGAGTGCCATTTGAAAAACGGAAAGCTTTCTCAAGGGAAATATGGGACTTTAAAAATGTTAATATTCATGCATGCGATGAATTCTGCTTTAACAAATGCGTTAAGTGATGAAACGATATTTTCGGATAACTATGATGTTGATGAACTCTATCCTGAATGGTACGAAAGGTTTAGATGTGTTATCGAGACTTTTGTACCTCATAGGAAAGTTACTATTAGGCCATGTGAAAAACCATGGATGACATCTACCGTCCGTCAAGCGTTAAGGAAACGCGATAGACTTTTGAAGTTGCATAATCGTTTAAAATTATCATCTTCGTGGTTAAAATATAAAATTCAAAGGAACTATGCAACTGCTATTATTCGCAAAGCTAAATCGGTTTACCTCAAAAAATTGAATCAGTCTTTAGTAAAAAAAATGGTGGTCAATTGTTAAGCAATTCTACAATTGCCCTACATCTTCTATACCTGCTATAAATGAAATGAAAATCAAGTTCCTATTACAGATTCCCTTGAGAAAGCTAACTTATTCAACGAGTATTTTGCCAGTCAAATGATTTTTATGCTCAGCTTCCTCCTATGGTTTATGTTCAGTCTGAAAAATTTCTATCGATTATTAATGTTTCTGAGAACGAATTGTGTGATATAATTTATAGCTTGGACGAAAATAAAGCCGGTGGCTTTGATGGTATCAGTTGTGTTCTAAGGGTATTGTCAAGTCTTTCGCACGCTTGATTAATAGATTTTTTACGTTTGGTCAGTTTCCACATCAGTGGAAGTTTGCAAATGTTCTTCCTATATTTAAAACTGAAAATAACCAGGAATTTAAGATCAACTATCGTCCTATTTCCTTATTGTATTCATCCAGCTTTATAATTTTCTTATTGACATTGGTTTCTTATATAAATTTCAATCTGGTTTTCGACCTAGGGATTCAACAGTCAATCAATTATTGTATATTTGTCATCAAATTTATATTGCGCTCGAGCAAGGCCTCAAAGTTAGGTTGGTATTTTTGGATGTAAGCAAGGCATTTGACAAAGTTTGGCATAAAGGTTTACTTTTTATCTCTAGGTGTTTGTGAACCATTATTAAGTTGGATTAGATCTTATCTATCAGACAGGCAGCAACGAGTTGTTATCGAAGGTCAGCATTCTCATTGGACAAATGTTATTGCTGGAGTGCCACAATAAGAGTCTGTTCTTGGACCCTTATTATTTTAAATTTATTTTAACGATGTAACATCAGATTTAACATGTCAATCTTATCTATACGCCGATGATACCTCGTTGCTTGACGTAGTTACATCACACTCTAATCAGAAGCTAAATTCTGATCTTGATAAAATATCAGCTTGGGGCTGACAAATGGTTGGTAACAATGAATGCTTCAAAAACTAAAACTCTAACTATTTCTGCTAAGCGTGATAAGCCAGAACACCCTCCTTGTATTATGAATGGTGAAACAATCGAAGAAGTCTCAAGTCATACTCATTTGGGTCTTACGCTTGATCCTGATCTAAGCTGGAGTAAACATATTGCTGAGATTGTGCGAAAGCGAACCAGAAATTAAATATCCTAAAATCAGTTAAATTTAAGCTGAGTCGGATAACTTTAGCTATTTTATACAAAACATTTGTTAGATCCAATTTTGAGTATGCTGATGTGATTTGGGACAACTGTTCTGATTCTGAGTCTCAAGTCTCAAATGCTGGAGCATATTCAATACGAAGCGGTAAAAGTTGTAACCGGTACTGTGAAAGGTACTAGTTGTAATGTGTTATTGAAATAACTCGCTTGGGAGGACTTATCATTAAGGAGGTAATTACATATGTTATTCTTATTTTACAAAATAGTTAATGCCTAACACCATCTTATTTAGTAGACCTACTTCCTAGTTTAGTGTCTGCTAATTCCAAATATCCTTTGAGATCTAAAAATAACTATTCCCTAATTCCAACAAGAACAAATAGGTTTGCAAACTCATTTTTCCCAAGTACTGTTAAATTATGGAATAGTTTAAGCATTGATACGAGACATATTTGTAACATTATACACTTTAAATCTATTTTAAAAAAGCTTGTCGTCAATGTAAACTATAACAGTCTATATAATGTTTCATTTACCAGATTCTCTTCCATATTACATACTCGTTTAAGATTAGCTTAAGTAAGCAAACGATCAGACAGGTTTACGACTTTTCTACTCACAAAACCGTTCTCCTTCACAGATTAATTTAAGTTATAATTTGTCAATAATGTTTACCAATACATCTACAAGACCCTAGACTTGCTACAAGTCTCTCTCTGACGGAAAAGTGGAAGACATGAGTGAAGGGGGAAAAAGGAAAGAGCTGAGGAAGCTAGAAGGGGCCGGAGAGAGACTTGTTAATCTTGCAGGAAATCAAATCTTATATATTCTGGCGGGGAAATGATTGACGCGTGACACGAGGGAAGGGCTGTATTGCCTGCGTGTCATCAGACACTGAATATCGAAACATCGTGTATATGTTTCCAGTGTAACGAATCTGTATGTACTCCTTTTACAAGAGATGACGCTTTTCTGGGGAGGAAATTCCGATTCTGGACTGGCAAACACCAAGTTGTATTTCCTATTTGTCACATCTGCTACCAGCTAATGCTCTGGTGTGCTGTTAGCATGGTTTATCACCCATGTAGCCTCCAGAAATCCCTTGTTTGCGTGAAGATCTCACTTCTATCATTAAAGTGTCTATGCGACCAAATGAGACTTTGCACTTTTAGAATCTTTGGTAACTATAGATACTAAAACCCGAAAACAGAATTAAATTCGATCTTTTCTTCGCGGAGTTATTTCTATTTAAATAGTTGATTTTTTGTGGCGAAGAAATTGAAAACCGCGAAAAGAGCTTGGAACCGAATCAGTGCATTGTGACGTCACAATAGTAACTCCCTCAATAGAAAAACAACAACATAGCAAGTATTAGCATATAGTACGCAAAGGTTTAGTGCAATATAAGTCACGCAATCTGAAAATGCCAAATAGATGTGTTGTTGGCGGCTGTTCCAATGTCCCCAGCGCAAAACAGGGAATTGCATTGCATTTCATACCATTCACTGGAGACGAGAGGCCAGAAGCGAAAAAACGACGAAAGCAGTGGGTCCACTTTGTACGACTCAAGCGAGCAAAATGGGATCCGACTCCCAGCTCAAGCATTTGTTAGGTGCACTTTCCGAAAGAATACTTTACAGAAAGGTTACTTGGTATTTCTGGTTAAATCCCTCGGTTGATTGCGGATAAAATTGGCGTCGTCGCAATTCCGAAATATCATATATCTGCTGAGGAAAAACCTCTGTCTGCTAGAGCCAAGAGAAAGGTAAGTGCGTAACCTTTAAAAATCAAATGTTTGTACATTTTGCTTTTTTAACAAGAGACGAAATTCATTCGTCAACCTCTTGGTGTAACTACAACTTAACCAATATCCAATTTTTAATAGATTGTGAAAGAAACTATATGTCCAAGTCCATGATGATGTCGACTGAGGATAGCGTGACTTCGAGCGTGACCTTCACCGACAGCGCCATAGTAATTGATCATGCATCACAGCCGTTGAACAAAGTAGAAGATTCTGAAGAGGAATTCGAAGGAAATGGCACAACAGAGGATGAGAGGCCTTTGCTAGTTTTGCCAAACAAAGTACGTTTATAGGTTTAACCATTAAAACGCGCAAGTTGCGCCACAGCTAGATATTTAATTAGAGGTAATCATAACACTGTCATGATCACTGTGTCTGTGATATTTTTTCTTTGCTCTGAGCCAAACAAACAGACGGTTGTGTTGGATGCGCCTATTTAGTGAGAGAAAGGAGAAATCTATGGAATAAATATATTAAGCTAAAAGCTAAATTCAATGCAACGATCAAAGTGAAACGAACTAAAGGTAGTTAGACATGAAATATACACGCACTGCAGGGAAAACCCGTCTAATATTTCAATATTTAATCTTATAACCAACTTTTTTCCTTGGACCATTTTCATACGGCTGGTGAATGAGCTTACATCATAAACTTTATTCATGCACAGCCAAAACTTATTCAATTCCCACATTTCTAGGTGTTCAGTGTGATATAATTACGGAAATTTGCAGAGAACAGAAAACTGAAAGCGAAACCCTACACGATGTAAACATGGAGCACGACACGGTTTCCGATGAGGAGGATTTCACTGAATACGAAGTAGACGACGAACCTGCAGACGAGGATTTTGAGTACGAAATCGAGACAGAATCTGAGTTGGAAATTGATTTGGATGAGAATAGGTAACGCAATTAAGGGAAAAGATTGAGAATATTAACCCTTCCCCGTCTGGGAGGCTTTTCCTCAGCGTGTAGAATTGTGTACACTAGCCATGCAGGCTAAAATCCAGAAAAGTTTGACCGAGAGTTAGGTAGATAGTATATAGTTAAACTTTAAGAATAGCAATGCCATTGTATCCTTGGCAGCTTTGCTTTCGTATGGAACATTACCTGTTTTTCTTAAACAAATTTTAGGGTTTCTGTGAAGGATACAAATCTACGACAGGAACCGAAATTCATCGTTTTCCTCTCTCAGTTGCTTTTGCTGTTTAAATTCTGTCACTATTGCAAAACAGATAACCCCCTTGTGGAAGCTCGAAAAGCTGGAACTGCAGTGATCATCACAACAGCTTTTCTTTTTTTCGCTGTATTCAGCCAGCCATTCCTCGTCGGCAACTGGTTCATTAGCATATGGACCAATCTCTGGTACACGATCGTCCATTGCCGTCGCTTCCCCCACAGTTCCCTCTACTTCAGTTGGGTCGTTGATTGTATACGGCCCGGAATATAGTTCCAATCAGAGTCGTCAGTTTGGTAACTTTCATTCTCCGTGTCTGAACTTGATGAGGACATTTTAAGCGTTACAATATTAGCTCGAAACACAAGATAAATCACACTAGTACTTTAACCGTTCGCTGTTTAGGAAGCTGAGATGTTGATTACTATTGTGACGTATTAGTTACCAGTTCTCGACTTTCGCGGTTTGAAAAATTTGTTGCCGTTAAAATTTGAAATTTCCGATTTTCAACCCGCTATAACTTAGTGAAAAACAAGTTCGAATTTGAATCTGTTTTCGATTTTTAATATCAACGCGTCAAGAAGATCCTAAAAACGTGAAGTCTCATTTGGTCGTATAGACACTTTAACGACAACAATTTGACAATCACCAAGCAAACAGCATCTATATTATCTCTAACGCCCATGCTTCTTTAAAGTCGAGAACGTACGAAGCGATCTCAAATACAAAACTCTTCTCCGAGCCTGTCGGTACGCTCATAAAAACATTTTTTCCCGCAAAACATGCTTCAACGATTTCCCGTCGATTATCTGTGATCTCTTGATAACTTAATCTATCGATTCCATAACAAACAACATCTCAGTTAAACTGGATTTTCCATCGTTTGTTGATACAACGCATCCTGTCGTCGGCAACCATGCAAGATCAAATTGCTATCCCCCCCCCCCACATATATTAAATCTAAACGCTGATTGCTTCAAACGATTGTACGTCACTGACTGAAATTCCGGTCAGAAAAAAGGCGCGCTGCAAGTTTGAAAAGTCCGTATCTCAGGGTGAATACATACGGACTTTGAGAAAGTCTAACAAGACCTCGTAGCCTTCACTAAAAAAAAATGGGCGTACAAGTGTTCTCCGGGCATATCTCGCTGACCCCTTCCGTAACGATTCAAACTGCCTTTATGGTTATTGAATCGTCTACTAAAAGAGTCAGTGGTGCTACCTATATAAAATTTCTTACATTTCTTACAACTTAAAAGATAAATGACTCCCACGGAATCACAATACACCTTTTCGATAATTACGTCACGCTGCATGAAAACGAGGCCCCCAGGCCAAGTTTCACAATTTTGATTATCATAGTAATCCCGCCATATTTGTTTATGGAAGAAGATGGCTAATAACGTCCAAACTATTTACGGTAGAAATACATCGTGTACGTATGTTGTTAGGCATTTCATAAGCTTTCATTTGGTGTATATTTTAAGTTTCTGTGTTGTGTGTAACTTTTTAAAATGTCCAAAATGTTCGCAACCATTGCTCGTCAAGTAATAATAATGGATTCCCACAACTGTTGTAGAATTTCGGATATTGTTTTTAAAATACATAACGCACAACTTTGAAACATATATCAAACAGAAAATACTGTAAAATGCTATTTGCGGTACAACTTTCAAGTTTCTAGTTTAAGAGAAAGTATTTTAAAACTGATGGGAAAACGTACTATTATCTTGGTCTGAGTTGTAAACAAAACAAACTTAACAATTCATCCATCAGACCAAGATAATAGTAAGTTTTCCCATTTTTAAAATACTTCCCCTTAAGCTAGAAACTTGAAAGTTCTACCACAAATAGCATTTTACAGTATCTTCTGTTTGATATACATTTCAAAGTTGTACGTTAAATATTTTAAAAACGGTATTCGAAATGCTACAACAGTTGTGAGAAGTCCATATCATGTTTATTACTTGACGAGCAATGGTGCGAACATTTTGGACATTTTAAAAAAGTTACACACAACACAGAAACTTAAAATATACATCAAATGAAAGCTTATGAAATGCCTAACAACATACGTACACAATGTATTTCTACCATATATAGTTTGGACGTTATTAGCCATCATCTTCCATAAACAAATATGGCAGGATTACTATGATAATCAAAATTATGAAACTTGGCCTGGGAGCCTCGTTTTCATGCAGCGTGACGTAATTATCGAAAAGGTGTATTAAATGTATAATTAATAAAATAAGTATGTTTGGAATTGAAGATATTCCGGACAATGCACTACTTGTTACCACTGATGTAGTTGGTTAGTTATATTCGCACATTCTCATTCAGAGGGACTATAGAGGCACTCAAAACAACTTTGGGGGACAGGGATCATTTCGATATTCCCATATCTAAGCTAGTTGATTTGGCACAGATTGTATTAGAAGATAATTATTTTGCATTTCATGAGAAAATATTTCATAAAAAATTAGAGAGCACTAAATTTGCACCGGTTTTCCAACGTTTTTATGCGGAACTGGAAAGTTTAGGGATTAGCTCTGTCGTGTGTCCAAATCATAAAAACATTTCTTGCTGCCTTAAGTTCTTTCCATCAAACCATTAAATTTACTGACGGAGTATCTCTGATTCCTCTTTAGCATATTTAGATGTACTGGTGTCTTTGTCGAAAGGTTCAATTACTACGGACCTTTATTGTAAGCCGACTGATTACTCATCAATATACCTTGATAGAAGGTCTTGCCATCCTAATTATGTGAAGCGAGCCGTACCGTATAGTTATAGGCTCTTCGTGATAGACGCATTTTAAAAGCCAGAACTAGGGAGATGAAAACCTGGTTTATGGAGGGCTACAAAAATGGATTTTTAGACTCGCCAATTGCCAGGGCTAGTCGTCTTTCTCGTTCTGAAACATTCACTTAAGCGTAATTACGATTAAACGGCCCGTAAGTGATCGGCGTAAAGGTAGGCCCTTAATTTTGGATTATCATCCCTCTCATTCTGGAGATTATAGTATTATAAAATATCTTTATCCTATTCTTGCCAGCACAGCCACTACTAAGGTCGTATTTCCATTAGCGCCATTTGTTTCCTTTCATAGGCCTAAAAATCTTAAAGATAATTTAGTTTGGGCTAACCTACCTAAATTAGTTGAACCTTCGTGTCCGAAGGGTATGCCGGTTTGTCATGGGCTTGGATACCTTTTAAGAGTCGCATTCCAAACATACTTATTTTATTAATTATACATTTAATTGTGATTCTGTGTGAGTCATTTATCGTTTAAGTTGTAAGAAATGTAAGAAATAAAGGTAGCACCACTGACTCTTTTCGTAGATTCAATGTATATATACATGTAGATTACTAAATCTGTACCTCTATTTTTCCAGTGATCAAGATCTGTTAAGATTTTACTTTCGTCATGATGTGTCAAACCCAGCTCTTTAACAAGCTGTTCCATGTCGTCAAATTTTTGTTGAAAATCACAATCATCCCAATTGGTAAACACACAATGTGCCCAGGCGTTTCTATCTTCACGAACAACATTCGCAGCACTCTGTACATCGGTAGGAAACGCAGGCACTCTACCAAGCAGATTGAGCATGGCAGATGCATCGCAAGTTTTATCAAACGCATTGAACTTGGCCATGTAGCTCTGCAAAAAAAGCTTGGCAAAGTCAACATTTGATGTTAGTTTGTAGTCAAACCTGGCGTAATCATACTTCTTATAGTGTGGTGGTTTTAACTTTGCATCATTACTATTGATGTTCTCGTATTTCAGCGACGTCGGGTATCTTGGAACAGGAAAACTATGCGAACTCTGGACATGTATATTGTGACTTGATTTAAGGTTGTTGTACTCGATCAGCATTACTTGTTCTAAGAACGGGCGTATTGAGGGAACTAGGACGTGGTTGAGGGCAATTCCATAAACTACCCATCGTTTGTGATCGTCAGTTATTGTGAGCAATGAAGAGCTAAATGCAAAGAGAGAGAAATATAGTTTAAGCGTGATTGACGTGATAAGAGCAACATCCACAACTAGACTGTTTAAGGTGGCTCCCTACTGTTTCTTGAAAAGTTGAAAAAAATGCAAGTTTCAACCTCAGATAGTGCTCATTAATATTTTGAAATAGAATGAAACTAACGTTATATATAGAATATGTTCAGGGCATCAAATACTGTTAACAGATAATGTGTTTCAGCCGTTGCTATGACAACAGTGACGTTTCAAAATAGCCTTAAATTTACATTTAATCCAATTTATTTCAAAAACGAGTTTGGTAACTTTTGTATCTTGTTAGTATGGGTTTACTACATTAATTCATGGACCGCTCTTGTGCTACGCGCACGAGTTAGAATCAAGGAATAAATTTAATTGTCAAATATGATATCTATATACAAGCGATTAACACGTGATAAACATGTGACTACATGATATGTGATATAAGTAATTAGATACAACATTCCTCCCCTGTTTAGTAATTTAGGTAGGGTTATGATAAATTGATTTGTCTATCATTTTAATGATCATATGATAAGAGTTTAATATTTTATGCTTTGATTTCCTAATATTGTTCACGCTTATCAATGTTCTAATTTTAAATTGTTTAATCATACTGTAATTAATGTTCAATATCTAAGATAATCTGGAGTGGATCTCTCTCGGGTGGATCTACTGGTTCTTCTGGCTGATTGACTGGAGTGGTAAGGTTTTCTGTGTTATCTTGGGGGTTTTCTAGGTGGGTGGTATCGGTGATCGTTGGATTTGTTGTGGTATCTCGTTGTTGTTGTTCTGTTATAGTGGGATCATCATCTTCTACTGTTGTGGTTTCTGGTTTCGTCCAATATTTCTTTACATGGGATGAGTTGCGTCTATGCTGTTTTCCATGGATGTCTGTTAGTATAATCTGTGATCCGTTGATCTTCGTGATTGTCATTGGATCTTTGCAGAATCTTGTTGAGTACTTGTTCTTGCACTTCTGAGTGACCAATACTTGGTCTCCTACCATGAGGTGTCGTTCAGCTGCATGACGCTTCTTGTCGGTGTATGCTTTGGCCTTTGTTTTCTCGTGGTCGTCCTTTGTGCGAACCTCTTCATCTTCCGTGCTAGTTGCGTCATCCACAGCTGGGATTGTTGGGATTTTTGTTCTCAGTTCCCTTTGCAGTAACAGCTTTGCTGGAGTCGGTCCTGTCATTCTGTGAGGTGTTGTTTGGTAGTGGAGGAGGAGGTTTGGTAGTAAATCTCTCCAATCCTTTTGCTCGGCTTGCGCTGTTAGAACATGTTTTCTTGATGATCTCATTGAAATGTTCCACTTGGCCATTCGCTTGTGGCCAATACTCTGTCGCGGTTTTGAGCTCTATACCCCAGGACTGAAGGGCTGTTTGGAATTCGGTAGATGTGAATTAGGAGGCGTTGTCCGACTTCAGTACTTTGGGATGGCCATGTTGGGCGAAAATGGAGTTGAGCCACTTTAGAATTGTAGCTGAAGTGATGGTTTTAAGGATCTTGGCTTCTGGCCACCTGGAGTAATAATCCGTGAGGACTACGATGTACTCGCCAGTCGGGAATGGTCCACAGACATCTATAGCTAGGTTGGTCCAGCGTTCTTTAGGTAGCTCAGTGGAGCATATTGGTTCAGGGTGTGGTGGTTGAGCTGTCAGTTGACATGGATGGCAACACTTGACGTGTTCTTCAATCTGCTTGTCCATCTGGGGCCACCACAGTTTCGATCGGATGCGTTGCTTGCATTTGGTCATCCCGGCGTGGTCCTCGTGGGCTAAGATTATGGTTTGCTTTCTGAGTTTGGTCGGTAGGACGATGCCGTTTCCACGAAGAAGAATCTCTTGATCAGTGACGCAGAGTTCATTTGCGATTGACTTGTAGGGTTTTGGAAGCTTGTATAATCGACTTGTTTGTAGGCAGTTCTGTATCTGTGCCAATTCTGGATCTTCTATAGAGGCCTGTTGGATTTCCTCTATTGACATAGCTCGCGGTGCTAGGTGCTGTGTGAGGTAGTGGACGTATCTGTCCGCGCATGCTTCCATGTTGCTTATTGTGTTGGCTGGAGATTGCTTGGGAAGTCTTGACAGGGGGTCTGCTAGATTTCCTGACCCTGGTCTGTAGACGACTTTAAAAATCGTATTCTTGAAGTCGTAATCTCCACCTCTCGATTCTCGCTGGGGTTGACTTGTTCGGGTTGTTTGCCTTAGGCTTGTAAATGTGCTCTAGAGGTCGATGGTCGGTTTCAAGCTCGAAATCTCTCCCGTAGAGATACATATGGAAGTGTTCGCATCCAAAGACTATGGCAAGGGACTCTTTCTCGATTTGTCCATACTTTTGTTCGGTCCTCGGACAAGGGACCTACTTCCGTATGCGACCGGGCGACATGAACCATCTTTCTGCTCTTGCAGGAGTACCGCGCCTACTGCCCAAGGTGATGCGTCGGACCACGACTCGCGTTTTAGCTTCGAGGCTGTAGTGGGCCAGGACTGGGCCACTCGATAGGGCTTTCTTGAGAGTCTTGAATGCTTTCTCTTGCTCTCTGGTCCATCGAAACTTTGCTTCTGCTTTCGTGAGTTGTCGGAGTGGGAACGTGATGGTGCTGAGTTAGGGATGTACCTAGAGCAGTAGTTTGTTAGGCCAAGGAAGGGTCGGACTTCGGAGGCTGACTGTGGAGGTGGGGCGTTGTTCACTGCTTCGATTTTGGCGTTGTCCGGGCGGATTCCATTTCCAGAGACGATATGGCCAAAGACATTGATTTCTGGTACCACAAACGAGCATTTGGGTAATTTCAAGGTTATACCACTGGTTTGCAACTTCGTCAACAGCTTTTCCAATTGCTTGTATTGGGATTACTGCTTATCGTCAGACCATAACCAGATGTTATCTGAGATATTTGCGCATCTAGGAATGTCCTTGATAAGGCCATGTATTATCTCGTGGAAGTAGTCTCCTGAGGGTGACGCTCCCATTATCAGACGCTTGAAACGATGAGGTCCATGGTAAAGGCAGTGATGTGTCTTGACTCTTCTGCGAGGGAGAGTTGAAGGTATCCTTGAGATAAATCAACTTCAATGAATATTTTGGCTCCCTCCATTTGATGTAGAATCTCGTCAACAGTGGGAATTTGAACTCGACGTCTGAATAGTACAGTGTTTGGAATGCGCATGTCTAGAACTAGTCTAACACCACCCGTTTTCTTTGTAATGGCTATAAGTGGAGATAGCCGTGGCGTTGCACCATCTACCTTCTCGATATTTCACGCAGTTTCTCATTTACTTTCTTCTTCAGGTTGTGTGTAATGCGTCTGGAAGACTGCGCTACAGGTGGTACGGTGTCATCTATTTCGAGTTTGACCTCAACTCCTTTCAAATTTCCGGTTCCCTTGAAAAGCTTCTCGTGTTTGTTGAGTACTTTTGCTACGATTGGATCATCATGTTCCGCAATAGTGTTAATGTTCAATGTCATTAGTCCTAATGCCGTAGATGATTCACAGCCAAGGATACATTGAGATTTTCCGTTTGTGACATAAAACGTCGCTTCGGTGGTTTGGCCCTTGACTGATTTAATAGGGTCGTGGCTAGATGGGATACTCGCAGTTGAGGTGACCGCGAGGTACTAGGTCCGAGTCAACTTCGGAACAATCATCGGGATTCGGATTTTTGTACTCGGATTTTTCAAAATGGCGCCCACAATTTCAAAACAGTGACAAAACTCAACGAAGACAATAGACCCCTCAATGAAGAACAAAGTAAGAATTTGTAAGAATAATAAGATTTAAGATCGTGTTGCAAATTTAGTAAAATGCTTGTAGTAGTCTAGACGAATTTTTATGGCTCATATAAAATAAAATGTTGACAAAGATAATATAATATAATATATATATATATATATATATATACAGTGGCGTGGTGGCAGGGGGAGGCAAGGGCCCCCCAACTGGGGTTGCCCGAAAAGGGGCACTGAAACTAGCAAGGGCTCCAAAACTGAACAAAATAAACCTATTTCTTTGTATATCTAGGTCTTCAATGGGGGGATATAAAGATCTGAAATCTGTAATCTTTTGTGTTTTCTATGAAGTTTTATAATCTTGAGAATTCTGTAAAATCTCACTCCAAAATGCAGGAAATGGCATATCAGAGACTCTCGGACCCCCCCCCCCCCCTAGAGGTTTGGCGCTACTTCGCCGCTTGCATTAGCATGGTCTTTGAGAGCACCCGTTGTTTGTTGTAATATTATATTATATTGCTACTTCAGTTATTTTTAAACAAAAAATGTGATCATTTATCAAATACAGTAATGTCTTTCTTTCATATTTTTTTTTTTTTTGGGGGGGGGGGCACCAAAGCTAATCTGGCCACCCCAGCCTGAAACTTGCCACCATGCCACTGTATATGTATGTATATATATATATATATATATATGACTTTATTAATTAATCACAATACAGGAGCATGAATCTTAAATGGCCTAGACATAAATACCAAGTCTCTACCATTAAATCCAAGTAGTATTCTTTTCAAACAACCTATTGCAGTAGTTTGAAAGCCCTAAACACTTCTGAGCCACGGTGCATAAAAAACACGGTCTAATACACCCGCTGGGAAATTAAGATAACTTGAAGTGTATGCATGGTGAAAGTATTTAAAAGCTTTTTCTCTTCTTGTTTAACTTATGTGCTGATTAATTTATATCTTAATTTCCCAGGTGTATAAAACCGTGCTTTTTACGCATCCGTGGCTTCAGAGAAGTGTTTAGGGCTTTCAAACTACTGCAGGTGTACTAGTTATCTAGTATGGGACCTTGTGTCCTTTTGTAGTTGCACCTGCCCCTGGGCAAATTTAAAAAAAAAAATTTTAAAAATAGGTTGTTTGAAAAGAATACTAATTCATTTTCTAATACACACTGTATATATATATATATATATATAAGTGAGTTATGGTTCACGAAATGTTAGAGAGTGCTCAATACCATATATAGATAGAGCAAAATACAAAGCAGCCCACTAACCGATATTTTTCAGTCGCCTGATGATCCCGTTTAGGGTGAAACCTCTGGTAGCGAAGACTTTAAGGTAAAACTATACTTTATACTTTGTATATATATATATATATATATATACAGTGGTGTGGTGGCAAGTTTCAGGCTGGGGTGGGCAGATTGGTTTTGGTGTGCCCCTTCTGCACCCCCAGTTGGGGGGCCTTGCCCCCCCTGCCACCACGCCACTGTATATATATATATATATATATAAGTGAGTTATGGTTCACGAAATGTTAGAGAGTGCTCAATACCATATAGATAGAGCAAAATACAAAGTATAAAGTATAGTTTTACCTTAAAGTCTTCGCTACCAGAGGTTTCACCCTAAACGGGATCATCAGGCGACTGGAAAATATCGGTTAGTGGGCTGCTTAAATGCGTTAGTTGGGGCGTGGGTGTGGGCGTCGAAACGTCCGGCGCATTCATTTGGAGCGTGGGTGTGGGCGTCGAAACGTTGCGCGCATTCCTTTGATTGTTTAGGTTGTTGATCCGAAATCTATTTTTGTGCCGACACGTCGAAACTATTTCTGATCTTTTGTTTAGTAAGAGTTGTTTGTCTGCCTTCATGATGAAAAGTTTTTCGTCCAAACATAAATTGCATCTTTTTGATCCTCCCGTGTAAGAAATTGAGTGTTTTAGTATAGACCAGGTTATGTCGCACAAGGACACAAGCTTCACAAACTGGTTATGTCGCATAAGGACACAAGCTTCACAAACTTTTTAACAGAAACACAGTCAAGATTAGCTATAGTTGCATGAACAACGTCAAGTCTATTATCACGAAACATAATTCACGCACAATCAGGAAAAGCAAGCCACGAAGCATAGTCACAAGCAGTTGCAATTGCAGGATTAAGGACAATTGCCCCCTACGTGGGCAATGCATGACAAACAACATAGTATACAAGGCATCTATTTCCATAAGCAACACGAACATCACCAAGCAATACATTGGCATGACAGCAACTACATTTAAAGAGCGATATCGTAACCATACTAAATCTTTCCAGAATAAAAAGTATTCAAATGAGACGGAACTTTCGAAATACATTTGGAATCTAAAAGAAAAAAACCAAAGTTTCGACATAACCTGGTCTATACTAAAACACTCAATTTCTTACACGGGAGGATCAAAAAGATGCAATTTTATGTTTGGACGAAAAACTTTTCATCATGAAGGCAGACAAACAACTCTTACTAAACAAAAGATCAGAAATAGTTTCGACGTGTCGGCACAAAAATAGATTTCGGATCAACAACCTAAACAATCAAAGGAATGCGCGCAACGTTTCGACGCCCACACCCACGCTCCAAATGAATGCGCCGGACGTTTCGACGCCCACACCCACGCCCCAACTAACGCATTTAAGCAGCCCACTAACCGATATTTTCCAGTCGCCTGATGATCCCGTTTAGGGTGAAACCTCTGGTAGCGAAGACTTTAAGGTAAAACTATACTTTATACTTTGTATATATATATATATATTTGTAACATTTTATGAGCCATAAAAATTCGTCTAGACTACTACAAGCATTTTACTAAATTTGCACCACGATTCTTAATAAAATAAAAACTTTAGAGTCTTAAATCTTATTATTCTTACAAGCCATTTTTTTGAAAAATCCGAGTAGAAAAATCCGAATCCCGATGTTTGTTCCGAAGTTGACTCGGACCTAGTACCTCGCGGTCACCTCAACTGCGAGTATCCCATCTAGCCACGACCATTTAATAGTTGTGCGAAACTCTCCAGTGAGTTTAATGCGCTTTATGTGATTGTCCTCGTTTTTAATGCGTTCGAAGATCTTGTTATGGATAATGTTGACAGATGCGCCAGAATCAATTAGTATTCAGATAGTAATCTGTGTTTCCGGTGTTTGGCTTGGCGCTGACGTCAAGGTAAAGCAATTGTCGTCGTCCGAGTCTTGTAAATATCTGTCATCGGGTACCTTGACTTGAGTAATATTCTTGATCGACTTGTCTTCCGATCTACACAATTTCGCAAAATGACCAGTTTTCCCACAATTATGGCATGTTTTTCCTCTGGCTGGGCAGTTCTGCATTCCGTCTTTGTGTGGAAATGCACCACCGCAGTTTCGGCAGGTTTTCTTCGGATCAGTTTGTGGTTGACCTTTGTTATGCGCTGGAGGTCGTCGACGGTATGGCCCATGCCATGGCGGTTGAGACTGAGCCGTGTTACTTCGAACTCTCGAAGGCTGACTAGAAGGTTTTCGAGCCACCGTATCCACTTTTTCCATCGCTGAGAAACTGTAGCTGAATCGGTGATTGGATCGAACGGAGGAAATGGAGGCAGACCGCTTCGCGGAGCGCTGAAGGTTGGTGTTGTGACATTTGTTGGTTGGGTCGAAGTAGTTGGTTCTGTCCCAGAATGTGTGTCGCCGTCGTGATCGCTCATGCTAGTTGGTTATCCTCGTCGCCACTTTTGTATCTTGTTAGTGTGGGTTTACAACATTAATTCATGGACCGCTCTTGTGCTACGCGCACGAGTTAGAATCAAGCAATAAATTTAATTGTCAAATACGATATCTATATACAAGCGATTAACACGTGATAAACATGTGACTACATGATATGTGATATAAGTAATTAGATACAACAGTAACCCCCAAAGTTTTTGCATTAAAACATTTCTTTAAATTTAAGTAATCAACAGGTGGATTTTTTCCCAAGTAAAATTATGGTACGGCCATGTTTGAAACGTCACTGTTGTCATAGCAACGGCTAAAACACATTACCTGTTAACAGTATTTGATGCACTGAACCTTATTCTATGCATAACGTTACTTCATTCTTTTTCAAAATATTCATGAGGAATATATTCAGAAACAGGAGGAGCCACCTTAACAAAACTTTTTCAACTATTGTATACGTATATACTTTATAAACAAAGATGTTTTGAGTTTGCATTATAAGGGAATTGAGATTATATGTCTGTAGTTCTGTTGGTTGTTTTTCCTTTTTGATTATTAAGTAATCCAGAATGTTTTAGGAATTAAGCTTAGTTTTAAGTGAGATATACAGCTCTATATTTAAATCGTTATTTCAATTTAGAATTACTTAGTAGTAACCTTTAGGTAATATAAAAAGGCGTCTACAAAGCGCATTTCATGGCAACTCTGGTGCAATATGACGTCACAAGCGACATTTTCCAAAGGCATTTCCAGCAATGCACCATTCTGAATCGAAGATTTCCAGTTACAAAAACATCAGCATCTCCAAAACTTTAAATATCTGTTAAATTTTTTTAGTGGGTTTACACTATCGTTTTGATTAATTATTAATATAATGAAGAAAACGATTTACGTTGCATTTCACCTTTGGTTTAAACAATTCCATAAGTAAGAGTTATATACCGAGGATGGAGGCTTTATGCCAGATACATACCCCGAGGGGCCGTAGCCCCCGAGGGAATGTATCTGGCATAAAGCCGACATCCGAGGTGTATAACTTACTTATTTAATAGTTGAAGAGGTTTTCAACAAAGAGCTTGAAAGAACTGCGGTGCCCTGTCAAATGGGCAGCGCTATATGTTCTTTTGTGAGTTCAGTCGTTGATTCTTAGTCTGTCCCTTGGCAATTATTCACTTAGTTTTAGGCACCGCCTTTTAGCACTGCGCCTGGTTGACCATTTTAAGACTTCAAGGGAACCGTTATTAGCTATAATTGGCGTATTGTGAAAAGGAGGTTAAGTAAATTTTCACAACTTTAAGGCGTAGTCTGAATTTTGGTGAAGTAATTAACTATTGCGAGAATGAAAGAAAGCGATGAAGAAGTTTTTATCACCCAGAATATTTTTCGTGAAAGCTTGGAACTAGACGTCGATTTTAGTAGCTTATTAGAAGCTGAAGAACCACTACTAATTAACACAGTAAGTGTTGAGGGAAATGAAGTTACTGGAGGCCAATGCTTGGTTGAGAGAGACGACTCAGACAAGAGACTAGAACAATGGCGCGATCAGAGGGAAGTTGTTGTTATCACCAATGCAGAGTTGGAGAAGAGAAATGAGACAAGGATACCCATTAATACGAAAACAAGCACCTGTTGGACGGCTAATACATGGTCTGAGTGGGCTAAAGAACGAAATTGGAAAAGTAAGGTATGTGCCACAGACAAGTACACGAAAGTAGAGTGTGATCTTCTACACCTTAATGACGAGGAGTTGAATTATTGGTTGAGTAAATTCGTTAGCGAAGTTCGACAAAAAAGAGCCAGGACGTTGTTACACCGCCAAATTCACTCTACCAAATGTGCTGTGGAATACAGCGACATTTGCGAAATAATGGAAAACCTGGTTTGAATTTATTTGAGAATCCGTCGTTCAAATTATTTCAAGATTCTCTTGACGCAGAAATGAAATGCTTAACAAGAAAGGGCGTTGGTAGTGAAGTGAAGCAGGCTCAAGCTTTTACTGAAGAACAGGAAGAAAAAATGTGGAGTTTGGGGGCTCTTGGCGACGGTGCAGCTGATGTGTTGTTAGACACAATGGTTTATCTAATTGGAAAGAATTTCGCACTAAGAAGTGGACACGAGCACCATCAACTGAAGTTTAGCCAAATGCGCCTGGTGAAGGCGAGCGAAGAAGAACCAGAAAAGTTAGTGTATCAATCTTTTGGTGAGAAGAACAACGCTGGAGGTCTTAAGCACCGTGGTATTAAACGAAAAGCGATAGAACATTATCGAAATGAGTCCATGTCGGAGAGATGCTTTGTGCAGCTGTATAAGAAATACGTGTCAAAATATCCAAAGTCAGCCTTGGAAAAGGACTCGTTTTACTTGACTCCAAAGCGAAAGTACAATAGTTTCAGATGAAGGTATATACTGTTTTATATTTACCTCAAAATTTATTGGCAGGAAGATTGCTAAATTGTATATTACTATCTTAAAAATCATTAGGTTTGTGGTTTTTGAATTACATTTTTCTTTTCTAATTTGTAATATATCTTTGATGTTTTTTATAGTTTGGTTTACTTCGAATCTTGTAGGCCATAACAAATTGGGAACAGTTGTGCGTCGCATATGTGAAAAAGCGGGGATTGAAGGAAATGTCACCAACCACAGTCTTCGAGCTACAACAGCTACGCGGGGATTAGCCAAAGGAATACCAGATAAGTTTGTTATGCAAAGAACGGGTCACGGGGATGCTCGCTCACTTCAAATTTATCAAAGGCCTAGTGTGTCGAGTAAAGTAGAGATTTCGAAAGCTTTTGATTCCACGAGTCAATTTGTGAAAGATGTGAAAAGTGATGAAAAATTTCTAGCAAGTAGAAAGAGAGTGGCAGTTAGCGACAACCATAATTCGGACACGTTCCAAAAAGTGTGTAAATTAAGTTCTGAAGAAAGTCCTTTATCAAATAGTACGAAGGAAACACATGGTGTTTCATTTTCGAACTGCACGTTTGTTATAAAGAAGAATTTCATCTGTTAAGTTAAATTGTTTGAGTGTTAAAAATTAAATGATTTTTGTTGTCGATATATATTGTTTGTGCAACGATTTATACCGCTAAAGAATGTCGTTTATACCGCGTTTTGTAGAAATACGTTGGTTTGTTTCTAATATTTTAGCATTTATATATATATATATATATTTGTGAAATTCATGAATAATTAATGAGGTTAAGAAGCAATCAAAACCTAGCATTCAAGTCACATGAATACGTCTGTAAATCCCAATAAAGATCATCTTTTGGACAAAGTGATCTGTATCAAAAGTTAAGAATACTAATTAGCCTTCTTGGTGATCTTTATCAAAAGTTATGAATACTAATTATCTTCATTCTATTGTTTTCATTCCACAGCGGCTCGCCTTGTAAATCCCCATACAGATCGGTCGCTCATGCTTTATCTATTACATATATATATATATATATATATATATATATATATATATATATATATATATATATATATATATAGTATAATTTCAGAGGTGAATATAAAAGATTCCGGACATTTGATTGGTTTAAAAATTTCTTCATAAATCATTATATTCACCGCGCCAGGCGGTGAATATAACATCACTAGAAAGATGTTTTCGAGGGGAGTCTGGGACTTTTTTCCAACTAAATTGAGTTAACTCGTTCCAGTCTCCCCTCGGAATTATGATTTTTGATGAATGTTAATTTTCAAAATGGCGGAGTTTTTTTTAAAAATGGCGACCGTACTTTTAAAGCGAACATATCGTCAAAACTGCTCAAATAACTCAGGACAAATAGACTGTATACATCGAATAGCTTGGAGATACAACTGTCTAAAGGTAAGGAAATGTTTTGTCGTAATTATTTTTTATTTTGGAAGAGTTTTGATCGTATTAAGCCGTGCTTTTGAAAGTGACTGAGTGAAGAAAAGATTCAACATTCAATTTCCAAGATCAAGATAAGATAAACTAATACATTTATAAACGTGTGTTTTAACTTCCTTGGATATTCACCTCGGAAATATTATACTTATAACAATTATTCACCTCAGTCTCGGTGAATATTGGTGAATATATTTACCTCGGCTTCGCCTCGGCAAATATTCACCGATATTCACCTCGACTTCGGTGAATAATTGTCATATATATAATATATATATATATATATATATATATACCAGGTGTATAATCAAATATATACCGCTAAGTGTACAAAGTGGTATATATATGAATATATACCCGGTATATATGTACATATATACTGTGAATTTTTAATTAGATGTATTTGTACGTATTCAATTCTATTCATTAACCCCAGTCTTCCCTGGAGAGATATCAAATCCCTCCCCTTGCTTTAAGGTTGTATCGGATTTATATACCTATGAAGAACAATGAAAACCGACTCAACTATTAAATAAGTGCATATATTGGTGCTAAACATCTCTATCAACATAATTATCTCTTTTTATCTCGTTTAACCATTACCATGCATGCATTGTTGCCATTTGGCAATTATAGTTTTACTGTCTAACTCCAGACTCGTCAAGTGGAGACCACCTGAAAATCCACCCGCGGTAAAGAATTAAACGTGAGTCATTGATATAAAAATAAACACCTAAATAAGTTTAATAAAGATCCTATAAAGATCAGAATAAAATATAGAAGAAATGGTTTGTTCAAAAATGTTCAGAATCCGATGTCAATCAAGGAAGACAACATCGGTAAAAACATATTAAAAATCACATGCCACATATATTTCATTTTTTGGAAATTGGCTATTTATATTATTATAAACTTTAAATTTCTTCGATCAAACATTTTCACTTCACAATCACTTTAAAATGCATAATTCCAAGCTTATATTGTCAAGGTCTAAAGAAAAATAAATGACGTAGCATACATGCATGTATGAGATAGACAAAAAAAATCAAAGAAAATATAGGATTTTAAAGAAAACTTACCCCATTTTTGCTACATTTCTGTTGATGACAGTTTGTGAGCTTCAGTTGCCATGGCCAGGCCCTCTTTCAGGCACAGACTGATATTTAAGATTGTTGATCAGGTATACAGTAGTATAGGTGCACAACGTCGCAGCCTAAATATTAAAATGTCTGTTACATATTTATTAAAAACAAACAAGACTCAAAAGAATATTTCATTGTGACACCAATGAACAAAAACCCGAAACAGGTTATAGAAATACATGTTCTGAAGAGTTTTGGTAAAGGAAAATCTCGAGTGTAACAATAAATGTATAAATACATTTTAAGGAATAAAGCGAGACAGGGAATCCAACTCGCAACGCCCTGCGATATTATGGACAATTAATTAGTGACTGCATTTAAAAGAAACCATTCATGAATCAGGGCATCGTATATTGTATGCTTTATATATTTTGTAACACTTTTAAAAAGCAACCATAGCTTCGACAACATGACGGATAATAGATTAACACCTAAAGCCTGGTTTCCATATAATCGCTACGATCGCCACGATCGCTCAAAAATGAACTTGGCGATCGTAGCGATCATATGGAAACCACTGACGCAACGATCGCCGAGATAGAAAATGTTCTATCTCAGCGATCGTTGAGTTTTATATGGAAACGGTGATTTTGTAATCTCAGCGAATTGGCGATCAGTATATATGCATCCCAGCGGACCATTAAAACAATGGTCACGATCAACCATGGCCGCCTTTTAGCGATCATATGGAAACAGCGACATGATTGTGGATCGCTGCGATCGCCGAGTTTAATTTTTGAGCGATCGCGGCGATTGTGACGATCGTAGCGATTATATGGAAACCTAACAGCTTTTGCTGTTTCTTGCAACAACGCTGTCTTGATAACGTGAAAACGCATCAGTAATTGACGTTGTATGTGCAACGAGGACGGCTGTGGGATTACTCTTGGGACTGAAAATTATTCAAAGCTTTGTTTTGGTTAAAATAATAGGCTGTCAGTTGCCGCCAGGGCTATGCATGTCAACAGGGGCGTAGGAACCGGGGGGGACGGGAAAGTCCCCCCCCCCCAACTTTGTCACGAAGTGCCCTTTTTACAACAGAAAAGTGCCCTTTTTATGATAAAACATGTGTTTCAAGTTTCCTTTTGAATTCCGACCCCCTGAACAAAGTGCCTTTTTGAAGCTGTGCCCCTCCAAGATTAACTTACTTCCTACGCCACTGCATGTCAACGAATTCTGTATATATAATGTGAGTGGTGTGCATAACTTCCTGGCGGAGGTCAAAATATTCTTTTTATTGTTATTTTAATAACTTTTCAGGGCAAAGAAAGGACTCGAAGTGCAGTTAAGCCCTGCATACTGTATATATACTAACTCAAAAACCGATGAAGGGCAATTCCATGCTTAAATGCTTGATGTGGATATTTCACGTTAGTCAACAGTCCTTATAGGATAAGAAAATTATATCCTTGAAGCCTACATTTTTGGGAAATATCTATTTTCAGGCAATTTTTTACAATCATTTCGATTTTTTTACACATTCTACAGAGCACTTATTAAAGGAAGTACATTATGTGAAAATGATAAAACTTTAGACTTTCAAATAATAGGTTTCGGCGTGTCTTTTTGCGAAAATATCCAATGTAGGATTACAAATGAATATTAAAAATGAACATTTCATTAAGTCCTGATGTTTTCCTTATGTGAAAAAGTCATTTCTACAAAATCTTATTGACAGATTTGAGATGTAATGTCCGTTACAAAAATCACTATTTTTAATGTTGTATCAATAAAAGAGCAGCTAGCACCCTCTATACTTGCCTTCTCTTTTTATTCTTTCTGTAAGACTTAACTTGATAATCGTTTACTCCATGCATCTGCCTCGATTTTCATATATTTTTGATGTAACGGACATTACATAATGGACATTACGTAACGGACATTACTTTCTTTTGTTAACTAAGCTATAACCTGAGAAAACAGCCGCCTCTTCTCGCTCTCCCCCTCACGAAAGAGACGTCTGAGCAACGAGCCAAGAAATTCCATACTGATGACGTAAATCTACCGAGGGTAGTAGCGCTGATTGGTTACTTTGTAATCATACGATAATTAATTCAAAACTCGGCTCGACCAAGATCAACTCCGACATCATCCCTGTCTGAAATAACAAAGTTAAAGCTTAGTTTTCGCCAGCAAAGAAAGATAGATAAATAGTTTTGCTAAAGCGAGTTTGAGTTGCAATAAACAGCAACATTTCCCATCGAAATTGAACGATTTTGCCAGACATCGAGCGCCACATTCCTGTCGAGACTTCAAACTGTCGTAACGTAGCAACGAAGGTTTCAAATTTCATTCAACAGTTTGAAGTCTCGACAGAAAGTGGCGCTCGATGTCTGGCAAAATCGTTCAATTTCACTAGGAAAATGTTGCTGTTTCTTGCAACTCAAACTCGCTTTAGAAAAACTAACTATCTATCTTTCTTTGTTGGCAAAAACTAAGCTTTAACTTTGTTATTTCAGACAGGGATGATGTCGGAGTTGATCTTGGTCGAGCCAAGTTTTGAATTAATTATCGTATGATTACAAAGTAACCAATCAGCGCTACTACCCGAATCTTGGTAGATTTACGTCATCAGTATGGAATTTCTTGGCTCGTTTGCTCAGACGTCTCTTTCGCGAGGGAGCGAGCGAGAAGAGGCGGCTGTTTTCTCAGGCTAACAGCTCAGCAATCAAATTTAAGACATAAATATTTAAATATGTTAGGGTTCTATTAACAACCATGGTACCTATAGGATCGTGGAGTTGGAAAAAAGATGTGGGAACTGATTTAAAAAAAAAGGATTTTCGATCATTAAGCAGTGTATCTATATTAACACTTCTTAACAATCCTGCAATGTCTGGCAAAGGGCTTGAAACCACACCAATAACTACAGTACCCGCACTAGCGAGCCTAACAAGGACACAGTAATGTAACTACGACCTTTGGAGGGTGTAGCTCCGTCGGAGAGGGTTTGCCCTAATAGCTGAGGAACAGTTTACAGGAACAGGCGATCCACCAAGACGGGTGCGGTCTTATAGGTAGAGCAGCTCCAGGCAAGCCTAAACTCCCAACTAACTTGTAGCAATGTTGCCGAGAATTACCCTCTCCTAACAGAACTACTGTCACACATAAAGTGGAGAAGTAACTTACCAAATGATAATCAATGGTTCCGAAATTACCATACCGACCTGGACCTAAGAAAGCCACCAGGGGCCAACCAACAGCGAAATGGCGAAAGCTGCATTTGAACAACCAACCTCCAGGTGACCATCATTGACCGGAACCTGTACGCACAGTCAGAAGCCAAAGGCCTACGCCTGCAACATAGACAAGCAACAAACGGGCCCTTTCCAGAGCAGGTAGACAGGTACAAAGCAAACAATGGCAGGCAACGAGCTGGACTAAAGAGCAGCTGAAGAGCCCAATAGACTAAAATTACACTACGCAAAAATCGGATAAGCCGGTACCGTAAAGCACAAGCTACAACACATCACAGCACACTACAGCACATTTTCTCAGAGTAGCCAAGAACACACCCTACAAACTAAGTTATCACCCAGAGTAGCCGGGGAACAGACCAGATGTACTGGCGCGAAACAGAAACTACCAACAGCTAAGCACAAACTACAACTACTACACAAAATGACAGCACACTACTGCACATTTTCTAGGAGTAGCCAAGAACACACCCTACATAAGTTATCACCCGGAGTAGCCGGGGAACAGACCAGATGTACTGGCGCGAAACACAGAAGCGCACCGGGAGGACCCGAGGACCCCCAACACGACTGTGCAACAGCGGGGGGCACAAATACAGACCTCCAACGTCATGTATGGCAAAGTTGCACAGTACGGACCCACACACACTAGCAGCAGGCCAGAAGGCCACAGCTGAACTAGTAGACCCCCCACACGACTGTGCAACAGCAGGGGGCACAAATACAGACCCCCAACGTCATGTATGGCAAAGGTACGTGCACAGTACGGACCCACACACACTAGCAGCAGGCCAGAAGGCCACAGCTGAACTAGTAGACCCCCCACACGACTGTGCAACAGCAGGGGGCACAAATACAGACCCCCAACGTCATGTATGGCAAAGTTGCACAGTACGGACCCGCACAACGACATCGCCAAACAGCTAAAGAGACCCCCACACAACAGGGGAATGGCAGGGGAGCACAAATACACTTCCCCAGAGACAGTACGGCAGCAGAAAGCACAAAACAGTCCCCAGCGACTGTACGACAGCAGTAAAGCACACCTACAGGCACCCGCAACTGCAGTAAGCAAAGTAGCACAAGGAGCTCCCCGCAACTGCAGCTGACAGCAACTTAGCACAACGCAGAAACTCAGCAACAGTATGACTGCGAGGCCCCGTAGGACAAAGGCAGACACCCATGGTACAGGAGGACAAAGGCAGTCACCCAACCGGGTAGCGTAGGACAAAGGCAGTCACCCAGGATAGAGGAGGACAAACACGGCCTCAGCAACTGAGGGATAATATTAAATAGCCCCAACGCAAAGCGGATCCCCCGCAACTGAAAGACAGCAAGGAGCATTAGCACAAATGCAGACCCCCCACCAGCAAGACGAGTACAGCAAAGTAGCGCACAAGCAACCATGTAGCAACTGTACGACAGCAAGGTACATTAGCACAAATGCATTCCCCCCGCAACACTATGATAGCAAAGGTAGCAAACATGCGATCACCTAGCAAAGGCACGATAGCAAGGTACAAAGTACAAAGTACAAAAGCAGTCCCCGGCAACAATATAATAGTAAAGTAGCACACCGGCAACCCCCACGCAACTGTACGATAGCCAGGAACATAGCCACTGGAAAGGGAGAGGGCTGTGAAACTCCGCTCTGAAACAATAGAACTTCCGGTTTGATGTTAAAAATTTCACGCCAGAGCGTCACGTGATCTTGAACCGGCATGGCCAGTGTATTCTTTCATATGGCTTTAATACATTAGATTATAACCTTGTTCTTCGTTAAACGGCACGATGTCGGTTATGGTGACTTCTAAAAATCCACAAGAAACATGATATTTACAAGTCCAAAGGAGTACCCTTGTATTTCGTTAACAAAATTCGGTAGGAATTCGGTTTTTGACGACCTACGAACTTAAGACAGCGACAGTGCTGTATAGTGTATACTGTAGTCCGTCATTTTTATGACAAATTTTATATTTTACATTGATTCTGCGTTAATTTTAGACATTAGTTTATTCAATAATATGATTGTGTGCACAAAGAAATCACCTCAAAAAGATCAGATTGGTTTTAACAGGACCGTGAGAGTTTTTAAGTCGCGCATTTCTCAAATAAGACGTAAACAAATATATATGGTGGTGCATCGTTGTGTAGATGATCGGCGTTCGGTTTCATGATGGACTTTATCGTGACATTAAAATGATCATCCCTTGAACATTACACAATCGTATCAAGCGTTTAACTCATGCATGGCTCACTCAAATAATTCACACTCTGGCATTGTGAGCAAATTAGCCGTAGCGGCGAACTATTTTCTCTCCGCCGGACTAATTATTGTAAACAAACATTTATAAGATTCTCAGCTACAAAAATCTGGGAAAATATTCCCAGTGATTTAAAAACCCTTTCTGTTTCAATGTAAAAAATATTAAGTCACCAAGGTTGATCTGAATTTCATTCTCGTATTATACAATGTCTATTTTCTTACTTCGACACGATCTTAAGATTTCATCCTCTGCTGATCCCCAACTTATTAATATGTTCAAGGCAGTGATTAAACTCGAAAGCTTTATACTTTAATTACACTCTCACATATGTATATTCTTTCATAAAATATTTTGTTTTATATTTAACTCTGATTTATTTATGTATCACTATGTAAACTTTGTATTTTTCATTGTAAGTATTAAAAATAGTGTGAATAAATTGAAATTATAATAAATCGCCGCATGTCTACAAATTATTAATAAAAGAAAACCAAGGAACAACGTCAGTCGAAAAGCATTTGTCGTCTCCGTGCCATTATTAAATCGGAGTTTTGCACTTTTGTTGTCAGATGGCAATGTTTCTTAATACTTTAGTTATTCTAATAAACTGATACGCATACGACAATTGCCAGTCCTCACCGTTGTTTATGAAACGCAATACACCAGACATTTAGTGCATTTAATATTCAATGAAAGCAACTCAACTTACGACATATAATTTAGCACAACCATTCACATTAAGACAAAAGCGAATTTTAGTTTTAGTTGTACTGTTGGCAAAACAGTATTGTATCATTATTTTACCTCGGCTCTCACCGTGTTCGGTCGGACCATTGATCGTTTATTCGAATTTACTGCACTTTATTAAATATTCTTTGCAAAGGGAGTTTTCATGAGGGACCATCTATGCATATAATGTCCAAATGAAGTGGAATTTATATCGAAACCATCACGGAAGAACTTCGTTGTAGCACTTGTAGGTACGCGCCTCGCTGCTCTAATGTAAAATATTGCTTTTTAGTGCTCAATCATGCAGGTTCAACGTCACGTGATCTTGAATTTGGCGAACAATAACATAAATCTCAGTCACGCCCACTTTCACAGCCCTCTCCCTTTCCAGTGGCTATGCCAGGAACAATAGCCTAAATGCAGTCTCCCAGCAACAATATGATAGCAAAGGTAGCAAACATGCGAACACCCAGCAAAGGCACGATAGCAAGGTACAAAGTACAAATGCAGTCCCCAGCAACAATATAGAATAGCAAAGTAGCATGCCTGCAACCACCTAGCAACTGTAAGACAGAAAGGAACATTAGCACAAGCAGTTACTGCCCCCCCCCCCCCACCAGCAACAATATGATGGCAAAGTAGCAAACAAGCAACCACCCAGCATCTGTATGATTGCAAAGTAGTGCAAACGCAGTACCCGGGGCCCGCAAGTGTAGCCCCGCAAGGAACGCAAATACCAACCCCGCAACGATTGCAGGCACAAGGGTCACCAGCAGCAACACAAATCCTACGTGCACGACTGAGCGAGCTGAAGCCAAGGACTGGCAACGGCTCAACCACCTGGACGCCTTAACACGGGGTGGGTGGGTGGGTGGTAGCGAAGCGTCACGTACGGCAGTCAGTACACGAATGAGCTCTGAGCCACTACGCACATTAACTTAGCCAAGGGGTTCTACTGGGGGTATCAAATCCACTAGCCCCAAGGGACCTGTGGAACAACAACACATACACATAGCATGATGTTAATTATTATTATTTCATAAATCCATTATAACTCTATTGCATGCATGTATTCAAATATTGTTATTTCTCGAAATTATGACTTCTTAATTAACATTTTACATGTAATTGAGGTTTTTAAACACAAATTTACAGTGCTTGCATACTCTACTTTATTTTATACAAAAAATGCTGAAAACTATTTGGTTGTATGTTCAAAAATATTATAATAGATTAAATTATGTTTTAAATCTAATCATCTATCAAATTGTGTAACTTTGTGATCAAGAATCATTAAATAAAAGGCACGAGACAAAAGTGTAATGTCCGTTACGACTAACTTCTTATTAACCGAGAGCGCGGTCATTACGGAAAAATATCAGACCGAGGTCTTGACATTACAGACCGAGCCCGTAGGGCGAGGTCTGTACATAAAGACCGAGATCTGATATTTTTCGGTAATGACCAAGCGGACGAGGTTAATAAGACGTTTATTATATGGCATTTTGAAACAACACACCTTAGATTACCTTGTCAATAGTGTGACCTGGAGCGTGTGACATAGACTCATCGTTTTCAATGTTGTTGCTCTTGTTTGTCATCGCTTTCGGAATCCTAAAACTCACTGCCAGATTGCTCATCGTCCCACTCATACATAATTTAGTACTCAGGTTATTGAATTCACAAACATTTTGCGGTTTTCTTTCATTATTTAGTTGCAAACAACATGTCTGCCAAAATCCCGTAATCGATGTATTAAAATATAGGCATGTCTTTTCTGGAGTAATGTCAGTTACACAGTTGTAATTGTAAATATGTGGAATTTGACAACATACTTTAAAAAATAGGAACACAATGTGTGTATGTGTCCCCTGACGTATTTGAGAAACTCAGGACTACACGTGTAAAAATAGGTTTGGCATGCTGATAACTTCAAAGTAATTGAAGTTACTCATGTAGAAAATGCATCACTAGAAAATGACTCACTACATTGTAATTGATAAATATTATTATGACTTGAAACCATCTCAGGTTTGATAGATTTACTTATACAGCTACTGTACATATAAAGACCATTAACATTCAAGAAAATTAGCCCCTGTGTATAAATGAGCAACATAGCTATATACAGAGCTACGGCGTGCTTTTCTCAAGATTGTTGTGCGAAAGGAATTTAACGTCCCCTAATGTGATATGTGTATTAGCCGTGAGAATATTTAGTTATATATAATGTAGTACGATTTAGAACAAGGTTAAGCCTATATAACGCGCCTACCATTTACTAACTTACTCAGCTTAGCTTCTTACTGTTTCACAACGTTCACTGATCTTACCCCCTGTTCAGACTAGGTGCCCGAGTACGGTGCCCGGGCACGGGCACTAATGTGAACACGACTCGTTTTCGCGGTGCCCAACTCAAACTAATCAAAACTTGGCACCGTGCATTGAGGTAGTACCCAGGCACCATACCCGGGTACGGGCACTAATGTGAACACGTCTTCATTGCTCAAAGTTGTGCCCACGCTTCTTAATCAATATTCTTTGTAATTCGGACGCTTAAAGCAACAAAATAGCTGAAAAAGCAACAAAATAGCTGAAAAAGCCATGAAAAGCTTTCTGTGTGAACGCTTATCAGATCCAGTGTCCCGTACCCGAGCACCGTAGTCTGAACAGAGGGTTAGTTTTTCGCAAGTTTACAACGTTTTTCTGTAAAAATATATATAATGTAAAATTATTTAATACAGCCCAGTACTGTGGAAGACCTTTTACCACAAAGAGTGGAGAACAAAGATGTCTCTATTCGAAAGATTTGTATCTCATGAGTGAAAGAAATACTAGACATTTGAACTTGAAGAAATAGCAGGAGAGTCGTTCAACAATTTCTGTTGATTAAAGTGTTTGTTTAAACTTAGAAAAAACTTCAAAGCTGCATGTGTATTTACAATAGCCACTCGACTATGCTCTAAAATATCCATAAATTAGCATACTATTCACGACAGTCCTTTTAATGCTCGCTGAATAAAAGTTAGCAAAAAGCAACCATATTCAAGTGACGTGAAAGAGCGAGTAGAAAAAGTAGAACGGGTGGGAAGAAAGAGAAATTCAAGGTGGTGGCAAGCTAGAGGAGTGCGAAGAGACAGAAGCAAGAAAGGAGGCAGCATGCTTTATACAATAACATATATACTACGCGAGCCCTGATTGGTCAATTGCCGTGTTTGGATCAGAGAATCCATGCAAACACGGAAAATTCCCGCCTAAACGATTTTTGTATCTACTGCGCATGCGCGAGTAGATACTGATGCTATCGTGCGCAATCTCGTTCCCAGAGCCCACGTTCCCCACCGGGGAAACGAGAGACTCTGGGATAATCCGTTTCAAATCACAGGATTCTTGTTATTCCGGTTGAGGTACGCATGCGTAAATATCCGAGCGGAATCTGGATAGTATGTTCTCCTTGTTTGACTTTTTTACACTGGAGCAAAAGCATCCGGATTCACATTGTTTTTTATGCCCATGAGGATGAAAACCAAAATAGTGAATGAAAAAGATGTCCAGCAATGTCATCAAAATTATAGAGCAACCATACATTAATTGTTCTTCAAGACATATGCATACATGCAGTAAAAGGTAGTAAGAAGAAATGTTTGCACATTATGACACAGATTTTGCATGACATTGACAACTGCAGCATACAATTTTACTCCATTAATACTGTATAGACTTAACAGTTCACGCTCTCAACATAGCCTGTCACTAACATTTGACTACTGTATTTTGTCATCTACAGTACATCGACAATATGCTATTTAATAGCATATTTCGCTCGTGGACTACCTTTCAAGAGTTCCAAGCCCGGACAGGTGGTCACCCATTTAAATACTAACTCAATCCAATTGGACTTCACTCTGGTCCTCAGTGGGGACAGGCAGTGGTCTAATTATAGTCATAAAGTATGGTAGTAAAGCTTTAAGTGGGCCAATCAAATTAATATTAACTCACAAAATTTGACTTAATTGACTATAATACAGTATTTAAATATCTTTGTTACAACAATTTGTCAAACAATAATGCAATCTAGTTAGAAGGTAAAGGAAATCACTTGAGATAACAAGCATCTCTAGTATTACTGCTGTAATATTTTGTGAATCCGGATACTTTTGCTCTAGTGTAAACGGGGCCTAAGTATGAATCGTAGGCAATTCTTAATTGTAATGTGCTAGACGTTGTTGGAAATATGATAAAATGTTTTTGAAAGCAAATTAATGGTCATTGCATGGACGATTTCATATTCAGACGAGGCAATTTATATGGCCAACATTTCTTCTGATCAAGCTTTGTAAACTGACAAGACTGTGCGTTGCCAAACAGAAATGGATGACCTTCTCCTAAGAAAACAAAGTTAGCTTCATGGTCAAGCAACAATGTCCAAAATCTAGCCAGATATGAGTAGAGTTGTTAGTGCTGAAGAGAAATTGTATTTTTAACAATTGGTGAAGAACTTTTTAACTGATTAAGCCAGACACGTCAGTACTGTAAGTAATTCTTTAATAGTGAAATGAAACTCCTTACAACACAAAATTCCATTTTCTGTCTGCAATATTGAACGAAATGTTCAACAGATTTTTCTTTATTGATACCTTGAAAATAAATGCTGTAGCTTGTTGGTTATTGCGATAATTTCATGCTGAAAAGATGGGAAAAGCTATTCTAGACGTTCAAATTTTGAAAGTTTTCTGGGGGGGGGGGGGGGATGTGCCCAGACCCCTCTACTAGCCACCCTGTCAGGGACCTTAGCCCCTGTGTCAGGGAACTCCTGGTGGCACCCCTGCTGCCATAACGTTATGACTATAGCTTTTAGTACCATAGCTTTAATAGTCAAACTATTAGCGCACTGCCTCTCACCACTGAGGACCAGTGAGAAGTAAAGCCCAATTGGGATTGGAGTTAGTATTTGAATGGGTGAGTGGGTGACCATTCATTGGAACTCATGCCATATATGAGTAGAGTTGTTAGTACTTAGCCTTCTGCACCTTACTGGCTTTACTCTGAGTTGAGTGAGTTCTTTTTTAAAGTTAAAACACAGCATGGCCTGTGAGCATAGACAATTTTGTCAAAAATCTTGTTCAGCTCTAGATCTAAATACAAGGTTGTTACAACTATACAACTCCATCAATTTTGTCAAGAATCTTGTTCGAATCACCTATGAATACAAGGCTGTTACTGACTTACTGACATGTACACAGTTGCATCATTGCTTTTTCCATAGTAGATATAGGCTTAAAAAGCAGTAGATACATGCACGCCTGGGTGTGCCTATTTTTGAAAATGTTGGACAGTATATGGACATTCAATAAATGGTTCACCTTTACGACAGCAAACTCGATCGTATTCAAATATTTGTCAATGTTTAAATTCTCAGTTGACACCATGCACAGTTATAATTATGATCTCCAATTTTAGTACACTTCAATCCAAATAAGAATATTTACAACTTGTACGATCTTTCTATTGATCGTAAAGAATAATAATGTATATCAGATATCGTAATGCACCAATCAATGTTAGTCCTGGGGGGACACTGAATTCTCCCCGAGGGTGGGGTACTTTGGTCAATTTTGATTGTAGCCAAGGAAGACTGGGCATGAGTCTGTTGCTGCTAAGATAGGAAGGTAGGTAGGAAGGAAGGAAGGAAGGAAGGGAGGAAGGAAGGAAGGAAGGAGACCTCGTTTCGAAAACGTATCAAAAGTTTTCCGTACATGTAGCTTTCGTTCTCCTGTCAAAATGGAGTCGTCATAAGAGCCCAAGGTAATTTAAGCATATCCAACATCTTATTAAGTTTAATATATGCATCTGTTGATATTATCAGTGCATCAATGATGAAATATTTATAATTTCTTATCTTTTGATTCTTTTTTGCAAAATGTTTCTGTAAAAACGCATTGATCTTTTGAGATGTTGTTTGTTGACAAAATCTGCAATCTGTGGAGAAATATATCATCTCACTTTTGGTTTATACGTATATTTACTTGTCATAGCACAGCTAATAGGGTGGGGAATTTGATAAATTTTGACTTGGAATTTTGTCCCAAGGGAGTGGCATTTGAAAAATTTTAACGATAAAATGTCAAATCCCCACCCTTTGCCCGACCCCCCCTCCCTCGGGACTAACATTGATAGGTGCATAACCAGCAAAGTGGGAATTGCAGTCATAGGGGCTGTTTATATGAGAGGCGAGCCAGCCCGGTAAGCGGGATAGCCCGGTAAGCGAGATAATTTCTGGCTCGCGTTTATATGAACGAATTTCATCCCGCCTGGCGTCGGCATCGCTTTGAAAAATCATCCCGGTGTTACGCGAAATTTCTGACCTGCGAAATTTCTGACTTTTGTATTTCTGCTCATGCGCAGAGATATGCATAATTGATTTTTGCTCATAAATTTCGCAAGTGTTCAAGCTGCAGAGAAGCGTGCGTCTTAAAAGCTTTCTTTACAAGTTAAATCGTCGTTAAATGGCTAATTTTACAACTGAGACTGCTGTTAACATTGCATCGATAAAGCCTCAAACGAAGATGAGTAAACAAAAGGTATGTAGAACTTGATTTAGTCAGATCAGATTGTTTGTCTATTTATTAAAATTGTGTCGATACAGAATAACACAGATGACACTAGTATAATTATTTTATCTCGTATTTTCAATGCCAAGAAAGAATGCGAACTTGTGTAGGAGAAAAATCATTCACTAGCAGTATTATATGGTTAGTTTATTAAAAAATGTTCTTGGTATGTCATAAAAATAGGTTTCTGTGCAAGATGTTCTGAAATTCCTGAAGTCAGGACGCCAGATTCCTGCACACTTCGCCAATCTGGACAAGGCCACGAGGAGAAAAAACCTTCCACGCGCTTTCAGAATTCTCAAGAAACCTTGTGTATGAAGGTATGATAGTAACCTAGCTCCCAAGGCCTTTTCTTGTGTGCATGATTTTTTGTTTATTAAATATGATTAGTATATAAAATTTAAAACCAATTTTGACTTTTTTTCATCAATATAGTTGTTAAAATATTATTTTCTTGACTTTGGGTGGATCTGTGATTGATTTTATTCTTACTGGATTTACTGGAAATATTTTGCTTGGTACCATTGTGACCAGAGGCCAATTTCCTCGCCAAAGATTTGCAATGGATAATCTAATAGACTATGATTTATATTATACTTACTGGATATTGTTGCTTGGGCTTAAGCGTTGCTTGGTATCATTCATTGGAAAGCGAATTCCAACTTATTGAAAGCTATAAGCTGTAAGTTACACAACACAGTGAGAGACTGTAAATATCTTAATGATCTGTTTACACTTTTAGATTGAGTCAGGGCCAGCAGACTACCTCTTAAATGTTTACTTATGCCATGTAAACTAGAAGAGTTATGGACACTGCCCATTTCTTGACTCTTCACCTAGGGAACCATTCAGCTTTTGTTTAACATTTTGTCTAAGCCATTGACTTAGCGCATCATAAGACCTGAGTCAACAAGTCCAGGAAGATGATATATACATGCATGACAATCAAGGCACTAACTATATGGAAGATGATATTTACATGCAATGCATGACAATCAAGGCACTAACTCAGTGATATATACATGCATGACAATCAAGGCACTAACTATATGGAAGATGATATATACATGCATGACAATCAAGGCACTAACTATGATACTAATTTTAGAATTAAGTGACACTCTTTACTACATTGGTAATCGTGGTAAGAAAGCTGAAAACCAGTCAGTGCCCAAAAAAGCAAAGGTGCTATTCAGCAGGGATGAGGTTAGTATAGTATATATTATGCAATGAAAGTATCAGTGTTCATGACAATGTTTGTAAAATACTTAGACCATTAATTAAGGTGAATGACTCGACTTCATCTCAAGTGCTTGTTGCAAAATTAATTGTTATAGATTGACCGTGTACTTAATGACATTCATGGCAATGGGACAGCAGGGGGGCACATGGGTGAGAAGCGCACGCAGGCAAACATTGCAGAGCGCTTCTATTGGAGATCAATCACCGAAGATGTAAAGGAGTTTGTAAGTGTGCAATACTCTCATGTGTGTCACTTTGTTAACATTACCCATAAAATAGTATAAAATCACCCATAAAATACCACACAACTCTGAACATTGCATTGTTTTCAGATTGCAACTTGTCCTCAGTGTCAGAAGGTGCAGAAGATCAAGACAATGGCGCCTGAATTGAAGCCAATTTATGTATGTCTCCTAATAATATTATTGCATCAACCCAATGTCTTAAAATAGATGTTATCCAAATGAGGATGTCGATGATTAATTTGGACTATTTTCTTTTGCTTACAGGCCAAGCAACCCTGGGAACTTATTGGTATAGACCTGATTGGTCCATTCAAAGAAACCTCAACGGGTTTTAAATACGTCCTGACAGGGACATGCCTCTTCTCAAAGTGGGTTGAGGCTGAGCCTATAAAGTCGAAATCAGCAGAATGTGTGTACCAAGGCTTAGTGAAGTGGATTCACCGCTGGGGTGCCCCACGTAAGATTCTGAGTGACCAAGGGAAAGAGTTCAATAATAAAGTATGTACTATTTTATTAATCCTTATCTGAAATTGCTATATAGCAGGACCTTTGTGAAATTCACTTTATGTGACAAAGCCATAAACTTAACTATTTAAAATATTTCTTTCAGATGCTGAATGAATTAATATTCCAAAAGTTCAACATTCGTCATCTTGTCACTGCTGCCTACCATCCCCAAACAAATGGTCAAGATGAGCGCACCAATGGTACCCTGAAACGTCATCTTTCAAAGGTATACGGTAATCTAGATTAAAATATCTTTAATATTACCATATGTTCTAATGAGCAGGAGTGAAATAAAACATTTCAAAAAAATGACAAATTTTTTAATAGCAAACATTTTTTAATAGCAAACATTTGCTATTAAAAAATTTGTCGTTTTTTTGAAATGTTTTATCTTTAATATTGTAGTTACCAAATTACCCAAATTAGTAGAAAACAATGTCACAACTAAAGGTATTAAGTTTGCTGTACAAGCTATACACTCAGAAAAGGTATCTGAGGTCCAGACAGGACTCGAACCCGCAACCTTCTGATTTCTAGATATTGATTTCTAGATATTGAAAGTTAAATTTTTTGTTTCCAAAGCTGGGATATCGATACCAGCATAACATTTGGTTACCAGATTCAAAATCCTGGTACATCCTTGGATAATGCTCAAAAATTTAAATTTCACACCCTGAATTACCATAAACACTTAAAAAAGTGCAAACAATAATATTAAACTTTTGATCTTCTAGTGATTTGGTTAAAATCAAAGCCAACTGGGACGTGACATCATGGAGATGCCTGCAACCTAGCCACTGTAGACAGCTTGATAGCTATAACTGTGGTGTATATGTTTGCTATGCGAGTATTTTAAAGATAAATTTTTAAACATAATACATATTTTTATAGAGATTTAATGTAGATTCTTAGATTATAGGACAACATATGCAGTGTTGTCTTGTGATACCACACAATGTACATGCATGTTAATTTTGCCATTTCCACCATATTAACAGTGTTCAGTTTGTAATTTGACATGTAATTTAACCATATAATATTTTACTATGTTGTATAGTTTGCACGCTGTCTCATTCAAGGAGTAGATATGACAAAACAAGTTAATATGTCTACTCAGCAAAAACACGTTATTGTCAACCATATGTGGGTCTTGCTATGATGATGTTAACAGGTAAATCAGACTGTTTGTATTGTTTCACAATATACCAATCAGCAAAATTAACCTGGGAGAAAAAACATAATTATGTGCAGCATAGTCAAATAATGTAATATGATTTTTTTGTTACAGTGGAAGAAATCCAGGTGTCTGCAAAATCTGCAGGAAAGATGATGGTGATGACTGGCTGGGTTGTGACCGATGTGGTCAATTTTTCCATGCAAACTGCATTGGCGTGGACTTTGCAACTGCCCTTTCAGAAAACTTTTTATTGTGATGTACACTATTAGTTAACCCTAATACTATGTAAAAGTGTGTAGCACTATCTAACTGCAGAATAGAGTGAATGCAGTGAAAAACTGCAATATTTTTTTAAATGGCCTAAATATCAAGTAGCAGATAAATTGAAGATGTGTGGTTTAGAGTACGAATATTGGAGCGAAAGCCCTCGTGATGTTAACACCCAACCGAGACCTGTTGTGAAAAATGCAACATCAATTGGCCTTCGGCGGGATGTAGTACATAGCTAACCCCTGGATGTAAATATATGTAAATAGCTAACCCCTGGATGTAAATAATTATGTAAATATTTGCACAAAATCAAGATATATAATAATGAGGTTAAAAGAACATACTTAATTTTGTCTTTTTTGGTATTGTTTAAAGTAGTATCATGACAAGTTGAAAAATTACTGATAAAATCTTCCTGTAAGCCAAGGGGGGGGGGGGGGGGTGATACCAGGCCCAAGGGGCTTCCACCACTTGTGGTGGCATTTATTTGCTAATTTCTCAACATGTCATAGTATTATTGAAATAAGTCCATGATGACCTCGGTTTATTTTGTCCTCACCGGGTAATTTAATCACTAAATTCCCTTCCAAGTGGGAGATTTCTAATTTCTCCCTGATTAAAATTCATGAGGGAGAAATAGAATTCCACTTGCTTGGAAGGGAATTGGTGAAGAAATCACCAGGTTGACCTTGGATTAATATGAACTTCAATTTATATCTAAAATCTTATCCTGATTATTGTGGTTACTAACCAGATAGACTGCGCATGCTTAATAGTACCACGGCATGGTATTAAAAATGCCCTGGATAGTGTAGCAGTCAATTGTTGCTTACAACCTGGTGTTCTGTGTGTTACCAAAGAACGATAATGAGACTAGGGTGAAGTCGAGGATTTGGCACTTCCCCATCTGGTATCTCAAGTCGGAAGTTAATATCGATAACTGGATATGCAGCATTTACAACAACACATGTTGTGCACATATATCAACAAACCATATGTGGACAATGGTATATGGTTAAAAAGGTCTTATAAGTGTAGTGTCACATATTAGTTTGTCAATTGTCACGCATGTCCTATATCACTATATGGTCCTATATTTGGCCATAAACATTGCAATTTTCAAACATAAATTTGCTAAAAAACCATGTGTATTCTAAACTGATTCTCCAAGTATTCACGTACAAAAACAGAAAATTAACGTTCCTACCATGGATTTATGTTAAGAATGGAGCTAACCCACGGAAATCTTTCTGAATGTGAAATATAATTGCATCTTCTGTCCAAGTGCGCCATTGTGATTGTTAAAATATAAATGCCGAAGACTTTTACTGTAGTTATGGCCTAAAATAACTTCAGTTTGTATTTGTAAGCATTTATTCTTTAGCCATCTAGTCTTTGATAACGATACAAATTGAATCCAGTTTCGGAATACTTTTATAAACACCTTCTTTAATTAATAAACCTAGAAATAAGAAATTCGGCCGAGTCAGAAATTTCGCGGAGGTCAGAGATTTCGCGTCTACACGCGCGAAATCTCTGACCAGTCCCGCGAGGTCAGAGATTTCGCAGAGGTCAGAGATTTCGCTTGACACCGGTAAGCGGGCCAACCCGGTTAGCGATTGTTTTATACATGGGAAAATTTTCATCCCGCTTACCGAGATCTCGCCTCTTTCAAGTGAGATCTCGCTAACCGGGCTAGCCAGCTTGGCCATATAAACGCAGAGGAATTTTTAACAGGAAAATAACTACACAGTGAGATCTCGCTTACCGGGCTATCCCGCTTACCGGGCTGGCTCGTCTCTCATATAAACAGCCCCATAGAAGAAATATTTACAGTGCCCAGCAAAAAGCGCAAAATAAGACCATAAATGAGCTTGAGATACAAACGTTTCGTCGTGTCGAGCAACATAATCAGAGTGAGATGAAATGCCATGCACTGCCACTGAAAATGAGGTTAAAAAGTCTCCTAGATTTTCTATGTAAGATCTTTCTAAGAAATGACATTCCTCACTAGGTTGTACGAAGCGGCAATTAGTGATAAAACGGTTCAGATAACAATCGAAATAGAGTGAGGTTAGATATACTGCCGAAACAGAGAACGTAGGAGTCTAACGTTTCGAGCGAAGGCCCTTGCACTGGCCACTGCACTGGCAAGTTTGACTACTAGTAATGTCAGCAGAGGGAAAAAACTGTGCCATACAGAAGAAGCAAAGCGAAAGGAACTAGTTATCGAGTATCCTCGTGCTATATTTATCAGAATATAGAGCGATCTACAATTTAAGCCATATTATCTTAGTATCTTTCAAGTTTCTTACCTTTAAGCAGAGATCTGATTGATTAGGGATGTCGTTTAGAACAGTTCCTTCGGTAGAACAGACCCTTCGGTAGAACAGACAAGCAGTCTTGGGGAAAACACCGAAAATGACCAACGATTTAGTCTCCCTCGTAGCCGTTGTCAGGGTCGGTCCCAAACGCTCCCCAACCAACGGCTGCTCACTCGAGCACTACATTCCATTCCCGCATCTGACCAATCAGAGCAAGCCTTCCAAAATCTGGAAAGCCGACCTTCACCTTGGCGTGTCCTTGCCTCGGTATTTTGATGGCGAATTAATAGTTGGTGTAAAGTGTGATTTACGTTCAAACGTTTAAAATAAAAGATCTTGTAATCCCTCTATCAACGGAAAGCAGTTGTCCAATTTGTCCAAGGGAATACTGATGTTTGTAAACTTTCCTACCGAGTGTGGCAAATCGCTGATTTACCTAGTCTGCGAATGATTTACCAAGCGCCGATACAATCTCAGGTTTCTGGCCATGCTATATTGTAGTGGTTTCTCTCGCTTGTGAAGCTTTTAATATGCAAGAACAAGTTATTCACATACGAAGTCTTGGGATTTCTTCGGTTAGCTTGAGCAACATTGAAGAAAACAAATTAAAATACGTAGAAGAAGAAATATTCTCGATCGGTAGTTTATGCACACCTGAAGCACTTTATAAAAGAACGTCTGCGAAGGAGACTACCTGGACCTGCTACATTTCGCAAACACTTGTAGCCTTTTCAAAAGTTTTCGCACGGATTTATTTATATGAGCGGCAAGAACATAAGTAAAATACCATTCTTCGTAAATTTCGTGAACTTCTAAGCTAAACTACTCGAAATATTAACTTTCAAGTAAACACACTCAAAACTAGTCGCTCTCTTGTTGTTCACCTCATTTCCGTCGGGCTTGTGTTTACATCTTTTATTATTTCGCTGACGCTATAACTTCAACGCTTGTTTATCTGCATGTGGTGAAAGAGGATAATCGAAATAGCACTCTTCAAAAATTCGGTGAAGTTCTAAGCTATACTTCTGAAAATATTCGTGATTTCAAGTGCCGTGAAGTGCGCAGATATATTTTCAGACTTCGGAAATGCAATGTCAACACGGCCAACACTATTTCTCTGATGCCCACACGCTTCACATTGACTTTTACGCACCTTTGTTTGCATGGGCAGAAAGAACATAGTCAAAACATTATTCTTCGTTAATTTTGTAATGTTCTAAGCTAAACTTTTCGAAATATTAGCTTTCGATTAAACAAAGTTTACACAACATTTAACCAGACTGGAAAGTTTGTATTGCGCAACCTAGATCTAGGTTGCGCAATTTCGGACAAAATGCGCGTCCTGACGCGCAAATTTTGAAGATTTTCCTATCCGCCGCGCAATTTCGTAATGCGCGGCGCAATTTCGTAATGTGCAGCGCGATTTCGTAATGCGCCGCGCAATATTGCGAGCGCCCTGCGCCCTAACCGCGTAAGCGTGAACTAGACGACAGCGTTGACGATCTGAAAACGCTGGCCAGAGATGTGATCAGCCAGATGGAAGTTCGTTACAACAATAGCTTCTCTGACCTCAACCGGATGCTATCAAGATGCTTCGACTTTGCACTGCTATTTGTTGGGTTATGTGGAGCACGAGCTGAAGACTGGATCCCAGTGGACAACAAGAAGTTTTCCGAGCTTGGCGCAGATGAGTTTCGACGATGTGTCACCTACGTCTCACAGATGCCGCACATCCGCGAAAAGAATTTGGAGATATGCAGCGAGCTGTCGTCCACTGTGTTTTGGCGTCTGAAGAAAGTCCTCATTGCCGTGGTCTGGGGTGATATGTTTCACACACACTTCTGCAATTTCTTCAAAAAGATCGCCGTCAAAGATAACGTGGATTTCTCTTTGAAAGACCTGGTTGTCCCGGAAGGTGTGTTCGTGACAAAGTTCCTGGAGGGCACACGGCGACAATTCACCCTGTCAGAGGTCTTCGAAGTGGAATTGAGCAATGGTGAGAAGATTGAAGTCCTTTTCGACGAGGAAAATTATCATCAAATCTTTGTACACCGATGCGTCCTTTTACTCCGCTGTCGGTCAAGAGTTTTGCCTTATTTTTGATATATTTTATGCGAAGAGTGGAACAGAGGCGGTTGCAGAGTCGTTCTACAGGGTGGTGGATAAACAAGAAATGGAAGGTGGACAGAGCACGCGGGTACTTATGAATCGTTCGAAAGTAGATTGGTGTCTTCCGTCCGTTATTCAATGTGACTCGGCACTTAATGAGATGGCAAAACTTTACATCAACGGAGACAAAGATCTTGGCATAGCCAGTCATAGTATACCAGTCTACAGAGATCGACGATCATGGCAAAGGCACGAAGGAGAACTGTCAAAGGTTTTGGCACGCATTATAACTTCACGTCCGAAATTGCCTTTCCTCTTGTAATCTGGTAATCCTCGTGCCCACTTTAAAACCTTTCATTAACATTTGAACATTATTTATATTTGCTGAATTTAACTTGCTATATGTTGTATTTATCTGTTCTCTTTCTCCACGTTTTCAACTCAAAATCTCCTCCTTAACCACCACTGACCATCCGGTTGCTGAATATAAGACATTTTATTACTGAAAAACCTTCCTAAACCATCATCTGGTTGCTGAATATAGACATTTTATTACTGAAAAACCTTCCTAAACCATCATCTGGTTGCTTAATATAGACATTTTATTACTGAAAAACCTTCCTAAACCACCTTTACCACCACCTGGTTGCTGAATATAAACATTTAATAACTGATATACCTTCCTTATCCACCATCTGGTTGCTGAATATAGACATTTTATTACTGAAAAACCTTCCTAAACCACCATGACACCATCTGGTTGCTGAATATAGACATTTTATTACTGCAGAAGCTTCCTTCTTAACCACCAATTGCTGAATATAGACCTTTAAACCTGGTTGCACTTGCTCAATCATCATCACTTTGATCATCATGACATCACTTTTGGAGGAAGGTTCCTGATAAATTGGTTTCCCTGCTGATTTTGATCATCAATGAAGCGAATTTATTTTGTGCCTGCCTTTCATGTATCTTTGGACTTTGGTAAGATGTTATGATTATGAATGAATGAAAATATGTCACCAATGCCCAATGATGGTATTTACGGTATGTGTAGTGGTACTGATTTGGTATTTGCAGTGCTTGATCAGAAAGCAGAAGGTGAGTTAAAACTTGAGGTAAGTGGCAAGTGGGTGATTGTGGATTTGTGGTATACAAAATTATTGTTCACAAAGTGGCAATGGCGCAATGCTGTATAAGTCTGTAAGATCTCCCTAATGGCTAATGGTGCAGTATCGGTATCGCCGCTGTCGCCGCGCAAAACGGTATACTTTGCACGCACATGCTCAATAAAATGTCAACGCATTTGATATGAAGGAAAAAATTAAACGCGCAAATTTTCGTACCGGACGCGCAAACTCGAAAATTGGACGCGCAAAATATCGGAAAATTTTGATCTAGGTTGCGCAGTTTGCAAACTTTCCAGTCTGGCACAACAACGCTTGCCTCGTCGCTCGGCAAAGGGCTGGCGTTTAATTTTAGCAGTGATCATGCTGTAATCTCATTGGTTCATTATACAAAGGGAATGGAATGTAGTGCTCGAGTGAGCAGGTTGGGGAGCGTTTGGGACCGACCCTGACAACGGCTGCGAGGGAGACTACCAACGATTATGCATCAGTCAATTCCAGCTGCGACCATCCCCCCCCCCCCGGGACAGTGTGGGGCATTTCCACGCTTACTTGTCCCCACGGCCGGGCATTTGCAGCTGCGTGTTCACCCGGGGGCCGGGCATTTGTCAATATCGGGTTATTACCCCCGGGCATTTGTCGCTCACGGAGAAAAGACCGCGGCCACGAGTTTCCTTTGTTATATGCCAAAATGGACGACTTTATAATATCGGCAAGTGTAATGATATACGACACTGATTGATTAACTGATTAACTACATATAGCTTTATAAGACCAAGGTTCTGTAATCGGAACCCAGAATAGGATAGAGACTGAATAAAGAAGCACGAATCATAACATGGTGTCAGGCGGGAATAATATATAAACGAACAAAGCAAAGAAAACGATATGAGCAAGTTAAATCCGCCCAAAGAATTGCGTTTTCGATGGTAACCTCAGCAAAACTGGGAGCGCTGGAAAAAGGAATTCAAATTCTACATGACAGCTACGGAATCCAACGACAAAGGTGAAGATGTAAAAAACTTCGAGACTTCTCACAGCAATAGGAGAACGAGCGCGAGAGATCTACTACACGTTTACTTTCGCTGAAGAAGCAGATTCCATGAAGCTAGAACCAGTTTATAGCAAAGTTTGACGAATACATGAATCCCAAGAAGAATATTCCATATCTTTAGATTCAAGTTTTTCTCGTATAACCAAAGCGAAGGACAAAGCATTGACGACTACGTCACCGAACTGAAACTCAAAAGCAGTCACTGCGAATTTGGAACGCTAAAAGAGAGCCTGGTCAGAGACAGGATCGTCGCGGGTGTGAAAGAGAAGAAAGTTCAAGAAAGATTGCTACGGGAGCCAGAACTACCATTAGACAAAGCCATAAAACATCTGCCGAGCTGCTGAAGAAACAAAGAAGCAATCAGAGGAGATGCAGTCGAAAACGCCTCAAAATCAGATTGACCAACTACGTCACCGAAGAGGAAATTGGAAAGAGCATTACAAAGGTAAGCAAAATGAGCGAGGTCAACAAGAAGGCGAAAGAAAGGACTGTAGATATTGTGGTAGCCAACATGACAAAGGCAATTGCCCTGCATTTGGTAAAGTATGCAAAAAATGTGGAAAACGCAACCACTTTGCTAAAGTGTGCCTCTCAAAGCAAGTCGACGAAGTAAACCTCTCAAGTAGCAGACATTCTAGTGATTCCAGTGACGAAAGCATTGACGACTTCTTCGTTGGCTCCGTCCAAAAAAGAAAAGAAACAACAAATTGCCAAACACAAGAAGAAACTACGCGATATCAAGTGGAGATGTGTGGGAAACAAGACAACCTGAAAGCTTGGACTGTATCAATTAACACCTCCGGATTAGATGTCGAGTACAAAATAGATACCGGAGCACAAGCCAATGTAATTCCGCAAAAACCTGTATCAACGCCTACCAAGAAAGCCAAGGCTACGACAAACGAAGGAGAAACTGTTTGCGTATGATGGATCAGAAATTCCAGTAGCGGGTAAGTGCATTGTCCGCATGAAACCGAAAGGAACGAACGATTATCCTGTTCAGGTTTTTGTTGTGCCAATTAAGTCTTCTGCGATTTTGGGACTTGAAACATGGTCAACGCCTCAACCTCGTCAAACGTATATCGCAGATAAAACAACCGAGTAACAACATTCCGGAAGAATATTCAGATATATTTGGAGATATTGGGTGTTTGTCTGGAGAACATCACATCAATTTGGCTCCAGAGGCCATTCCGGTGGTACACCCTCCGCGTAAAGTACCGTACCTACTGAAAGATAAGCTCAAGACCGAGCTTGAACGTATGGAAAGTAAAGAAATCATCGACAAAGTAGATGAACCGACAGATTGGGTAAGTTCTCTGGTGATAGTCGAGAAACCCAACGGAAAGCTACGCATATGCCTCGATCCGCATGACCTAAACAAGGCAATAAAGAGAGAGCACTACCCAATGCGAAACGCTGAATCCATTATGGCAGAGATGGCTGACGCCAAGTTCTTCACCAAGCTAGATGCCTCAAGTGGTTATTGGCAGATAAAAGTCGACGAAGAAAGTTCGAAGATCCTCACGTTCAACACTCCATTCGGAAGATACAAATTCAAGCGACTTCCGTTTGGCATTCTAAGTGCAAGCGAAGTATTTCAAAAGAAGATAGTCGAGATAATCGACGGAATAAGTGGCTGCGCAAACGTCCAAGACGACATAATCGTATGGGGAAGGACCAGAAACGAACATGATGACCTTCGCCTATCGCAAACGCTAGAAAGAATCACCAAGTCAGGATTAAAGCTCAACAAGGAAAAATGCGTCTTCGGGGTGACAGAGATGACCTTCCTTGGCCACATATTTTCAGACCACGGAGTAAAACCAGATCCGGCAAAGATCACAGCGATAAGGGACATGCCAACACCGACAAACAAGACCGAACTGCAGAGATTCTTAGGGATGGTAACATATCTTGGAAAGTTTATCCCAGACCTCTCGTCCAAGACAACAAGTTTACGCCAACTACTAGAATCAAGCGTTGAATGGCATTGGACCGAGCACCAAGACAAAGCTATCACGCAGTTAAAGAAAGCAATATCATCAAGCCCAACTCTCAAGTATTACGACCCTAAGTTAGAAACCATGGTTCAGTGGATGCATCAAAGTACGGACTGGGAGCTGTTCTACTGCAGAAGCACGAATCATGGGCCCCAGTAGCCTACGCCAGCAGGTCCTTAACGAAGACTGAACAAAACTATGCGCAAATTGAGAAAGAGACCCTGGCAATCGTATTTGGTACTCAACGATTCCATGATTACATATATGGCAAGTATTTCACAGTTGAATCCGACCATAAGCCTCTACAACCAATCTTCTCAAAGCCAATTGCAAGTGCACCTCCACGAATCCAGCGATTCCGATTAAAACTCCAGAAATATGACATGAAGATACACTTTACGCCTGGAAAGAACTTATCTATCGCTGACGCTCTCTCAAGAGCGTATCTACCTCAACTGCCAGAAGACGAGCTCAATCTCGAGAGCCAGGTGCACATGGTTCTATCCAACCTACCGATATCAGACACGATGCTGCACACATTTCAACTTGAAACCAGTAAAGACGAGGTACTACAGAAGCTACGAAATGTCATAATTGATGGATGGCCAGATACTAAGGCACAGCTGCCAAATGAACTAACACCATATTTCGCATTTTCGACATGAAATCAGTGAAGCTAACGGTATCCTGATGCAAGGAGAACGAGTGATAGTACCATCAACCTTTAGAAAAGAAATGAAGCAGAGAATACACGAAGGCCACCTTGGGATAGAGAAGTGCAAGTGCAGAGCAAGAGAAGCATTATTCTGGCCCGGAATAAACACAGAGCTAACAGAGATGATCCAAAGATGCAGCACATGTCAAGAACAACGCAAATACCAGCAGAAAGAGCCTCTGATGCCACACATCCCTCCTACCAAGCCTTGGGAGAAAGTGGCAACCGACCTATTCAAATTTAAGAAGAACGACTATATAGTTGTGGTCGACTATTACTCCAACTACCCTGAGATTGCAAAGCTGGAGAGTACTACTAGCCAACAAATCATCGAGAAACTAAAATCCATATTCTCAAGACACGGTACACCGAACAAAGTAATGTCGGACAATGGCCCACATTACAGCAGCAAGGAGTTCAAAGAGTTCGCAAGGAAATGGGAATTCACACACATCACGTCAAGTCCAAAGTACCCAAAGTCAAACGGAATGGCAGAAAGAGCAGTTCAAACCATCAAACAACTCTTGAAGAAAGCTGCAACGAATGGTCAAGACCCATACATAGCAGTTCAAGCACATCGAGCATGCCCTGATCCGAATGGTGGTCCATCACCCGCTGAACGACTGTTTGGAAGAAAGATTCGAACACGACTACCATCTTTCCAACAGTACAACCAGAAGCAGAGTCAAATTAACGACCACTACCTACTGAAGAAAAGAGCCATTACTGAGAAACAAAAAGAATACCATGACAGAACGGCAAAGAAACATCCGCAGCTTCAGCAAGGATCAACGGTTCGAGTGAACAAAAATGGTTCATGGCCAGTCAAGGCAAGAGTCATTGGACAAGACGAACATCCAAGATCCTACCAAGTTCAAACAGAAGAAGGAAGAACACTGAGACGGAACAGAAGAGATCTACTCCAAACCAAGGAACCGTTTGTACCAGCGCAATCCGAAATCGAGCCATCCTCAGAACTACCTGAAACGAATGAAACAACACAGTCTCAGAACTTGACGGAACGAAGCCAAAGCCCGAGAACAACAACAACAATAAATCAAGAAAGACAACCAACAACTATGAGGACCAGATATGGACGCATTATAAAACCACCAAGATACTTTTACTAGTCATAAGCATAAATTTAAGAAATAACTATATATCGAACTGTTGATTTAAACTTTGTTAAACATTTGATAAAAGGGAAGATGTAATGATATACGACACTGATTGATTAACTGATTAACTACATATAGCTTTATAAGACCAAGGTTCTGTAATCGGAACCCAGAATAGGATAGAGACTGAATAAAGAAGCACGAATCATAACAGCAAGGACGACAGCTTTGTTGTGTCTTGGCTGAAGAAAGAAGGCCTAGATAAACTTGTGGACATTATTTGTGGACATTATTTACAATGAAAAACTTTCTGCAATAAAAGCAAGTGTGTCACAGCCTTTCGTCGATGTTTTCATCTGAAGTGAACACGATAGTTTTCCTTGTTTTTTTAAAAAAAAATCCCCAAAAGAACAATGAACAGAGGTATAAATATAAATTGTTAAAACGCATGTAATTAATTTAGTACATTCTTTGAAATTGACTAATTTGTCGGCCCGGGGGTGGGGCATTTGTTTTGCTTTTTCGTCCCATGGGTGGGGCATTGTTCCTTCTTTTTTGCCCTACCCCCGGGCATTTGCACGAAAAAAATGAAAATTTACCAATGCCCGGGGGTTGTCCCGGGGGGGGGGGATGGTCGCAGCTGGAATTGACTGATGCATTACGAACAAAGAAACAGACCAAATATTAGCAAAATAAGCAACATGCGATTTTTCAACTTCCGGGTTTGCCACTGCGCATGAGTAAATCTTGCTAAATCTCCCTGATTGGTCAATACACGTGTATATAGAAATTTTAGTCACGTCAGAGAAGTCACGTTAATGTTTCGTATATCTTTGATCGCGTGTAGCGTGTTATATTGAGAGCCTGTTTATATGGAGCCGAGTTACCCGGCTAGGCGAGTTACCCGGCAAGTCGAGTTGAAAAAAGATGAGTGTTTATATGAGACGAGTTACTCGGCAAAGCCGCCCACGCATTATAATGCGTGGAAACACAAAGTAAGCACCAGCGAGTTACCCGGCAAGAGAGTGTTTATATGGGAATATTTTCATCCCGGTGTCACAGCGGATTTGGACCCCCCAGTAGATTTGGACCCCCTAGTAGATTTGGACCGGGGGGTCCAAAGAGATTTGGACCCCCTTTAGCGGATTTGGACCCCCCTTTTTAAACATTTTTTATACCTAAAACAACCTAGAAAACGATGAATATGAGCACGAAATACTTATTCGCGTCTTAGGCTTAGGTTTATACATCGTGCTTAGTCTTAGAGCGCACCGAACTTGAAGGCATTGATTTTTATTTTTAAATTACGTTTCCCGCCTGGTATATCCATTATCCATTGCAACTGAATTATATCTTATTTATTCTATACGCTGTTAGCTCGATCGTATAAATCACCAGCGTTCTTCACCGTGCTATGGAGAGCGTGGAGATTGCTTTTACTAACTCTGGTAGTGGTTTCTATTTTACGGTTTGTGTTCTTTATCACTAATATAAAGTGACAAAAAAACTTCAGACTGTTCGCTATTATGAATTTCGTTTATATTATTGTGTTCACACTACATATATTTAACTTTTGGAGGGGGGTCCAAATCCGCCAACGGGGGTCCATATTAACTAGTAGATTTGGACCCCGGGGGGGTTCCGAATTTAGGGGGCTCCAAATTAACTGGGACACCGGCATGCCGAGATCTCGGCTGTTTTGCCGCCTGTCTCATATAAACACTCTGCCGGGATAGCATTGAATTTCTATACATGGCGGGTAACTCGGTTTGCCGAGTGTTTCGAACACGTCTGTTTAGTGTTTCTTTATTTGTATTTCTGCTATAAGCTTTCCTATTTTAATACACAACTCTACTGTGTTTCAGGCTATCGATAAAGCATCAATGTCATGCCTCCCCAATCTCCGTGTCCGAGCCTAACTAAATGTCAACAATGACGTGTCATATATCATGATTAACACCGAGTAACTCGGCTAGCCGGGTAACTTGGCTCCATATAAACAGACCCTGAATAACAAGCGATTTCAGTATCCTTACTACGGCTAATTACGTAATTCTTTGGGAATTTAAATTCAAAAGCAAAACCTCAGAAATCACAAGAAATCAAGTCAGAAATCAGGAAATCACTAGAAATCACACGCACTTTGAAATCAGAAATCAACTTAAATCTCTGAGAGACTGGAAAGGAGTTTGCGATAATCTTCGTTCTTAACTCCAGTTCAACGTTTTGTCTTTTGCGTGTTCCCTTGCGCTGCTTTTTGTTAGCTCAAAACAGTCAAAAGATACAATTAATGTTATTTCATCGTAATTCTGCTAGAACATGTAAGCTCAGCGATGCATAATATATTAAACGAGTGTGCTAGAGATAATGTGATGTATAACTGACAAGTGCAGGTATTGAATTGATATGGGCGAAGTTTAGGAATTAGGTATTTCCTTATTAACATTCTTACATGGCTTAACGTTAACAACTGCTTAACACTAATGAACATCCTTTCATTCGCCCTCGCAAATTTTGTGATTTCGCATATTTTATTTTTTCCCCTGTGAATTTCCTGATAAATGGGAAAACGATTCACTAGCTAATATCGAATGATGAAAGTAAATATCAATAGAAACTTCACCTCAAATTCAAAATTTAAGGGCTATAAAGGCCAAAAAAGGCCAAAAAAGGAGTTTGGTATCAGTAATTTATGTCACAGATGCTGGTGTACAAGTGGTATTAAGTGCCAAACCCAAGATGGGCTTGATTAGAAAAGATTAGAAAGGTTTAATTCTGAAATCTAACCTTTGAACAGGTTGTGTAAAGCCCTAATCAAACGAGGACGCAAGTCATCGCAAGTTGGCAGTCAGAATTTCTGTGGCGGTCGTTTGAACACCAAAATTAACAAAATAAAGGTTTCATGAGTGTTAACTTTGTCACGGTACATGATATTTTGGGGAAACTATTCAGAGCGGCTGGCTGAGATAGCGTGACTGCCAACTTGCGATGACTTGCGTTCTCGTTTGATTAAGGCTTAAAAGTGATTCAAAGGATATATCGTTGCGAAACAACTGTGCGCGTAGCTCTCTTTGGTTTTACATTGATGCGCGTTATAGATATAATAAATTATCAATGACAGTACTGACCAAAAAGTATGCTCGTTTTGTGTTTTGCCCACCAACACAGAGTTTTATCTGTCTATTTTAAAGTACAAAATAAAGGACAAAAATGAAAATGACAAAATTCAAGAGTTTCGTGCTTGTGGAAGCTGAATTTATTATTGTATTAAAGCCGAGTAAATTAGTTGTAGGTTATTCTCTGGATAATGAACGTTTTAGTATACCATCGCCATTTATAACAAGTCAGAAACAGGGAAAATGCGGTTTAAGGCCTGTAATTTCTTGATATAAATAGCGAATCAAAGGAAATCGATCATCAAATCCGTGTAGAAATCTGGAAATCACCATGGAAACCTTGAAATCGCCAAGCAAATCACGAAATTACAATAGAAAATCATGAAATATCCATATCGAAATCTGAAATCAACTTGAAATCTTCTAATCAGTAATGAAATCAGCGAAAATCAGTTCAGAAATCACGTGATTTCGAAATCTCGTACGCTTTTGATGGCCGTGTCGGACCCCTCGGCTCTCGAAGTAAGCTGTCTGGATCCTTTAATTATCTGAGACGTTTGATTCGCCTGAACTCAAACGACCCCCCCCCCCGAAAAAAAAGACGACCTTTAGCGCAGATGCATTGTAGCCTGCGAGCCGGCTCTCATTTAGGGGTTGGGGCCTGAGTGAAGGGGGCGGAGAGAAAGCGAAAAGGAGAGCCTGCAGGGAATGTATTGTCTTGAATACGATTTTTCTATTTTACACGATACACGAGTGACTTAACGATCACTTGAATTTGAGGTTTCATTTACCGTTAATACTGTATAATAATTTGTAAAATAACATTCTGAACTTCGCAAGCGCCGTGCGTGCAGGTTGGTCAAAAGCCGTGTTTCTATAACTCTATTAGCCTAAATTTAATTAATTATAATTATATGATTTATATAATGTTATCTTAAATCTTTGTAGGGCTAGTCCCGAGACCTACAAGAAACATAAATTGACTTTTCATTAAGATCCCTAGCTGAAATTATAATCTAATAAAGTTGGTTTCCATTCCCTTTTCAACGCGCTTTTTCAACGGTTCAAAAGTTTGCTGTCAATTTACGTCAATGACTGATTTGGGAAGTTGACTGCAAAGTTCAAATGTTCGATTCATTGTTCAGTTTTGTGTACGCTATTTGTTGACCGTGCATGAGAATATAATTATTGAGAATCGCAGACTGCAGGCGAATGATTGATAAATCACATGTTTTCCCAATATAGACAACCAAATAATTCAGCATTGTATTTTTGAATAACTACGGCGCAATTCAAGATATATTCTCCTTTATACCATATAACAATACATATTCGAGTGTTAGGCAATCACCACTTAGCATTAGTAGAGTATAAAAGGAGTGAACAGAAACCTTCGACAAAAAAAAACCAGAAAATTTTTGATACTGACTGAAAGCAATTTTGTACGTATATATACTTATTCTTTCTTTGAAACATCCAGGCATTTGCCATTTCGTAAACTTTTAAGATGCGTATGGGGTCAAAAACGATCCCATGAGCTATTTTGATAACTTTTCTTTATTGTTTAGCGGTTATGTTCACTGAGCATGCCCAAACAGTTAAATATTTCAAAAACGATCTTTCGGCAAAGAAACCAAGGTTTTAGACAAAGATGTTCGAGTTTTTTTACAAATTTTACTGGCGGACATTTTTCATAAAATTCAATTACGCCTGCTTTAGATAACACGATGTCAACTTCAAAGATTACCTTGACATAAACTAAAATAAATGAGGATTTTTTTGCCAATTTAGATAAACGATCGTTTGTTTTTTGTGCTTGGCAATCAAATTGTTTAAACAAGAGGGCACTCAAGAGACCGCGTATACCTCCGCCAGGTTATTATTAGAGATGTTTAAAAAGAAAACGAGCCATCCCGCTAACCAGGCTAGCTCACGAGACATAGACATTGATGAATAAAATGCTTGATTGCACTACTCTACCACTAGGGGGAGCAAGGATGGCATGTGCTGTTAGGGCGCTGCCTCTCACCAATAGTTTAAGCTCCGTCAGACGGGGATGGGTGACCGTGTGGGAACAACCCCGTTCTCGGGCTTGGGACTCATGTGAGTAGAGTTTAGTTGATCTCTCCTGTGCTCCGAGGGTTTTTTCGCTGGGTTCTCCGGTTTTCCTCCCTCCGTAAAATCAACACCTATGGCTTAGCTGGGATCCGTGGTCTGAACTGTGTCGTATGGCGGCTGCTTAAAGCGCATTTGATATGCCTCGAAACGGCCACATTGAAAAATCCTTGGGAGTAATTTGATTGTAAAGATACACGTTTGATGTATTCTAATTAAAGACCTGTACTCAACCTCGTTTCAAGGGCCTTTTTGAAATTGGTAGGGCGGGAAAAGGCCCTGGCATCGGCTGGTGGACTCTGCATTTTTATTGGTTGATTGCTTTTCTTAAACGTTCCTCGTGAAACATATTTATGCATATAGTTTTACCAGTTATGATCAAATAGCTTCAACGGGATCGCCAATGGGATCAATAGCCGGGACCGCTATTAAAATGAACTTCTCCCACGGGACTGTCAATGTTTAATTACTAAAAATGATTTTGCATACTAGGCTAAAGGTGACTGTTACACGATGCGAATTTTTTTGCAACTTGCAACTGAAATAACCTGAATGTTGCAGGTTGCAAGAAAAATCGTACTGTCTAACACACCGTAGCAACTTGCGATTTTGTTATTTTAGCCGTGTTGCAAGTTGCAAGAAAAGTTGGATGGGTTCTACTTTTTGGTGCAACTTATAACAAAGTTCGGAAGTTGCTGAACGTGCAACACCCTTTCTGCAACTTGCAACACAATTTTTTTCAATGCTAATCATCAGGTGTGAGAACTTCAGTACACACATACTTTTGCACTCGAGACTGGAGCCAAACGCTCCCGAAACAAACAACAAGGCGGATCAGCTTGCAATCTCGCACCCAGAGCCTGCGATCCTTTTGGTCAGTAGTTTAAAAACAGTAAACTTTCAATGAATGTGCACGTTGCTAACTAGTTTAACCGATTTCTCAACGTTTTGTAACACATAATTATACACGAGACCAAAAACACAATTGAAACACAAGAAAATAAATTAAAACCAGAAAAAATCCCGACAATTTACAGTTAAGCTAAAACTATTATTATCCTCGCTTCGTCGCCAAACAACTGACATCCATCGTCTGACTCGTCTCGCAATTCTTCATAGTTTCGTCTCAGAACGTTTAAATAATATTAAAGAATACAAGGTCGATGTAGTTTTACCCAAAATTCCTGACAGAAAATACAATTCCTTACCGATCAGCGGCTGAGCCGATCACTGCCCAGGGCGACGTGGACATATAAAAGACTCGCCAAATCGTCCGGTTGACAATTTAGAGAAAAACTAAGAAAGACCATTTGTATCGCAACGCTTTGTCAAGAGCTTTGTAAAACATACTGCGTCATTCTTTATCGGTAAACAAATATTTTCCCTGGTCTTCGAACAAGCTAAAGATCATCGATGACAGTAACAAATTATAGGAAACGAACCAGAGGACTGGGAACAAACTGAGTCGGCACTCGGCAGTGATCGGCTCAGCCGCTCAGGTAAGGAATTGTATTTTCTGTCAGGAATTTTGGCTAAACTACATAAATTACGAGACGAGTCAAACGATGGATGTTTGTTTGGCAACGAAGCGAGAATAATAATAGTTTCAACATGTAAAATTGTCGGGATTTTTGCTGTTTTGAATTATTTCTTGTGTTCAATTGTGTTTTTGTGTCTGTCGTGTATAGTTATGTGTTACAAAACGTCGAAAAATCGCTTAAACAAGTTAGCGGCGTGCACAATTATTGAAATTTTACTGTTTTGAAACTAACCAATCAGATGACAAGTTTCATTGGGGTTCCACAGAGCCTCCGTTCTTTGGTACTTACCAAAAGGATTGCAAGCTCTGGGTACGACATTGATCAGCTTGACGATGACATATTCGAGGAAAATGCGTCTGCGTGTAACACTCCTCTAGGCAACTTGCGAGTTTTTTTTCAATAGGTAAATTTTCTCCAAGATGCAAGAAAAATCGTATTGTGTAACAGCAGCTTAAATTGCTAATTTGTTACACCCAGTATTTCTGGTTGTTGCACGTAACCAGGCGATACAAGGGCCTTTTTCCGCCCTCCCAATTTCAAAAAGGCCATGGGAACGTGGTTGTGCACTACTCGTACGAAAAATATGAAAAAACGTTTGCATAATGTAAGGATAATGAGCGCAATCAAGCGTTTCTTCTACACCCGGGAAATCATGTTGTTAGATTTTAATTTTATTAAATTTAACCAAATTTTAATTGGTTGATGCTTGATTAATGGGTTGGTCTATGATTAATTTTCCACAAACTTTCATGAAAACCTTTGCAGTATTCTGCAAGGTGTCCTGGCAGCAGCGGAGCCAGACAAACAAACAAACAAACAAACAAACAAACAAACAAACAAACAAACAAACAAACAAACAAACAAACAAACAAACAAACAAACAAACAAACAAACAAACAAACAAACAAACAAACAAACAAACAAACATACGAACAAACGAACAAACAAACAAACAATGAGTAATGAGTAATGAGTAATGATTTATTTAACGTCGTAAACACAGGATGTGGTCGCCCAATCATCCGAGCCAGAGGCTCATGTTAAAAGTGCACGACATAAGCTAAGACCTAACGTGTTGATTTTACGGAGGGAGGAAAAGCGCAGAACCCTGCGAAAAACCCTCGGAGCACAGGAGAGACCAACTATCAAACTAACAAACAATCAATCAATCAAACAATCAAACAAACAAACAAACAAACAAACAAACTAACTAACTAACTAACAGACAAACGAACGAACGAACAAACTAACGAACGAACAAACAAACAAACAAACAAACAAACAAACAAACAAACAAACAAACAAACAAACAAACAAACAAACAAACTAAAAGCAAACTAACAGCCTGCTGGTGGAGGTAACTAATTACTGATGGAATATATAATTTATACATGCTCTAGGCAGTAGTTAAAATATGAGTGACCGATCTTGATGGGCATTTACAATGGTGAGCCGAACTTTATTGTCAAAGTGTACGTGTAAATGACGAACACTTCTTTTAAGGGTCGTAGAAAAGTTAGATAAGATCATTTTAAGTCAGAAAGTTGAATTTGAGCCACTATAGTGTCTTATAACTTTGATAAAACATACATTGATGTTTTATTAATCAATGTTTTAACAGTATTTTCAAATAATGATTAAACATTAATGTTACGTGAATTTTTGTTCCACTTTCAGCCATTTAGAAGTAAAAAGCAGAAAGACTTGACACGAGGTTTCCCGCCAAAAAGTGGTCTGGGACGACAAGAATTTCAAGCAGTGGGCAGTTTAAAAATAATTGCCCTCTGTTTGTGTGTGTGGTGAAACCCCGGGCAATGCCATGTATTTACCGGATGTTCTGAAACTCTTATTTAATACAACAAGACGCCCGCGAGGCGTTACTCGGGCTACTTAATAGTGGGCACTGGGTAGTGGTACAGGCTGGTATGGGAAGATTATGCTATGCAAATAATCCAATACGCCATGATTCTAACATGTGGGCTAACAAATGCTATTGGGATAGGTGTCAAGAAAAATTTGAATTTGTTCAACATAATTATTAAGGTGGGAATTCTGTGCACACGAAAAATTTATCAATCATTTCCTGTAAACATTATGCAACTATTAACCCTTTACCAGGCCAGATTACCAGGAGGTCTCCACTTGACAAATAAAATCATGTGCCATTACACAGAGTAAAAGTAAGAAGTTGCTAAATGGCAACCATGCCAAGAACAAAACTAACATTACTACAAGTGTACAATGAAATGGTGACCATACTGGTGTACCAAAACAATGAAATGGTGGCCATATTGGTGTACCAAAACAATGAAATGGTGGGGATACTGATGTACATGCCAAAACAATAAAATGGTGGCCATACTGGTGTACCAAAACATTGAAATGGTAACCATAAAACCAAAACAATGAAATGGTGGCCATACTGGTGTGCCAAAACATTGAAATGGTGACCATACTGGTGTACCAAACAATGAAATAGTAGCCAATCGGCCATATTGGTGTACGGTACCAAAACAATGAAATGGTGGCCATACTGGTGTACCAAAACATTGAAATGGTGGCCATACTGGTGTACCAAAACAATGAAATAGTGGCCAATCGGCCATACTGGTGTACCAAAACAATGAAATGGTGGCCATACTGGTGTACCAAAACAATGAAATGGTGCTCATACTGGTGTGCCAAAACATTGAAATGGTAACCATACTGGTGAACTAAAACAATGAAATGGCGGCCATACTGGTGTACGTACCAAAACATTGAAATGGTGGCCATACTGGTGTACTAAAACATTGAAATGGTTGAGCCACATTGGTGTACCCAAACAATAATACACACTTCATGAAAGTACAGCAATGTATAAACTGTTTAATAACATCGACTTTTAGTGCAAGACATCAGTACAATAATAAACAATAAAATCAAAAATAAAGCAAACCACAAATATTAATACAGTTACCTCAATACATTTAAGCTTTAATACATTACAGCATTCACAGGACACAAGTCAGTTCAGCTAAATGACAACTTCGATGAAGATGTAAAACACAGCATGTTTATCTTTCACTTGCAAGTTGGCTTTATCAACTTTCTTTGTTCTTTGATTTACAGCACTTGAGCAACATTTTTCAGTATACACTTGTTGACTGGCGCCGAGGGAAACATCGAGTTTTACGGACGCTTCTACCTGCTTATACACGCCATCATGGCGATTAGTGGAGTTATTTTGAGCTCCCTAAAGTTGCTTCTTTTTTCTGTATGTTTTGGAGTCGTTCTACGGATTGTACCATCCAATAAGATGTGATGGAAGTGTGTTTTCCAAAGCCAAGCTTCTTTACGTGGGTAAGGGAATTGTATTGGTGGTTAAATTGTTTAACGGTTTTAACGGTCGCGCTCGCCGAGTAACGGTTAAACTACGGCCGCTAACGAAATTCACCAACCTAAAGCTGGGATTCAGACTTTTCTTATACGCCAGTTTATCCTTCGCCCTATTATGTCTGTCCGGAGATGTGGAAAACAAATCCTGGGCCTAACTTTACAAACCGTACTTCTTCTTCCAAACCTGGATTCAGCACACCGACCAAAACCAATTCAGACATCAATTGTTCACTGCTTAACGCTAGAAGCCTAAAGAGCGTTCACCGCATGGACACTGATAAACTTACGACTAATTTCGCACGCTTTCAAAGCCTTGTCTATACGGAGAACATTCAAATAACATTTGTAACGGAAACCTGGCTTAATTCTGACATCAAAAGCATGGAAATTCTACCAACTTCGGACTTTACTATATTTCGAAAGGACAGACAAACATATCGTGGTGGTGGTGGGCTACTAGCGGTACGAACAGCCCAATTTAAATCAATCAGAAACGTCTAAATGTCAACTACGAACCTAGAACTTGTGTCTTGTGTAGTTACAACTTTCTGCAATAGCAAGATCCTTCTCTGCTCGTGTTACAGACCCCCTAATTCAGGACTTTTGCTTGGAGTAATGAATTTAACAATTTTCTTGAAAAAGCCCGTGATGAATACGAGAAAGTAGTAATTGGTGGTGATTTTAATCTTCCGAACATCAAATTGGGAATCTGTAGAAAAAACAGTTGGGACTGAAGAAGTCGGATTTATAGAAATTTTAAATAACTTTTTTTAACGCAGCTGACGACTACTCCGACCCGTTGCAGTAACGTGCTTGATCTCGTCATCACAAGCACGCCAGATCGCGTGGAAATCCGCGAGACACTCTTGCCAAGTGAAGCTGGCAACTTCACAGATCACGCCATCGTCCTGTTTGACATTCAAACCAAAGTGAAACCTCCCGCTACCACTCGTGGATATGTCTATGACTATCAGCATGCAGATTTCAACGGACTTCGTTCGGCTATTCAGGAACACGATATGTGCGCTCTCATCGACCCGTCTTCGGGCATCGATGAAAACTGGATAAGATGAAAAAATACGATTATGTCTATAGTTTCTCGTTTCGTACCAACTAAACGCTTGATAAAAAGCGGGCCTCCATGGATCACCAATTGTTGTCCAGGCCACTACTGCCAGCAGGATGCTTGGCATGGTACGACGAACGTCAAGAGAGGTCACGGATTCTTCAGTTCTTCGTACAACCTACCTTGCGCTCGTACGTCCGCATCTGGGATACGCGACCCAGGTATGGTCACCGCAGTCAGCAGACCTCATCAGGCGTGTCGAGCTGGTTCAACGTCGTGCAACTAAAGTAATCTTAAACCTTCCATTCCGCTCTACAACATCCAATAAACAACGTCTGTTATCGCTGAACTTACTTCCGCTCACCTACTGGCATGAATACCTCGACATGATCTTCTTTTTTAAAACTATTAACGTACTGACAAATATTGATCCTGAAACCATACCAACACCATACATACCAGTAAGATCAACAAGATCCAGCTCGACTGCCAATCTCATTAATTTTCGCCCGCGAAAATGTAGAACACTGACTTTTCAGCGTTCCTTTTTTATGAGAGGGTGTAGAACATGGAACGTTCTACCAGTTGAGATGCGGCTACAAGGAGCCACGTCCTCCGAATTCAAAAGTGGTCTGCTGTCATACTACCAGACAGCGGTGGGCGAGCTCTACGACCCAGATGATCCAAGGAAATGGAGATCAATATGCACAAAATGCCACTCAGCTTGGGGCTTATCTGGGGTCCTTCACTGTTGTATTTAGCTAGAACAAATTTCAACTATTATTATTATTATTATTATTATTATTATTATTATTATTATTATTATATTTTTCTTCTAATCTGGGACCGCAGTAATTGGCGTAAGCTGTTGCGAGAACCCTGCCACTTCTTATCCTTTTGCAAAAGTTTTGTTTGTTGTGTTATTAATTGCTTGCACTATTATGACCTAATCTAATTTTTGATACTCTCTTGTGGCAAAATAAATAAATAAAATAAGTAAAATGTCACCCGAGGGCTTTAGCCCGAGGGTGACATTGAAGCCTGAGGGACCGTAAAACTCGATGTTTCTCGCGGCAAAAGTCAACAAGCGTTTTGTTATATACCAAAGACTTTTAAAATACCAAATACCAAACTGACTTGGAACTTGTAAAAGGCAAAAAGACTTACCAAAACACTTTGAAACTTGTAAAAGGCAAAAAGACTTACCAAAACACTTTGACTAATTGTCTTCGTATTTTAATTCAACTGAACAAATACACCAGACTCAACAAGTATACAAAGAACAGCTTTAAATTTATCCAGATTTTCTTCAGACCTTCTTTGAAGATGTATAGATATTCTTTCCTTTGGAAAATGGACTATTTCGTACCAAACAAGCTCGATACAGCTCTTGTTTTCAAAATGTTCCGAAAAGTCCAAAGTTCTTGATCTGATGCAATAATCACTGTGTATTCATGTGAACAACGCATGATTATGCTGACGTCAGAGGGAAACATTACACTGTTTCCTTCTTCGTTGTTGACGTCAGAGGGAAACAGTGCAATGTTTCCCTCGGCAGAAAGAAACATTGAGTTTGTTGAACAATACGTGACCATGATTTGACCAATAGGATTTCATCTTTGGCAAACGAAAGTCTTTGGTATATAACAATACCATATAATTAATAACACATGTAAATTGATCGAGAATTTTCGTAAAAGTTTGATCGAATACTACACATTTTCAGCGTACGGTTATCGAGATCGCGGACCAACCAAGGTCTACTATAGTATAAAAGCATTGCGAGCGTGTTTATCATTAAAACACAAATTCACTTCGAACAACACAACCAAAGGCGTCAAGAGAAGAAAAATCTCGCCACTCCTGCTTGAAAATCCGCTATCATGAAACATCAGTATTGTCACCCACCCACCTCCTCTCAGTCGCGACAACCCTTTCCTTCCGCCCACTCTGCCCGAGCTGAAATGATTTTTGTCCCCAATCTGAAATCTCGACTCCTTCAGCTTGGCCATTGTGTGGTGGAAGGAGCAGTGAGAATATAATACGATTTGAGCTACATGCCTCAGTTTCGCAAAGCCTGTCGGGTCAATATCGCGCGGCCGGGAGACTAATGCTCGCGACGCAAAAAAAATAAATAATAATACATCGCATTCATAAAGATGGCCGCCATTTATAATCTTTTATATGCATTTAAATTAGCCTTCCCAGCCTCGTTCCTGTGTAAAACTTCTTTTCAATTATAAACACAAGAACGAGGTTTGAAAGGCTAATTTAAATACACATAAAAGAATATAAATTGGAGTCATCTTTATGAATACGGTGTATAACAGAGCCGAAACCTAGACTCGGCTACCACAGGTAGCTGGAGTAACAAGACGCCTGGTCAGGCGTTCAGTCGGGCTACTGCTGTTTTGGGTAAAAGGTACTGAAGTGTTATTGAAGCTGCAATCATATAGACATATACATACGCAGATTGTCACATGCAGTGCTATAAAGATCTAAAGTCTATTAAACACATTGGTCACAGACAAAAGTCAAACCACAATCCAACTCTCCGATAGAAAGCACAATTTGCAATAACAAAACACGATTGCCTGTATTTAACGTAATTTCCACACATGTACACAGCGTTCATATGTCGAGTCTCTTCGGGTATTAAATATCAACACAACTATTAACGGCGTGTGCGATTTTAAGTGTATATAATATCAAGATACTTGCCAGCGACATTACTGACCAATAACTATGTCTGTGAACACAGAACACATCCGAGACGAGAAAGACTTGATCAGACATCAGGAAAGGCAAAGAAAGAAAGTAATATTTCCACACATGTACAGCGTTTCAATATGTCAAGTCTCTTCGCCTTATTATACACAGCTTCATGTTTACCTAGAAAGTGTCACCTGCAAGTTCACTTAATCAACGGCGTGTGCGATTGTAAGCGTATATAGTATCAAGATACTTGCCAGCGACATTTAATACTGCCCAATAACTATGTCTGTGAACACACAACACACATCCGAGACGAGAAAGACTTGATCAGATGTCAGGAAAGCAAAGAAATCAGTTTCGAAAAGCCTGATGGGATGACGTAATGATTACCATTTCGAAACATCGACAAAACGGAGCCGAAATCTAGACTCAGTCTACCAGCAAAGATGGGAGCAATGCCACTGCGCAGATTAATTAATTTTTATTTTATTTATACATGTATATCAGAAAATCAATTCATAATAATACTCCCACAGTACAGAAAACAAATATAGCCCTTAATTTTAATGTAGATCTTGTTACAGTTATTTTTTTTAACTAAACAAGCACATTCCAGTATATAAAACTGTTGTGACACTAAATTGTTTAAATCAGTCAGCCTAATTAAACTAAATTATCCTAAATTTCTTTCATGTTAATATCTTTGCGAACACAGCTTGTTCAATCCATCAGACAGACATCTTTTTTGTCCGACAACGGATAACCTAGTGAAGATAAAACATACTTAATTATAATACTCCGTGTGCTATACCTACAGAAAAACAAACCCAATTTTTCTTCGTTATGTCATTTTGCATTTCTCAAATAGACGTAATAAGATTTTCGTGACATAAAATCAGCCCAGTAACCAGGCTAACCCGCCTCATATGAACAGCTCCTTACAGGCGTTTGGTAGACGTACGTCAGTTTCAAATACTCGGGAAGTATTTCTGAATCCCAAACAGCGAGTACAGGTTCGACCCCAGTCTGGGGCCCAGAAATATTTTATGGGTATTGAGCTTAACGAACGTCTACTAAAGGTCTATTATTACCTTATTTTGAATACTTCAATATAACAGCAAATAAAACTATTCAAATCAAAAAACATTTTGGCATTCAAGTATTCACGTTACATAGAATCGATACCAATAATATCATGGGATATTTGGCTTTATAAGCGCTTCGATTTCTTCTTTTGATTTTTTTTTTCTAATTTATTTCTCCGTTTTTGTCTCTTATTTCATCTTTCTTTGACCTTTTTTGTGCTAATCTAAAAAAATTTTTTGGTCTAATTGTCCCATGGTCCGCTATTTTTTCCACCTCCGCTCTCGCGGTATGTCATTTCTGGAAATACAATATCATGTTATTTTCTAACAGTTTAAAAATACTTACACGTAATGTATACTTCGTTGTATGTACTGCAGTCGCTCAAACCTGGAACATAATAAACATCTGCTGGCGGACGTGGATAATTCCTGGGGCTTAAAGCCTTTCCCGTCTGCCTATTCATCAAGCAGTGTGTAATGGAGTCATAATACCAGGTACTGACGCCGGCACCGACACAGTTGTCTGTGAGAACCAATTGCAGGTTTGTGGTTGTAATGGGGTTGATGCATTTATAGGTTTCAACGTCCTGAAAGGCGCCATTGCTTAAGTAGTAAAAAGGACTCGCGGGAGCAAATTTGCTAAACTCCAAGAGATCCAAGTTGTGATAAATTCCATAGTGGTATATGTTGCCATAACGAGTGTCGTTTGATGTAATATAACAAAATCCTGTAAAAAGATAAATAAAATAAATAGATTGACCATTAGGCACAACCCAGTGTTCGTAGTCTTAAACACACAACAATTTCTCAAAGTGTCTATGAAGTAAAAAAACTTGTTAGCTTCTTTTTTCAGTGTTGTAGTGAACCATAGTTGATAAAGGGAGATGGTTATGAAACTTCATAAAATCCATTGTTCTAGGTGTTTGTGTACCTTGTGCACGGTCACGGTTGAAAATTCTATTGTTTTACTATTGTTTTACCTTTGTGAACTAAGATAGCAGTGTAAAAGAGATTGGGCACTACGTGTTTGTTTTGGCTTCTGGTTCGAGGTATTCCAGTACTTATTACAAATAATGACATATTTCGAGCCATGCTTCCAATAGAAAACGTTTGTGTTCAGTCGTTGGTCCATATCAAATGAGCTTTAAAAAACTTTGTGCACGGTCAAACCTAGCCTGGTACCCTGGCCCCATTTCAAACGAAATATGGGCCAGGTAACACTAATCTCATTCTCGCGTCATCAGGGCTAAATCCACTTATGACGATTGCAGTTTTACTCATAGCCACTAAAAACGCGCGAAATTTTAACCAATAGGAAAGCAGAAATCTTTAGTGGTTACATGGGCCATATTCTTTGATTGGGCCAGGGTACCAGGCTAGGTCAAACCCTTTTCAACCTCCAAGTGGGTTCTTTGTTCAATATTTTTGAAGTTTGCCGGGTTTCCTAACCATCAACTATGATCTAAAATATCAATTGAATTCGACATATAGCCAAACTCATGAACTTTCAAAGTTTGCCATGGCTAGTTAATTATTCGCGGGCTACCTATGGTAGGCCGAGTCTAGGTTTCGGCCCGTTTTTTAATCCTTTTTGGGTGTCACGATCTTGCATTTTTTACTTCCGCTAATATTCATACTTCCGGTGAGTTGTTAGCCGTGTGACTGGGTGGACTGAGTGAGGCCGTGAGGCATGTTGTAAGTTCTTTTGCTCCTTTCGCTTTTGGATCAAGGTGTTCTTGCGCGTTGTTGGTAGATTTTGAAGTGGTGTTGGTAGATTTTGCAGTGCTCAGGCTGACTTTGTAGTTAAACAGCGATCAGATTTGGCTGACAACTGTCGTGATCGTAAATATGTTCTTGCCAGTAGCCCGAGTGAACGCCTGACCCAGGCGTCTTGTAAATACAAGCGAGAATTTGTGGACTGAACACCACGTTTATTATTTATTGTTGAGCTTTCAACCTGTTGACTCAGGCCTTCATCAGAGCAAATACCATCATCGTGTTATAAATTCACGCCATATACACCAAATCGTAGTTTCATTTAGGTGCAAATTAGTTTCCTATTCAATTTGGGCCCCTATGCAAATTACATCGTGTCTATTAAAACGTAACGGGAAGATAACATATAGGCTGGGACTGTTTTTTCATGTTTTGAGCGAGGGGCAAAGCACTCCAAAAAAAGTGTACGAGACTTTTGGACTTCCAAAAGTCCTTGGATTTCTCATCGGACTTTCGGACTTTTGTGAATTTTTTGCGGACATTTCCGGACTTTTTGTGAAACTTATTAACGATATTTTCTCTTTATTTTTCATGTTCTGGTCGAGCTTTAAGTTAAACTGGGAAATAATAAAGGCGTAGGAGCCAAATGGGAGAATAGTATGGAAATACAGTGTGTATAAAAAAACTCCGGAACCCTTAGCTTAGAAAATGAATTAGTATTCTGTTCAGACAACCTATTGTAGTAGTTTGAAAGCCTAAACACCTCTGAGCCACGGATGCGTAAAAAACATGCACGGTCTTGTACACCTTGGAAATGAAAGAAAACTTGAAGTGTATGCATGGTGAAAGTATTTAAAAGCTTTTTCTCTTCCTGTTTAACTTATGTGCTGATTAATTTATAACACAGCGCTTTTAGGGCTTTCCGAACTACTACGATAGGTTGTTTTAAAATAATTCTAATTCATTTTCTAAGGGTTCCGGGGTTTTTATACAGACTGTATATTCATAAAAACAGTCAAATATGAAAATACAAAATGTAAAAAAAAAAATTACATAAAAAAAAAAAAATTACATAAAGTACTGCAGGAATTCGTAGGATAAAGTGCAGATTTCTTCGGATTTTCTGGGGATTTTCATCAATTGAGTCCGATTTTATGGATTTTCAAAGGATTTCCATGGATTTTTATGAATTTTCAAGGATTTTCATGGATTTTCAAGAATTTTTGGATTTTTAAAATTCCGCTGGACTTTTCGCGGACTTTTCGTCGAAGTGCATGTACGGGATTTTTGGAGTCCTTTGCTCCTCGGTTTTGGGTTCATTATTTTTAGACACTACGTTTAGGATTATTGTCAAGGATAACCGATAAGCAAAGTTTATCCTTATAGAATAGCTAAACATTAAAAAGTTTCTGAAATCAGAAATGTTATGTTTACTACGGCTGCTTCAGTCTTCATGTTATAAATGAACTACGTTTTATCCCGACTCAGATTGTTTGCGTAGTCGAAACTCCGATTTCGTCTATAAATAAAGCAACTAAAACAACAAGAATATCGTATTAAATTGTCGTATTAAAATGTCGTTATGTCAATTAAATTGCATAATGAGTCAGGATTGTTGACCGAAAATGATGACTGGAAAATCGTTCGATTTCGAAAGGAAATCTTGCAGTTTATCGCAAATTGAACTCGTTGCGAAAAGAATAGCTATACGTTTTTCTTTGTTTGGCAAAAACTATAGGTATTAAGGCTTTCGCTTTGGAATTTAAGACAGAAACTGAGCATTGACGTTGATCTAAGTCACTCAGCAGCTTCGTCCTGCATACGAACTCTACGTCATCAGTACGGAGTGTTTACTTCCGTAACGCAGATGTCTCTCTCGCGGGAAGTCCCGATGTGAAACGGCAGTATGTATTCGCAGGCTAACTAACATATCGATAAGGCCCAGTTTAGGCTACGTTTACACGGTACCGGACGAATTCGAGACCGGTCTCGAATTCGTCCTATTTCGCCGTGTAAACAGGCGGAACCGTCCGAATTCGAGACCGGTTCCGAATTTTTCGCATGTTATATGACTGGTCAATTAATTTAATTTGACTGGACTAAACCCATCGTATGAACCACGCCGCTCTTGTATTAGATAATCTGATGCTCTCATAGATTTGAAGCGAGTTTGACTGGCATTTGCAGGCATTGTCTTCATACTATAGATTTGACTCAACACAAGAGCGACGTCGAACTCGGCAAAAACTCGTTACTTTTTGGCTGATTAGCCGACATGCTCGATACATTTCACCAAAATTGTTTGCCGAATTTGCTCGAGCAAGTAACGGTGCATATATGGCGTCGTTTCAAGCAAAACAAGATAAAAAAGATTACCATAATTTGGCTTTGCGATTATAAAAATAACGAAGAGCGTGGCACATATATTACGTTTTGGAGGTAATGTACTGGACAGTGCGACTGTGAGCAATGTGAGGACAAGGATTGCTTTAAAAAGCGCCATGACAAACCAATCTTCGTTGATCTATAAAAGAACAAAAACAATTATACTACACTATATATATATATATATATATAATCGAGACAGAGATTCCAGGCGGAAAACGTAATTTAGTTAAAAATATCAAAGCCCAGAGAATTACTTTGAAAAAGCCCATAACATTGAAGAAATGGTAAGAATGAAAATATTTATTGAACTAACGTTTCGTCGCTACATGCAACATCTTCAGAGCATGTTCAGAGTGATTAAATTATTACAATTACAAAGACTTTATATACATAAGGTTACTAAGACAACGAGTATAAAATTACAAAATAGCGGTTAAAATTTGAAATTACGAAATAACAGTTAAGACGAAAAATCGACCACAAAGTTTTGCGAAAATTTAACTTCGACGAATTTTATTGAGATATAAATACCCCGTGTACAAAATTTAAACCGATATAAACAAATAGGTTTAAAGTTATAAACGTTTGAAATGCTGAAAATTGTGTCCGCCATTAAAATTTTCTTCACTGTGAATATTGATACCTTAGAAGTGTTGTGACGTCATAGTCTTAACCCAAACTTGCGTGACTAAGGAAGAAACAACGAGAGCGCATATAATTTGACAACAAAAATGTCGAATTCATCATCATTTAGTTGTTCTTCTGGTTGTGGATTGAAACGGAATCATCCGTTGTATGTTTGGAGTATATGGTAGCTAAGCCCATTTTGACGAATCTGGTTTCGGAATTTGCCAGGACGATGATTGTATTGCTTCGGCTGACGAGATTGATAATCGCGCAATACGAACAAGTCAACAAGATATTGCCGAAGAAAATTACAATACATTTTCAATATAGCAACATTTCAATTCTGACGTTTTGGTTTCTTCTTGAGAAAGACAGTATTAGTCGGCTAGAGACACTATCTTTATGTTGGTATGAATGTGTATAAAAATATGTATGTATATGTAATGTGGCTCTAGCTTGTATTTGATGCCTGATACATTTGATACCCTAAAATATTTAGATTAGTATTTACGCTTTGTTGCTTTGCAAATCAGACTGTATATATTTATTGAGTTCGTTATGCTATTTATTTTGTAACATCTAATAGCATTTTCTTTAAGTTTTAAAATACTAAATGAATTGCTAGTATATACAATACTAGAATGGCGAGAGAAGGGTTTTTCAACATTTTCAACATGGCAAAACTGCCAAAATCGAAAAGTTGAGGGAATCACTCCAAATGTGTTGTTTTGCTAGTTTCTGGTCAGAAATATATACATGTATTTTATATATACAAATACAATACATCAAATGCAACCTTCGTTGTCGTTTGCTTTAAACTTACATGATATATTTTATAATCTTAAATAAAAGTATAGTGGAACTATGATTACCATGGTATGGTATATAAGAACAGGGGACAAGAAATATTCGCTTATTTTCCAGCGGTTCACTTCCTTGGAGTTCGAGACTGCTCTGCTTCCAAAGTTTTGCTAGTCTTTCAAATAATAGGCACATTACCACGCTGAAAAACTCTTGTTTGTAGTAATTAGATCGCTCTAAAAATCTTCAGGAAAATTGATTGAAACAAACTATGAATCATCTGGTTTAAATTGCGTGTATTAAACCCAGTTGGCTTATATCCTGGGCAATCCGGGCCTGCAGAATAATCTCATTCATTACTAGAATCCTGTATAACTGTGTGCGTTGATAGAATATTTTATTTTTCATTCACTGACAACGTCTTGTATACAGCATTAAGGCTATCACGTCAAATTTAAGATTTCTATACTCGCAATAACAGCGCCTCTTTTTTGAATTTCGAGTTAAAACTTCGTACAGTAGGTTGTAGGTGGGTATACTTCACAATGATGAAATGATGAGAGGTGAAAATTTCGTCTGTGACACTTTAAAATTGGTTCGTTTGGACAAATTTAATCCAAACTCTCTTCGCAATTTGGTCAATTGGACTCTTATGCAAGGATATTCCTGCTTTAATATCAGATTGATTGCTGCAATCTTGTACAACAAAGCGTGATGATGGCATGATGGAATAATTTAATTTTAATGAGCGATTCTTCCAAACCACGCTTGTTTACCGGAGGAGGTGTTCAGCCTATCCCAGGGTACTTTGCGGTGGATTTCGCGGAGGACGACAACATGGCGTCGTGTTTTCCTCGTTAAATGCCGTGGCAAGAAACTCGGAATTTGACGTGGTAATCGACAATTATGGAGTTAATTCACTATTAATTCAAAATTATGTAACTAATAAAGAGATAAAGCTATCTATCCCAGTATTTGTATGCATTTCATTGGACGTAATTCCAAATTATTCCTGACGTGTTAAACTATACACAAGGTAAAGTGATTTAATCCACATAATGTATGAGAGTACAAATGAACTTTCGATAAGGCAAATGTGAACTAGAAGTGTTTCGATCGAAAGTATATGGTAGCTAGTTTCTTAAAACGGTTAAGTCTCCTTAAGTCTCCTTTCGTTTGTCCGTATTGTGTTTTTAAAATATATCGTTTTTTGTGTTGTTCGAAATGGCGTCGAACAGAAGCAGTGAGAAGAGACATCGCGTACCTAGTGGCGATACTCCAAAAAAAGACAAGCTGTTGCGTGCCGAAGCTGAGTATGAACATTCTGTACGTCCACGTCGATCGTTATTTTCTTCTGAAGAGGTAAGGAGCATTTCTTTAATGAATTATAATCAGAAACAGCTGAGCAGCAGACTGTGTAATTTATGTTTGCTTGTTATAATTACACGCTTGGCCGCTTGGGGTTAAATGCTAATATGGGTTATAGTTTAATAATCGCATCTGTTGTAGATGTGTAGTCTTCTAGTCAGTTTTGTAAAGCTTAGCTAAAAGGGAATTTATGTGTAGTCGTTGGACTGCTCTGAGCAACGAACTAGACAACCACCATGGTCAGAAGAGGAAGACTCTGCTTTGGTACAATTTGTTGCCTTACATAAAGACCTTCAGAAGACGAATAATGAATGGCCTTCACTTCGTGTAACAGATCCTTACTGGCAAGAAGCACGTACTTTTTTAAGTAATTCCTGTGGTCCAACATCAAGAACTGGTAAGAATATCAATTTTAATGATATAAATACACTTGTTAAACTTTAATGCTTATAAAAGTGGTGAGACTATAGGGGCTATAAATCAGTATAATTCTGGTGAACAAACTATTGGTATTTACATTATCATAGTGTGAGGTCGGTTCGATTCCACCTTTATTCTTGCCCCTTATTTATACCTTTTATAAATTGTATTTTGAATATGTATTTATGAATAGTATTTCAATGAACTGGTATTCCTGTTTGTATAGCTACTTCAATTCGCTCAAGAATTGTAAATGTTCTAAAAAAGAAAGGTACTGCGGATGAAGTTGAGAAGCTATTCAGCATCGATTATGAAGATGTTACAAATAAGCATGTTCATTCACAACAAAAGAGTTCCACTCATTCAACCTGTGTCAATGATCTTGATGTGATTAAAATAAAGATTATTGAACTTTGTGAGCTTTTGGTGGAGAAGGATAGTGCTCAATCATTGACCAAGCTGCTTTCCAGAGTGTGTGCATTTCTACCACATGATGAGCTTCTGAATGTTGGTGATAATCTATTTGCAAGTGTTACTAAATCCAGTGGTATAAAGTCAAATGCTTCTAAATTTGTCTCCCTTTCTCTGGAAGCTATGAAAAATTTGCAGGATGCAGGAAAGGAAAATCTGCTGCTAAAGTTTGCTCAGTGTGTTGGTGTGAGGAGACCAGATGGTACAGACACACTTATGCCAATGGGTCGGATGCCTTTGGGATTGGTTGAATACCAAATAAAATTTTTTACTTGTACTAACACACAACAGGTTTCTTTGTGTTTCTTGTACTAATTTGTTAGATGAGTTCGCTATAATTATATATAATTATCAATTTTTGCTTCCTGTATGCAGTTTGTGGTATTAATAATATTTGAGGACTTTTTTCCACAGGTGCTCAAAATTGTATGTTAATCAATAAACTTATGTGCACATTTTATTTCTGATACATAACAGATATCCATGCCACAGGATTATGGTTAAAATTTGGACAAAAAAGGTGTGTTAATTTAACACACCTTTTTTTAGAGCGTGTTATTCTAATTTGTGGGTCCAACAAGATGGTGTGATCTCTGAGTTAGCATTTTTTTTGGCTAAAAGAAAGTTTCACTTGTACCAATTAGCTTTGACTATTCTGTCACAACCTTAATTATTAATTTAAATGTATGTGAATTGTAGGCAAAGTTTCTTGCAAGTAAGCAGTGAGTAAATCATACGAAACTCATACTTTTTCATGTTGCTGGTATTTGTTATAGTTACTATTTCAACCAATTAAAAGTTGGTTGAATCTACCATTTGAATTTCTCTTGACCAATGCATTTGCTTGACCAATTTTTATTGGTTACAACGACCAATATTTATTGGTTGTTTGGTAACAACCATTGTTTATTGGTTAAAATGACAAATACATTTTTGGTTATAATAACCAATGTTTTTAGGTTGAAATGACCAATATTGTTTGGTTAAAATAACCAATGTTTTTTGGTTAAAATAACCAGTAATATTGGTTGTTTCAACCAGTCAAATATTGGTCATTTCTACCAAAACGATTTTGGTTGAAACAACCAATTTTAAATTGGTTCTCTCAGACTCATCCAGGTAACCTTTTTTTTTTGGTTGTTTCAACCAGTCAGTTTTTACAGTGCAGTTTTATGTATCTTAGGTAAACCGTAAAGAATGCCTGGTCGAGAACCAGTAGGTACTAATTTCTTAAAAAGTTCATCGTTAATAATATCTGCTTTCTTAAGCGTACGAAGAAATGTTCTTACTTTGTTCTCTCGTTTTAAAGTGGTCTTAATCGGATCAGCGATTCTTACACAGGAACGATTACTGGGACAAGATGTCAGATATATTAGAAAACTCTACTTTAAAACTAGAGAACAAAGTAAGAACATTTCTTCGTACGCTTAAGAAAGCAGATATTATTAACGATGAACTTTTTAAGAAATTAGCACCTACTTGTTCTCGACCAGGCATTCTTTACGGTTTACCTAAGATACATAAAACTGGTATACCCCTTAGACCTATTCTTTCTCCTATTAATGGCCACTCTTTTAATCTTGCTATGTTTCTTGTTCCTTTACTACGTCCTATTTCTAACAGTCAGTTTTCTATTAATGACACCTTAAAGTTTTCTTTTATTGGGAATCTTTTTCAACTTAATCTTAATCTTAGTAATGTTGTCATGACTAGTTTTGATATAACATCCTTGTTCACTAACATTCCGCTTGATGAAACCATTGAAATTATCGCTGATCAATTATTTGCTAACAAATCACATTTTCAAAATTTTACCCGAAAACAGTTTATTGAGCTTTTGAATTTGTCAGTTAAAAATTGTCATTTTATTTTTAACGGTAAATTTTACGAACAAATTGATGGAGTTGCCATGGGTTCACCTTTGGGAGCACTTTTCGCTAATATTTTTCTTTCTAAACATGAGACTAATTGGCTTAATGATTGCCCTAGTAACTTTAAACCACTTTATTACCGACCTTATGTCGGCATCTCTATTTAACGGAATCAACGGAATCGACGGAATCAACGGAATCAACGGAATCTGCCGGAAATTTGGTTAATCGCTTACTAACAAACGGTTAATAAAATACATTTATTTACGTTTATTAGCTGAGACTGAAACTGATCTGTCGTCGATACTTCAAGTAAGGTTATTGGATTAGACATATATTACGTACATATATATACGCGTAATTGTTGTAAGAGATTTTATATTTTTGATTGCTATGATTGCGCAAATATACGTGTCTCATTTTAAATTTACTAAGTGTTAAGTCGGACACAAACTGTGAGTTGATTAACAGAAAAAGATTTTCGATTTTTAATTAAGGATCATAGCAAAACCATCTTTTGAAGCTTGGTTAAATGTAAATAAAAAAATCAGGGGTCTTCATTTATAAAGATATATATATATATATACAAGTTCTCTGTCTGTTGAACTCATTCTTTGAATCATAAACACGGGTATTTTTATTAAGACGATTACATTTAGCGTTTTCAGCACGTAGAAGGTATACTATTGCGTCATGATTGCACAAATGCAACAAATAAATTTTGTAATAAAATTTTGTAGACAAATTTACTAAATATATCCTGTCATCAGTGCCGAGTATAAACACCTTTGCCGCGCGCATGAAATGTCCAAAACATGTATATCTTCCGCCTAAATATTATTGGTGCCGCTAGTAGGAAATTATGTGCGTAAATTTTAGCGTATTTTACGACCCTCGACTTGCAACCCTCGATACTCGACCAAAACCCAAACTCCTCCAGGAAGACCTAATTTTGAGGAGTAGTGTGGCCGTCTTTCTTACATGCCTTTATTTACTAGGGGATTAGGGATATAAGATTTATATTTTAAAAAATTGCACAATATTTTCAAAGATGTGTTTTATAGCATAGTCAAAAACATGCGTGAATGTTTAATGTGATGATTGTGATCTAATTCATATATATGTTGAAGCTTCGAGCTTTAGTTCACTTACGCAAAATGTATGGTTAAAATCCAATATAACTATCAGTTGTCTGTGTGGAAGACATATCCAATCAACAATTTATTTGTTGCATTTGTGCAATCCATGACGCAATAGTACCTTCTACGTGCGGAAAACGCTAAATGTAATCGTCTTAATAAAAATACCCATGCATGTTTATAATTCAACAGACAGAGCACTTGTATATTTATATCTTTATAAATGAAGACCCCTGATTGTTTTATTTACATTTAACCAAGCTTCAAAAGGTGGTTTTGCTATGATCCTTAGTTAAAAATCGAAAATCTTTTTCTGTTAATCAACCCACAGGTTGTGTCCGACTTAACACTTAGTAAATTTAAAATGAGACACGTATATTTGCGCAATCATAGCAATCAAAAATATAAAATCTCTTTCAACAATTACGCGTATATATATGTACGTAATATGTCGAATCCAATAACCTTACTTGAAGTATCGACGACAGATCAGTTTCAGTCTCCGCTAATAAACGTAAATAAATGTATTTTATTAACCGTTTGTTAGTAAGTGATTAGCCAAATTTCCGTTGATTCCGTTGATTCCGTTGATTGCGTTAAATAGAGATGCCGACCTTATGTTGATGATTCGTTTATTTTGTTTCGCTCGCGTGATCAGATTATGCCTTTCTTAAACTACCTCAATTCTAAACATCCAAATATTCGTTTTACTCGTGAAACTGAAAACGACAATACTCTTTCGTTCTTATAGATATTAAAATTCACCTTTCCAATGGTAAATTTTCCACATCCGTATACCGCAAACCAACTTTCACGGGCCTCTTCACCTATTTTGACAGTTTCATTCCTCTTAATTATAAGAGAGGTCATATTTACACTCTTTTATTTAGGTATTTTAATATCTGCTCTTCATATTTGATTTCTCATGAAGAAATCCAAAAGTTTAAAGCTATTAACACTAGTGAACTCGTTGCAAGAAGGCTATAACACTAGACTATTTTACCATGCATGGCTAACACTAGACTGTTTCACTCTGGCGAACGCTAACTATTTTACAATGGGCTCTGCATGCTAACGCGAGACGATTTTGCAAGGAGAAAGCTATAAATATCTTGTACATGCACTACCTCAAATCTAAAATTACCATTCGATCTCCATTAAAAGTGTACATTTGTCAAGACACCTAAATATATAATCTTAGGAATAATTAATGTACACATCTAGCATTTCCATACAGCCCCAAACGATAATACCTGGAAAGAGTTAGCTTTAAATATATAAAATAAAATGCGAAAACACAAATACCTGTTACTGTTAATTTACTCAATAATACCAATCCAAAAACCCCGTTCTGCTTTGAATCGAGTTCGATGGCAAGTGTGCAGACAAGACTCATTGAGCGTATTTTTCTACCGTCTGGAAACGGATATGTCAAGACATGTTTCGGTGAGTCGTGACCAAAAAAATCCCGATATGTCATCGTTCTATTCCGGAATGTATCATATGATGAGTGTAGTGATGATATATAGACCATGATTTCTAGTCACGAACGTTGTATATATTTTTAGACTACGTTTACACTAGAGCAAAAGTTTCCGGATTCGTAAATGTTTCCGGATTCACTTCGTACCGAGTATTCGGATTCGTTAGGCGTTTACACTGACAACAGTATTCGTAGATTCGGTCCTTTACACTAAACTCGGAATTTCTTTAATTCAGTTAATATGTTGACCATGTTGGTTCCACCGCAACCTCACATGACTACGAGCGGAAGAGCATCCGAATTCATCGGAATAACCGTTCACACTAGGTATTGTCTCGGATTCAAAAGTATTCGGATACGAAGTTTCTACATTTTTTTCCGGATTCGAAATCTCCGGATACGTGATCAAACCGGAAAGTTTTTATTCCGGATTCATTCTTTTGTGTGTAAACGGCAAAACGAATCCGGTACTAAAACGTTCCGGATTCGTCACGAATCCGAAAACTTTTGCTCTAGTTTAAACGGGGTATTATTTCAAACATCACCTACACACATATGTATGCACGTATTTAAAAGTATTATTATTGAGTTAGAATTGCTTGTGAATTGACAAAATTTATTGAAAACTTGTCAGAAAAAATATAATCAAAATTTAATAAGATAAGCGGATCCATAAAACAAATAGAAACATCACGGTGTCGGAGACTGGCGTTGTTATTGGATTAATTACTCGGGCTACTGTGGTAGCCGAGTACGGTGGCCTGTATGTGTATGGAAGCCCAAAAGTGTATTATCCATTACCCGACATGTTTATTTCCTATTACCGATGTTAGAGTCTCATAAGAGGAACACTTTTACCCAGTTCAACTCGGTAATAGAAGCTGTTGCCCGATTCAACTGAGTAATAGAACACTATTTCCCAGTTCAACTCGGTAATAAAACACTATTACCTGATCCAACTCGGTAATAAAACACTATTACCTGATCCAACTCGGCAATAGAACACTATTACCCAGTTCAACTCGGTAATAGAACACTATTACCCAGTTCAACTCGGTAATAAAACACTATTACCTGATCCAACTCGGTAATAGAACACTATTACCCAATTCAACTCGGTAATAGAACACTATTACCCAGTTTAACTCGGTAATAGAACACTATTACCCAGTTCAACTCGGTAATAGAACACTATTACCCAGTTCAACTCGGTAATAAAACACTATTACCTGATCCAACTCGGTAATAAAACACTATTACCTGATCCAACTCGGTAATAGAACACTATTACCCAGTTCAACTCGGCAAAAGAACACTATTACCCAGTTCAACTCGGTAATAGAACACTATTACCCAATTCAACTTGGTAATAGAACACTATTACCCAATTCAACTCGGTAATAGAACACTATCACCCAGTTCAACTCTGCAATAGAACACTATTACCCAGTTCAACTCGGTAATAAAACACTATTACCCAATTCAACTCGGTAATAGAACACTATTACCCAGTTTAACTCGGTAATAGAACACTATTACCCAGTTCAACTCGGTAATAGAACACTATTACTCTGTTCAACTCGGTAATAAAACACTATTACCCAGTTCAACTCGGTAATAGAACACTATTACCCAGTTCAACTCGGTAATAGAACACTATTACCCAGTTCAACTCGGTAATAAAACACTATTACCCAATTCAACTCGGTAATAGAACACTATTACCCAATTCAACTCGGTAATAGAACACTATTACCCTGTTCAACTCGGTAATAAAACACTAATGCCCACTTCAACTCTATTAGAACTCTATTTTCCAGTTCTTGGTATTTGTCTTCCTTCCACGTGGTTCTCTTAGTATTGTTTATACTAAGATGACGAATTTAACGCACGTAGATATTCTCGGTGTTGTTGCTTGGATTTTAATAATACCACCAGGACTATTGGACCTGTTGTTTCTATATCACGGTATTACCTGGAGGTTAGCAGCAATAACAAAAAACTATGCCATATCTAGAGATGTGCTCGTTCCAAGCTGATTGCATTCACACCCCTTCCCACCCTGTCTGTCTGTCTGTCTGTCTGTGTGTCTGTCTGTCTGTCTGTCTGTGTGTCTGTCTGTCTGTCTGTCTGTCTGTCTGTCTGTCTGTCTGTCTGTCTGTCTGTCTGTCTGTCTGTCTGTCTGTCTGTCTGTCTGTCTGTCTGTCTGTCTGTCTGTCTGTCTGTCTGTCTGTCTGTCTGTCTGCCTGTCTACGATGATGATAAGCTTTGTGTTGACGCTTCAATGCAGAATGTGCGAAGTATTTATTCCAAAATAATGTATACAGAAAAGAAACTTTGTGAACATGCTTATATTAGAGTTCAACAATGGTGTTTCATTGGGAGGGAGAGGAATAAAAGTACAAATCAATATAATCTCTTTGGGTCAGAAACAAGACTAATCGAGGAAGATGTCGATTCCAAACACACTGTTTGATTTAATCGAAGGGTCTTGAATTAATATAGGATCATCTGTATTGTTTTTCTTATACTCTAATTGTTTTGGGGTAGAATATCCAGTTGGATTTAATGAACTGTGTCGATTCTAACATTCTAGCATTGATCAATTAAAATATGTTCTGAGGAAATTGGAGTTAAGGAGGTACAATACTCACAGTACTGAAGAAGAAGTTAGATCAGCCATCTTGGTATGTGTTAATTTCTTGAGTATTTTAGTTTGTTTATTGGAGGAATCAATTAGGTGAATTTAATATACTGTTTTAGGCTGAACTGAACGGTCCAGGAGCGTTAATTGGTTGTCAATGTGGAGAAGACTTCAGACAAAATATAATATATACACAAAGAGGTAAATGCCTGGTCGTGTGTTGGGTACTGTAACAAAAATATTTTAAAGGAATTACACTTACGATCATGCTTAGTTAGTACTGTATTGGAACCAAATAGTAATGATATGACAAAGTTAGAGAAGGGAAGCGCAGACGAGACAGAACAAGACAATACAGTGAATGACGTGACATCTGACTGGTTATGATCAGCGCAATTTATTTGATACACAATATATACCAGTGCAAAAGTTAAAATAGTAGTACAGAACAGTTGAAATACCGCATGTTTGACTATTAAAACAAAAAAAACAAAAAACTCGCTCATGCAATGATGCCCCTAGTCCATATCCCGCTTTAATGCTCACCTAGTTTAGAGTTATTAATATAAAGTTTTGCTTTTGTATTATTAAAAAGATAGTTTTTTTAACCATTCTTAACTCCTTCACTACCGAGGATTCTCCCATTAAAAATTAAAATTGTCTGGTGTTGGACAGGGTAAAATACTAAGTTCGCATGGTTCGAAATCGAACCATACGGTTATCGTGCAATTTAGGGATTAATTAAAACTCGTCATCAAAATCATATAATTATCTATGACTGCAAGCATTCGAAGACAAGATGCAGTCCTTTTACTGAGGAACTTATTTATCTCTTGAGATTTAAATTTGTCAACAGAATGATAGAAGCAACGTATTTATATAGAGCTAGAGACGACTTTCAAATTCATGAAAAATCCTAACTATTTTAATACTTTATTATTGTAGAGACAGTGAGGCATCTCTTGAAAGAAATAGATCCAGAAGGGGTGGATAAGCGATCTAGAAAAATTCTAAAACGTCGTTCATATTTCCAAAAGGTGCATATAATTATGTCATAGATTTATTGAACAATTTGTACAGTTGCTTACTCACAGTTAATAAATTGGAATATTTCCAGGGTCCAAATTACGTTTATCATGTCGATGGATACGATAAACTAAAACCATTTGGGTTTGCAATAAACGGTTGTATTGATGGATATTCAAGAAGAATTATGTGGCTAGAAGTTGGACCATCAAATTCAAATCCACGTTATATTGCGAAGTACTACCTTGACTGCGTTGAGAGAAATGGAGGTTTGATTAACTTTAAAGGTGATATCTCGCCAACGACGACTTTTTGTCTCAGGTTCAAAAAATATATGGGAAATTTAACCTCAGCATTAAGGAATTTTGTTTCTGCAATAATATGAATAATATGAATTGGCGAATGAAGTGCATCATGTGTGAAAAAAAAAGAACCGCGTGTGGAAAGATTCTGGGGGCGAGTAAGCCTGTAACATAAAATAAGTAAGAACATGAGCTGCAACTTCAGTTTTCTTGTCAGATCCATCAGTAAAAACAACCATAGGCTCGACATCTATTTCGCATCTCTAGGCTTAAAACAGGAGAATCGAACCCTTGAATTACACTTTTTTTGCACTGAAACTGATGACTTAGTTTATACGTCACAAGAGTCCCGCCCCATACTCCTGACCAGACGCGGTAGGTTAGACAGAGCCGCACAAAAACTGGACGTCAGCGCAAGTTTTTAAAGGTTTCTGATCATGGATTATGGAAATGAAATCCTCCATGTTCGAACTACCGGTAAACAAAAAATCGTCGTTGGCGAGATGTGGCCTTTCAGTTAGGTATTAATATCAGAATGTTTTTGGATGTACAGCAATTGTTATGTATCTAGTATATGGGATACAACACATGATAATAAAATTTATTTAAAACGTCCCACATACGGACGATTATTTTTTGTATTTTGTAAGTGAGTGAGCGAACGGTCGAGTTGCTGAATATATAAATGAACGAATGAATGATGAACGCATTGAAAAATTTATGTACCATAATATATTAATTAGTATGCATTTCTTGCGTTAGGTTACCCCAGATTATTGCGTGTGGATCCAGGGACAGAGAATGGTTTAATGTGCGCCATTCACGCAACGCTCCGCGAGGATGCTGAAGATGAGTTGCGAGGGAAAAAGAGTTATCGTGATGGCAAATCGACTAGTAATCAGGTGACACGCGAGTTTTGTCCATGCATTGTTCGGGCCCGTTCAAACGTCGAAGTTTTCATATGTCGAATCTAATGCAAATTAATAAAGTTCTCTGTTCAAGATTAAATGCATTCATTAAATTCGACACATGTTAACTTGACGTTAACACGCAATGTATGTGTGTGTGTATGTATGTGTGTATGTATGTATGTATTAGTAAATCTTTATTTAAAGAAACACGCTAGCCCCAACAACGTTAGCTGATTTCCATGGGAGGAGTGTCTTTAAATATACAAATTAATTATTAAAACACAAAAATATCTATATCAGAGCCTCTATTTTAGTAATCTTCCATAATAATAATCTATTACTATTGACGAAGCCTATAATAATATAATATATAATAATAACAATAATAATAACAATAATAATAATAATAATAACAATAATAATAATAATAACATTAATAATAATAATAATAATAATATAATAATAATGAAGTCGTTTTTATAATAACACTTACCTCGCCCTTGATTATTCCAGATATCACAAAAACCTCATCCAATAATTGTTTTATTATATATTGTATTCAATCTCAATGTTTTTAGGCTTCCCATGGAGTAAGACGAGCCATCTTTTTTTCGTGCTTCCACATAAAAAGATTTCAAAACTTTTGCAAGTTGTTCTTTTTCGTTCGGCTCCTGGATTTCATTTTCTCTAAGATACTCATAGAAGAGTTCTTTCGCAACTTTGGTCGATCTTTTTGTGTTTTCAGAGTCTTTGTCTTCAAGTAATTTTTCGATTCCTTTTACAGTTGAAGACGAAAATCGAGCAGTCACGTTGTTTTTGCTTGTGTGGAAAGCTACCGCTCGTTAGGAAATCTCGCATTGCGGGCGCAACCTACAGATTAGTGAATAATCTGCTAGCAGATTATTCACTAATCTGTAGGTTGCGCTGATTCCCATAATATTAACTGTATGCGCTTAGCCAATGAGAAGACAGGAAGTGACTACAATGTATAATAATAATTATTATTATTATGGAATAATATATTTTTTCATATTTCACCGAAATTGTATTGTTAATTTAAAACCCGTGCAACGTTTTGCATGCACTGTGAACAACGTGTGTATACCGTGAAGGTAACTTTCCGCTGTCTAATATAATAAGCCGTCTTAAATACACTGTGCACGGGTAACATTTCTATTTTTTTCCTAATTAGCGCATCGAAGCATGGTGGTCTTTCCTTAAACGTCATTGTACAGAGTGGTGGATTACGCTTTTTAAGGTATTGTTACTTGTTTATGCATGCAAACAATTGAATTTTCACCTAGGCAAGTTAGACTAGTTGTACAATTGCATGCTGCCATTTTGTAGAACCTTGAAGCATTTGGAGCATTTACTCCAGGTCATGAAATTCAAAGGTGATTTTATAAAATATATTTCATATATTTTCATATTTTTAATGATTAGATTAAAATCATCCAACATGATAAAGTACTTTATCACTGGCAAGTGTTGCACCTTACTTACTTAAAGGGGAACAATATTCCCTTAACATCGTTAAGCTTCTATTGATATTATGAAACGATGTACCGACTTTTCTTGAGATAGCTCGCATCAATAGTAACGGAGAACGCATTTGCCCAAAGTAGTTTAAATAACGCACTGCTGTGCAAGACGCCATGTTTGTGTAATCTTTTGAAACTCCGAATGCTCAAAACTGACCAGCAGACGCGCGTGTTGACGTCATTGAGTTGCGGAAGTCGCCGAAACCAAAACAGCTTGTTCAACACAGTGAACTCGATGTAAGTTAAAATGTGATAACATGTTATCACATTTTAACTTACATCGAGTTCACTGGTTCAACATGAGGCTTAAGTCTCATGTTTTGCAACCACTGACGTCTAATGTTTGCAACGTTATTTATGTTATAAAGCTGCAAAAAATGGGAGTTTTCAGTTTTTTCTCCGATTTTTGTGTGGTAGACGTGTAGTGGTCATTGCCTAGCTAGCTTCTGTGTTTCGTTTTTAGAATTTGTTTGAGATATTGCTTCATGGATGTTCTGCAACGTAATTTAAATGAAGTAGCAAATTGTTGGAATAACCACAGAATACGAAAGCAAAGCAACGTGGAATGCCTCTCCGGAGTGCCAAACACACTGCATTTCTTGCCATCCAGAAATGGTGAGCACCACCATTGCGTGAATTTGAAAAGCATTGTTTTTCTGTCAACTTAATGTTAACTGGTGTGCTTCTTTGTTGAATATAGGAACACAGGATTACATTACTGCTACATCTGATAATGATACTGACTGGGCAAAAGTATTAGTTAGTAGCCAGTCAAAGTCTGGACACACGAATATTGACCAGCTACTTACTGAGATGTTCAGGCAAGAGAACATCACTCCTCCGACTAATTGGAAAGAGGCGCTTGCTACCTACTTCTTATTGGATGAACTTTTGGAATATTAAGAACATAACTCAGCTTTCAAAGCAGAACTGTATGCAAGAATTCGTGCCTATTTGCTCTCTTTATATTTTCTCATGAACTATATCACTAAATAAAGTAATTTAAAAGAACGAAAAAATAGGTTTATGCTGTCACTTTCTTCGAATTTTGGACGGAAATGTTAGTGACCTCAGGTGCGGATCGCACCCCCTGAACATGAGTAAGCAAAGATAGTATTATTTATGCGATTACACGTGGGCAATATTGGGCCCTAAATTTAACAATCTTTCTATTTTTTTAAGTTTGTATGTAAACGACCTAATTAACAGTAACAGTAACAGCAACAGCGAGTATATATAAGTGTTCAGAAATAACATAGCACCGAGAATAATACTAACATAAAGTCCGCGGTAGTTCGTCTAGCTTGTTCACCTTAATTGTAGATCAGTTTGTGACTTCGTTTAATCTTCCAAATCCCAATGTTCTGGATTCAGATATGGCAGGATATGGTAGTACTCTTCAGTTGCAGAAACGTATGATAATTCTTTGGCAAAACCAGGGTTCGGAAGCAGGTCCGTGCTCGTGGTCGAAGAGCCAATTCAGGCATGATTTCAAAGTCGACCTTTATGCGCTTCCCCGGAATAACTGTTTCACACGCAGTGGCAAAACGTAGAAGGTTCGAGGAAGACTCTTTACTCAACTCTCCCACGTACCGCAGAAGCCACTGGAATATCTTCTCCTCCTCGTGGTCCTTCGGGTCTGAATACAGAGCATCGCGTACGTTTTGTGGTGTTGGTACGCAGACACGATACATTGCTTCGATGTCGTCTGTCGTTATCAAGCTTCGAAACGTCGGTGACATTCCTTCCTTAATTCGCGTCAACGCATAAAAGGATTTCTTAACAAGTTGGGCCTTTGCAATATCTAGAACAATTGCCTTGATGTTGTCTGGTCGTGGAAAAGATTGAACACCGTAATCTGCAAGGATTTCAAGTATCTGTGCGTGTCGAAGTTTTCCCCAGACATGGCATCATTGATGATTCGTCGCTCACTATTTGTCATCATGCTGAGAAGGGACCTTTCCAAGCAATCCTGTGCAACAGTGTTAGGCACAAGCTGATGAAGCAGCGCCTCAACAAGATTTATGGGAAGTGTACCACACATCATGAATTGGTGCTCTATTAGCCTTCCCAGCGATGTGTAAACGCTATCCGAAGAAGATGACTGCAGCGCAAGAGTGCAATGTCCAGCACCGTCGCCATGTTCCGAAAGAAAACTCTCCCAGAACATGGAAAATAGCTCGTGAAGAACACCGTCACCACTGGCGTCGTATTCATCAATGGTGACTCTGATCTTATAACTGGAAATCCCATTATCTGCATACAAGTCCAACAGCTCTTTGACTATGTTGTTCTTGCTGATAATGACGTGCTTCTCTTCCAGAAAAGTTGCAGGGCTTCCTGTCGTCTTTGCTCCAGGTTCTGCAGAAGTTGAGCAGCTCGCGAGGCTTCCAGTCACAGCTTCGTCACCTTCAACCAGTGCCCGAGGTGGGTGCATGGAGTCAGTTCCAAGTGACACTGGTTGTTGCCGGGAATTGACAATATCTTGCACGTCATCAGGGGTGGACTGATTAATGGGATAATCAACCGTTGCTTGAAACTCCTCTTCATATGCCTGCATTGTCAGGGTACACCGACTGGCTAAAACCACAGACTGCTCTGATGTGAGAATGTTACCTCTAGGAATGTAAAACTGAAAATGTTCAGGCTGTGTCTGAAGTGATCCAATCCAGTCATAGACCGCAGCCATCTTGTGTTGTGGTCGAAAGGCACGTGTAACCACACCAAGAGCCATGTGACGAACACTCACAATGACGTGGTCGTCATCAATCTCAGGTTCGCTGGGCACTCGCGTCTCCCTGGTTTTTCGAATGTCCTCCAGACGTTCCTCAACCAATAGTCGTTGATGCTCTCTGGCAATGTTTTCCTGATCTCGTTGCGCATCAGCTTCCTCCAACTCTCTCAGTTCTTCCATGGATTCCTGCAGATATCGCATTCGTTCTTCTGATGTTCCAATCAGCCCATCTTCTGGTGGTTGCGACGGAACGGATGATTCGACCTAAGTAAACCAAAAAATAACTTTTCTCCATTTTAACCAACGCGTTGTCATACTCTCATATAATACAACTGATAACCACACGTATGCCATGAATTTTAAACTGAAAACGAATTAACAAATTGGCGTCCACACACCAACGCCGAAAATTATCATCCGAAAACGAAAACGACTATGTTACCTCACGGCTGTACAATTTTTATTTTTTGTTTCTGAAAGTATTTAAGAAATATATATAATAAATTATAATAAACTAATATATAACATAATATAAATGAACTAATAATTACTTCAAGTTTTCTATTAAGATATCTACACATTACGCTGTTCATGTTGTTTATTTAAGTTACAAAATCTTAACAAAAATCAAAATCCCTTAACTTTTAACTTATAAGAAAAATATCAAAATTTCTTTTTATCTGACATATATATGAAATATAATATCTTTTATACATCGATAAATTACTATATAGTTATTCAATCTCAGTACGTGATAGTGTGAAAAATGTCAAAAGTTAATTAAAGTATTTTACGTATTTATGGTGGATGCTTACGTAGACAATTTGGGAAACATTATTTGAATCGATTGTGTTGCCAGGATTCTAGGGAAAAGAAAAGCGAGAAAAAAACCCTTTAGGAATATATATAATATATCTATTATATATATATAATTATATTATATATATAATTGGTAGTATAAGTAGTTAAATTCAGAAAATGTTCGGCTAGCATTCGGAAGGTTGTGGCTTCGAGTCTCGTATGGACGGCTCAGAGTTTTCTGAGTTTAACTACTTACGACGGCTTGTACAGCAAAAAACAAACAAAACTTTAACAACTTCAAGCTGAAAACACCATACTAACGTTGAAAAACATATGTTTCACATTCGTTGTGCAACTCATCGAGTAAACAACTCAATAGACTTTGTTGATATTCTGCAAACGTTTTGACACTTACACTTGTACTTGTAGTAGCTTGGTTTTGAACATTCAACCATGAATCTATATGTAATGGAACACACGGCTGTGTCAGCTACAACAATTATTATTGGTATTATTTATTATTATTTGCCGCTTAATAATAAATAATGTAAAAACATCACCGTACTCCTCTCTCCCAACTGCGTACAGCGAAACTTTGCTTGGACGTTTTTCCTTTCCAAGGAACCTAAGGTAGCTTTGAACTGTAAACGGCGAAGGAATCTTATGCTTGATATGAGAATGACCAGCATCAACAATCAAACATTCATTAATTGGCAATCTAGGATTGTTTGCTAGTAAAATTGTCGATGTCTTCTCCACTAGAGTCTCGTACGATGCCTCTCGTTCAACTTCAATGCTGTGAATGCCCCCTCCTTTAGTTTTTTTTTATGAGCGATAGCTTCTTTTTTTTCTCATTAAAATGTAATACACCAATACTTAAATTGATCTGTAAATGGAAATGCGGAGAACGTTACACCAAAACAGGTCCTTAGCTGATAGCAATATTATATGTAAATATGACAATATGTACATATTTCCTCTTACTATTTACTGCATGAACAGTCTGAACATAACAAGGGCGGATTTAGGGTGGGTGGGGACACAGGGCCCATTTTATGTGGCACAGATAACGGTTTTTTGATGTTAATAGTAAACGCAACACACTTGGTTAACATTACAAAATGTACAATATTTGAGATGGCTATTCCTTTGCTGCTTTAGACACGAATTCAAATAGTTTCAAGTCCAGCTTTTGCTATGTCTTCTTCGCAAAAATGTAAGGTAAATAAAATTAAAAATAAGGGGAAATTGAAGCTGACGTTCAAAATACCACATAAAGGTCTGACACCGACTGATATTAATAATATGTTTTCCATGCTATAAAGTTACGATAATCGTTAATTTTGTCTTCGAAGTCAAAGCTTAGGTTTTGGGATCCTGTGGGGTTGTGCTTAGGATTATTATTAGGTTGTTGTTAGGATTCAGATTAGGGTTTATCAGGGGATTGGGTTTAGAATTATTAGATTCTTATTAGGGTTGGGATTAGTGATGTGCAATGACGATTTCAAGCGATTTAAATGCTTCTAACATTTATGAATACAGTAAATTTGGACTTGGAGCTCAAGCTGCAAATGAACTACGTCCACCTAGCTAGGTTCGCCGCCCGGCGAACTACGCGATAACTGCAATCTCGATCGTCGGTAATATATGGACAGCGAACGTTGGTTCGTCAGTTAAAACAGCTTTTGGAGTGTTGCATATTTGTATTTTTATCTTTTTACTGAGTTACATATTACTTAAACAAAGCGAGCTGGATTGGATTGCGCGATTTTGTTATATTACCTCAAGACGTCTGTGAGGATTGACGTCATCCGAAGATCTTTGTTTCTAAAAACAATTACTTGCATGAGTATCTGAAAATGCAAGGGCAGAGGTAAAGCACTGATCAGGTAGGTAAGCACACTACACATGCGATCGTCGGTGACAACCGCATGTGGGACAGCATCGGTGAAGTACATCCAGAAGTGCGCATGGGTCCAGAGTGCTCAAGCTTCCATATATATATATATATATATATATGTATATATATATATATGTATATATATATATATGTATATATATATATATATATGTATATATATATATATATATATATATATATATATATATATATATATGTATATATATATATATATATATATATATATATATATATATATATATATGTATATATATATATATATATATATATGTATATATATATATATATATATATATATATATATATATATATATATATATATATGTATATATATATATATGTATATATATATATATATATATATATATATATATATATATATATATATATATATATATATATATATATATATATATATATGTATATATATATATATATATATATATATATATATATATATACAAAGTATGAAGTTAGTTTTACCTTAAAGTCTTCGCTACCAGAGGTTTCACCCTAAACGGGATCATCAGGCGACTGAAAAATATCGGTTAGTGGGCTGCTTAAATGCGTTAGTTGGGGCGTGGGTGTGGGGGCGTCGAAACGTCCGGCACATTCATTTGGAGCGTGGGTGTGGGCGTCGAAACGTTGCGCGCATTCCTTTGATTGTTTAGGTTGATGATCCGAAATCTATTTTTGTGCCGACACGTCGAAACTATTTCTGAATGCGCCGGACGTTTCGACGCCCACACCCACGCCCCAACTAACGCATTTAAGCAGCCCACTAACCGATATTTTTCAGTCGCCTGATGATCCCGTTTACGGGGAAACCTGTGGTAGCGAAGACTTTAAGGTAAAACTATACTTCATACTTTGTATTTTGCTCTATCTATATATGGTATTGAGCACTCTCTAACATTTCGTGAACCAAAACTCACTTATATATATATATATATATATATATATACAACGCTCACTACCCTTGTGGAAGTTTGAGCACTCTGGGCCCATGCGCACTTCACGCTATCTGAATGTACTTCACCGATGCTGTCCCACATGCGGTTGTCACCGACAATCGCATGTGTATAAGTAATTGATGAAATTCATTCAGATTGTTCCAAGCTACACTGATGAGCTGTTGTACAGCGAAACACCGTGTCTGTAGATTGAACTATGTACGCTCCTTCACTTCGGTGTTGTTGAGCACTCTGTGAAGTTGCCTCTGTAAAGCTTAATAATTCTCCTAGCAACCCAAATTGGGACTACCTTGCAAATTTTGTTTCTTCTAAACTTTCACCAAATACCACCTTTACTATTCCCCCAATTCCAGAGGATTTTGTACTAAATTGTCTTAACCATTTGTCTGTAACGAAAGCCGCTGGGTTGGATGGAGTTAACGGATATTTTCTTAAAATAGCTGCACTAGCTATTTCGCCCATTCTGACGAAGATTTATAACCTCAGTATTATCTCAGCTATTTTTCCTAACTTATGGAAAATTGCAAAAGTTTCTCCCCTATATAAAACGGGTTCGCTTTCTGACCGTTCTAACTTCCGTCCTATCTCTGTTTTAGCCATTATCTCTAAAGTTCTTGAACGTCATGTTCATGTTTCGTTTTATAATTTTCTAACTGACTACGATCTTCTTGTTGATAATCAATTTGGATTTAGGACATCTCGCTCATGTGAACTAGCAGTCACTGATCTCACTGATAAGATTCTAACTAACATAGATAACAAACTATTAAACGGACTTCTTCTTATTGACTTCAAAAAGGCCTTTGATCTCGTTGACCACCGTATCCTACTTCTTAAGCTTAAGATGTACGGATCTTCTCCACTAGCGTTGGAGTGGTTTACTTCTTATCTTAGTGATCGCTGTCAACGTACTTCTTTTAAGAGTACATTGTCTGATATGCTCCCTATTACGATCGGGGTTCCTCAGGGAAGCATTCTAGGACCCCTTCTTTTCATATTATTTATTAATGATCTTCCTTCTCAACTATCACACTCAAATTCTACAATGTTTGCAGATGACACCACTATACTAACAACAGGTTCTTCTATTCATGATTTACATGTAAATCTTAATCTTGTTGCTAATGATATCTCAGCTTGGACCGAGCAAAACAGGATGGTAGCTAACACATCCAAGACTAAAACCATGCTCATCCATTCCATCCAACAATTAAGGGGTATTTCTGATCGATCTCTCTCGGTCACATTAAACAGCGAAGGAATTGAACAGGTCACGCAAGCTAAAGTACTGGGTGTGACCTTAGACAGCCATTTAACTTGGACTAATCACATCGAAAACTTATGTTCAACCCTCAATAGTAGGCTTGCATTACTGCGCCGGATTAAGCCTTTCTTAACTAAAGATTGTGCTCTTCGTTTTCATAACTCCTGCATTCATGCCAATATTATTTACTGCTCTGTCACTTGGGGTAATTGTTCCAAAACACTTCTGCAAATAATTCTTCGCCTTCAAAAGCGTGCAGCACGCATTATCTTAGATGCTGAGTATTTTACTCCTTCTGTTCTCCTTTTTTCCCAACTTAAGTGGATTCCAATTTTTGATCTAATTAAGTTTAGGAAGCTTCTTCTACTATTAAATATACTAATCAATCCTAATGCTCCACCGTCTTTTAAATTTATGTTCAATTTCTTATCTGCCACTCGACAACACGCTCGTACTAGAGCCTGCTTATATGACCTTAAGCTTCCTTACCCGCGCACTAATTCTGATAAACGAACATTTCTCTACAGCGCCTCAATTCTCTTTAACGCCTTAGATAGTGATTGCAAACAGCTTGCCATGTCACCTGCATGTACTTCTGATGCTTTGACGTTAAGATTAACTACTACTAAACGCAAACTCCGTAATTACTTTCTTCATAAACTTACCTGTATTAACCATCTGGAAGACCTTTTTTGCGTCAATTGTAATTTTTTATTGAATTGTAAATGTGTTTCTACTTGACTAGTTTATCACTTGACATTATTTCCATATATAGTGTATTAGTTATGTCTGTTGTATTTGTAAATATTGTAATATTGTGAGGGCCGTATGTTAGATAACCTTTACGGTTAATACGTCTTTTTCCCTCGTAAAATAAAGTTTTATTCTATTCTATTCTATTCTATTCTATTCTATTGGGTACCTATTAGCGATAATGCAACGCTCACTACCCTTGTGAAAGTTTGAGCACTCTGGGCCCATGCGCACTTCACGCTATCTGAATGTACTTCACCGATGCTGTCCCACATGCGGTTGTCACCGACAATCGCATGTGTATAAGTAATTCATGAAATTCATTCAGATTGTTCCAAGCTACACTGATGAGCTGTTGTACAGCGAAACACCGTGTCTGTAGATTGAACTATATATATATATATATATATATATATAAATGCAATGTTTGTAGTTATTACTCGGGCTATCTGTGGTAGCCGAGTCTATTCTGTACTATTTTTCTCGTCGACAAATTGCAATTATTGCATCATCCCGATAGGCTTTGCGAAACCACGCGGTGTTCTCAGTCACAGCCACTGACCTGTATATAACTGGACTGCGTGCTCCTATTACTTTTGAGTTGGAAAAGTGTGACCATTTTCAGTTTCAAAATGACGGCATTTATTGGTCCTTCTGCTAATGGTAATGGTCACTGACTGATACCTAAGGACCGGACTATTGACACACTACAGGTATTTAAAATTGCATATTTCAGACAAGAAACTCGTCGTTACTCGTTTAGGTGTTTTATAGTCCAGTAAACGAAGTGATTTCCAGAGGCGGATCCAGAGGGTTGCTATCGTTGCTCAAGCAACGGTCAGAATTTCCAGATTAATTTATTCAGTCTTTTGGCGAGTATTTTTGCGCGCCAACATATTCAGCAAATATTATAATTTTTAGTGCCTGACCACGTTAATATTATAAAATTCGTATTGTTCAATCACTTAAGGGGCGCTGCGCCATTATTTGCGCGAGAAATGCCGTGAGTTCAAGGGAGCAGGTTAGAATGTGATAGTTCTTATAATTGAAATAAAAATTATAATTGACACTGATTACGCGCCACGTCGGGGGCTCATATTATCAGCGGTTTTGTCGAACTCGGCGACTCGTACAAAACGTCAACAACTTAGGTAAGTAAATATAAGAACTATCACATTCTAACGTGCTCCCTTGGTGAGTTGGGTGTTTCGCGCCCATATTAAATCCAAAACCGGCCCGAGAACACTCGAGCCTACCTAATTAAGCCTGTGTAGCGGCCCTCATCTTTGGGTAACTGACTTAGTTACCATCAGCTAAACGGGACTGTGTAAATGGCGGGAGCAACAGCATGCTAAATTTACCCTTTTCTGAGCAACAGCAAAGGGATGCTGACCAAATGATCAGATTCACGTAGCTATATATTTTGGGGTCTCCAGTGATGCTAAGTAGCAGCGTACTCACCGACTTATCACCACTGATCTCAATAAAACTGGATGGGGCATGAGGCCGGATTTTGCGTGCCAGTTGTATGATGACGTGACCACTACCTAAGATGGCTGCCATTAAGTTCATAGCTTTCGTAGATTGAAAACAGACAAAAAGAGTTGTTTTAAGAAAACGTAAACGAACGTAATGACACAAGAAGTACTCAATAAGGTTTAAGACGAACAAACTATCGGAAGAACGTCAGTGCCTCCACTAATTGGACAACATAGTTTAAAACTCTGGTTGACCGACAGATTGTTAGTAAATCTTGAAGATATCTTGGTCGTCATACCTTCTCCACATTTTCAAAATTTCGCCACAGACGATAGAAAACACGATGAGCCCGCGATATTTTTTAACAGCGCAGACAAAATTCCCTGCTGCTCCACTACGTAAGATGGCGGCGACTGACACGAAATGTTTGACTGCTGGCCATAGGGAATGGCCGATCCAGTTTATATAGAGATCAGTGCTTATCACTCGTTCAAGTGTCGGTGTTCTACTGTTTAATATTTTCAGTTCGTAATGACTTCGAACAACGCTTAATTACAACGATTGTTTGATGTATTTGATGGGAGTTATTCATCTGTTATTCATAATTTTTCTAAGCCTACCCAGAGACCTTGGAAAGTTGTTGCTCTGCGCCATTGTTGCTTAACAGAACAACCGCTGGCTCTAATGATCATTGCTCGTGATATACTACGCATTTTGTGATTGGTCAATTTCGTTAAAAGAAGGCTTTTCATTGGCTTATCGCCAGAGGTTTCTATTTAACAATTAGACAACGAGGCCGAGTTTTCTATGAGCTGATAGTGACTATCTGCTCATAGAAAACGAGGACGAGTTGTCTAATTGTTTTAGTATCAACCAAAAACAACTTTTCTTTAACGTAAAGAAGTCTTATCAAACATTGTTCTAAATGTTCAGATAGTTTTACTTTACCTCCCCATACATAATGCAGAGCAGTTCGATGGCGTATGGTAAACAATCGCTCACAAAACACAAGATTGTAACTACTTTGCTTCAAATTTGGTGTAGATATACTCCATAGGCATAAGCGAATTCATTTTCTTATTCGAAAATGTCAAACTGAATATATTTCCATTACTTTCGACCCAATGTTTTCTTCACTCGTACAAAAATTTTAGCAGACGCCATGTTTGATTTTTTAGCCTAGTTTCCAGGTTTTGCTTGCGGCGTGAATATGCCGTGGCTTCTGATTGGTCAGAATAAGAGTATTCCAGCTATAAGAAGGTTTATCATTGGATAACGCTACCATGGTCTATCACCAATAGACCATGGTAGCTCAGCCAATCACAAAGCCAGATTTGTAATAGACCACGAGTTGGTTGATACTAACAGCGGATAGTAACTCCTGCGATAGCCAATGAAATTCAAGGATTTGTGATAGAAACTTATAAATTTATACTAATTTAATATAGACACTTTTAGTAAGATTGACACAACACACCTTTGACTGATGTTCAGACGAAGTACGTCTTTTCTTGGAGGACACAGAAAATTTACTTCGGTCTTCCTCTTGTGTATTATGGAAGTTCAAAAATGACTGTAGCTTCTTCCCCCAGTCTATATAATCACGCACAAACAAAGAAAACTAGGTTCAGTCGGTGTCACTGGCAAGGGGGGGGGCAAGGGGGCACCCCCCAATCATCACGAGGACCGTTTTTGAGTTAGTGTGAAATTCGATGAGAAACATGTAGGGGGGACGGGGCGTGGGGGGGGGGGGGGGAAGAAAATTTAAGATATTTTTCCAATGTTTAACATCGCCATGTTTTGTTCTGCAAAACTTTGATCATTCACGTGACGACAGCTAATTTAATTTTCCTAAAGAATGTCTATCGGCTGATCCTGAAAATTACAGAAATGACATTGTGAAAAGTTTGAGATTTCAAAATTTTCTGAGGTAAAATGTCCCAGGACCCCCCTAAATTCCGTCCGTCCCCCCCCTCCCCCACCAATATGCCCACTGGGTTTAGTCTTTAGTAATGACCTATAATAATTTTAATAACTTTTAATCTGCTTTTAGTCTCCTTTCAAATGAAGTCCATCTCATGTTTCCACTGACCTCCAATAACAGTAAAAGACCAGAATGTAACGATAATATGGCAATAACCTAAATTATGTTTAAATTAAACATTCTAGCATAAATACTGTACCAAAAATAGGAAAATGTGGTTATATCTCATGTAGAACATTTTCTGTTTTAATGTTGCACTGGTTTGCACCGCTATGCCAGCTATTTAGTCGTAAGCACATGCATACATGCAGCCGGCTGACGGTTTATCAGACCAACCTAACCTTTCTTTCCCCCAGATGTTACGTTTTCAGCTGAAGCATCGACGGAATGTGCCCAAGCGTTTCCAACGTAAACAATATCATTTCTATTTAATAAGAACAATTAAAGGTAAATTAAACAAACTGTCTTGATAAATGAAATACCCTCTCACTGTCATTGAGATTAATACATTTAATTTACAGTTCCCAACATGATTTAAGAGTACGTACACCAACAATTTCAAGTCTTCTTCGTCCAATTCTCCACCGTCTTTAGTAAATATTTTTAACTCGTCAGAGCTTGATATTTCCAACCTCCGCACAATGTTGCCCAAAAGCTCCTCCAGACTCTCCGGAACACTGAAATACTATACATTACCAAAAAGTATGATCGCAAAAATATAAGTTTTAGTGCCTTTAGAGACTTTCTTTCTTGACATTTTCTGTCATACCTTGCCTCCATGTTTATCACCAACTACACGCACAATAATTCTTCGAAACCCAACGGTTGCCATCTCCAATGATCTGAATAAACTACGCCTTTCTCTCTCAATCAGTTATAATAGGGTGGTTTGAATATATTGGGAAACGCTGTCATTGTTCTATATACCGAGTTGAATCGAGTAATAGTGTTCTATTACCGAGTTGAATTACGTAATACTGTTTTATTACCGAGTTGAACTGGGCAATTGAGTTATATTACCGAGTTAAATTATGTAATAGTGTTCTATTACCGAGTTCAATTGGGAAATAGAGTTCTATTACTAAGTTGAATCGGGTAATAGTGTTCTATTACCGAGTTGAATTGGGTATTAGTGTTCTATTACCAAGTTGAATTGGGTAATAGTGTTATATTACCAAGTTGAATCGGGTAATAGTGTTCTATTACCAAGTTGAATTGGGTAATAGTGTTCTATTACCGAATTGAATTACGTAATACTGTTTTATTACCAAGTTGAATCGGGTAATAGTGTTCTATTACCGAGTTGAACTGGGTATTAGTGTTCTATTACCAAGTTGAATCGGGTAATAGTGTTCTATTACCGAATTGAATTACGTAATACTGTTTTATTACCGAGTTGAATTGGGTAATTGTGTTCTATTACCGAGTTGAACTGGGTAATAGTGTTCTATTGCCGAGTTGAATTGGGTAATAGTGTTCTATTGCCGAGTTGAACTGGGTAATAGTGTTCTATTACCGAGTTGGATCAGGTAATAGTGTTTTATTACCGAGTTGGTTCAGGTAATAGTGTTTTATTACCGAGTTGAACTGGGTAATAGTGTTCTATTACCGAGTTGAATTGGGTAATAGTGTTGTATTACCGAGTTGAACTGGGTAATAGTGTTCTATTACCGAGTTTGATCAGGTAATAGTGTTTTATTACCGAGTTGAACTGAGTAATAGTGTTCTATTACCGAGTTGGATCAGGTAATAGTGTTTTATTACCGAGTTGAACTGGGAAATAGTGTTCTATTACTCAGTTGAATCGGGCAACAGCTCCTATTACCGAGTTGAACTGGGTAAAAGTGTTCCTCTTATGAGACTCTAACATCGGTAATAGGAAATAAACATGTCGCGGGTAATGGGTAATACACTTTTGGGCTTCCATAGTATGTGCAATACACAAAGAAAATATCAGTACACAAACAAAAGTTTCAATTCACAAGAAAATTAGCCGATACACATTACAAAGTATCGATTCACTGAAACGAATTTCAATACACAACAAAGTTTCGCGCAATACACAACAATAAATATTTTCAGTACGTAATAAATTCTTTCCACAAATGCACAACAAAGTATCACGCGACACACACTAGTGTAATTCGATACACAACAAAGACTAGACTTTCGATACACAACAAAAAGTTGCATCTGGGAATCTCAGGGACAATAGGGGACAGAGGAAGAACAGAACAATATGATCAAAGATAAACCATTCTGTGGTCTAAATATACAATCTCACCCGTGTTGACATCCCGATAACGGTGAGATTTTCAGTCGCGCATGTTTAATTTTTGTATTTCTTTGAACTCGAGACAATGTTCTATGAAGGAATCGTTTATCTATTGCCCAGTCAACCTCGTACCCAGGGTCTTATCCCAGGGTCTTATCTCCGCTGCTCCGCCCACCGCTGCGAAACTCTGGTTGGGGCTGGTCACGTGTCTCCCAGAATATGGGAGATAACAAACTTTTCTTGTCAGGGTCGGGTGGTTATTTTGAAAATTTGTCGCAGTACCTTGAATGCAAGAACAATAATTATCGAGCTCTGAATATCGAGGAAAGCTCATTGCGCAAATTATTAAAAACACTCCATCGATAACAATCTGGTATTATTGAAGGACAATTCTGAACTACTACAAAAGTCTTCCGTCGTTCAATCTGACGAGCAGCGAATTTAAGGAGATTCTATATTCTTCGAATGGATTTCTACAGTCATGATGCCATCACTCATCAGCGATCTGATATTAGCAGCCTGAAGATTAAACAGAGAGTTTTAAATTTTACAGTAGGCGGATTGAAATTTCCTTACAATCAAGACTATGCGAAATTCACAAATTCTTTTGGTTGACAATTGCTTGAACCTCCATTCGAAACTGAGAAAGTGTGGAAGTTATCTCACTGCATCTCTTGCAACGGTCCACTCTCGCTGAGAATACATATACAGATTCAACACCTTGGGTTTGCAGCTGTCAACAAGGCTTTACATTCTTATTCTGTGCTTTAGAGATTCCAAGAGGTTAGTTCATTACATTTACTATTTCTTTAAATTCAATTCTACATCGCTTACAAATCATGCAGTTTCGTGAAGCGGCGGGCTGGTGTATTAAAGTAGGAACTTTAAACTTGAACTATATTGCTGATTTTTAAACTGAGCCAACCTTATTTAATAACATTCATCATAAAAGGAGCCACAAGCTCATGTTGTCAACTTACTATAATAGTATTGTTAAAGTGCCTATCTCACCTGTGGGGATTTTACATATTCGTAATCTGTGCGTTCTCCTGAGCAAAATTGCAATATATCTTGTCAGCCGAAAATTTCATCTTCATGGAGTTTTTCGCTGTCACAGTTACCGGATGTGATGTCACAAGAGGCATTCCAAACCAGTTTTCTTTTGTTACTTGCCACAAAAATGCCTCTTGTGACATCACATCCGGTAACTTTGACAGCGAAAAACTCCATGAAGATGAAATTTTCGGCTGACAAGATATATTGCAATTTTGCTCAGGAGAACCCAAAGATTACGAATATGTAAAATCCCCACAGGTGAGATAGGCACTTTAACATTTTACAGTATTATTATTAATATCGCGCGCTGAACGTTGTTGCTTGTTCAATGTTTTTCTTGTCACTGTATTTTACAGAATTACAGCCAAAATTCGCCACTGAACCAGCGCAAATGTTATACCGTGCTATGTTTCCTAAATTATGGAAAATACTTCGTTATAAACGTTAAATTTGAAAGATCCAAGTTATTGCATGACCACCGTTCAAACTTCAATATATTTTAATAAATATGTTTACTTCGCCGTTCAGCCAACGTATATATTTATATTTTCGTTCTTGAGACTCCTTTGTTTAAAAACAACTCAGGCACATTTGTATTACCTTTAAATATCACCACTGATATTGTCTTTGTTTTTTAGGCAACCGTTTCGTATAAACGCAAACAGTCAGACGCCTGCAACGAAACGCTTGAAGACATTGACAATTGGCACAAAAAACAACAAAGGCAAAGCGGCGGGACACAAAGCGACTAACGAAAAATTGGCGGAGTATTCGGGCAGACTTCGAGGAATAAAACCCAACCTGAAGGCTAATCAACCGGAGAGATTTACACGTATTTTACTATTTCAAAAAGCCAATAGAGACATAGAGGCCTTCGAGTTCAGGACGGCGCGAGGGGACGGCGACTTCTGTTTCATACAGCATCGCACAACACAGAGGAAACTGACGTAAAGAAACATGCAGTCTGAGTCTGGCTTTCTTGACAGTTATAAAACATACACTTTGTCTTGTCAGAATAAAAGAAATCACATAAAAACATTGTCTTTGCGTGTTCACTTTAGCCACGTTTCTAAATAACCCACCCCCATTAAGTTATATTTTTGCCCTCGAAACACGTGACCAGCCCCAACCAGGGTCTTTTCGCAGCGGTGGGCGGGGGCGGGGGAGCGGAGATAAGACCCTGGGTACGAGGTTGTTGCCCAGCCTTTGAGAGAACGTGAAGCTGTTCCTTCATATTATTCTTTTAAGAAAGAAAAAGAAGAAGAACGAAGAGCGCCCTTCCAGCCGAAGACTAAGGAGTAAGGCCTGAGCTAAACGTCGCAAAATTCTCGGCAATTAAATTCGTCTGAGTCACAGACGGATAATGCGACGATGATGCGTGTTCGACTTGCACTGTTCGACTTGCACGACGAGTTTAATATATATCGTCGCGTCGAAATGTTGAATTAAATGTTTATCTAATGTGTGTGGCAATTCGACCTTTAACTCGACGTTGCATTTACGTTGCATTCTTACCGACGAAGTTAATTCGAATTAAATTCGTCTGAATTAAAGTCGTCTATTGTGCGACGTTTAGCGCAGGCCTAAAGGTGGTGTTTATATGGAGGAGGGCCAGCCCTCTTGGTAAGGCTAGCCCTCTTTGCCGATAGCGTAATTCCTTGTAGTTTACATGTCAAGAGGGCCAGCAAATTTCCCATGTAAACGCACTCAAGAAGGCTGGCCCTCGTAGGAGGACTAGAAAATAGAAGCTATATAGAAGCAGTATACACGGTAGTTTGCCTTAACGAATATTTTTTTGGTCAACTTCTTATTTTACAAGTTGCGATTGTTCATTTGTTTGAAAAAGGGGCGATACTACTGGTGCCAGTACTACAGCCAGTACTAGCAACAATAATTGTGATTCCCTCTCTCGAAGACCAGAGAACGTGAAGCGGGTGTTAGGTGTAACGAACCTCTTTCAAAGCAGAGGTTCATCTGTTCCTTCATATCTTCTTTTAAGAAAGAACAAGAAGAACGAAGATAGCACTTCCAGCTAGACTCCAAACCCGCCACCAGGGATGAAGCCTATAACCATTGGTTTTAATAAGCTTCTCGAGTGCGTTTACATGGGAAATTTTCCCTCTTGAGTGCGTCTCGAGCAACACAAAAATTAAACATGACGCGACTGAAAATCTCACTGAACTCTCAGGATGTCAACACGGGTGAGATTGTATATTTAGACCACAGAATGGTTTATCTTGGATCATATTTCTCTGTTCTTCCTCTGTCCCCTATTGTCCCTGAGATTCCCAGATGCAACTTTTTGTTGTGTATCCAACACTTTTCGTTGTGTATCGAGAGTCTAGTCTTTGTTGTGTATCGAATTACACTATTGTGTGTCTCATGATACTTTGTTGTGCATTTGTGGAAAGAATTTATTACGTACTGAAAATATTTATTGTTGTGTATTGCGCGAAACTTTGTTGTGTATTGAAATTCGTTTCAGTGAATGGATACTTTGTAATGTGTATCGGCTAATTTTCTTGTGAATTGAAACTTTTGTTTGTGTACTGATATTTTCTTTTGTTATTGCACATACGGGCCGCCGTAGCCGAGTCTAGGTTTCGGCGCGTTTTTTTTTTTGTTTTTTCGTCGAGATATTGCCCAAGAGGCTTTGCGAAACTGCAAGCATGTGACTATATCTATGCATGTGACCGACAAGGGGGAATTTCGTTTTCCACCAATCAGCGCGTTTGTTTACATTTTGGCTCTAGACCAATCAGATTGCGTGAATGTGAAAATACACGTAAATTTCGTCACAAATATAGGGTCGCAAATAAAGCCCTGGGGGGGTCCGGATTTTTGCATTTTTGGATCGATTTCAACGGAATCAAGAAGTACATTAAATTTGCTAACAATTTGCCGCTGGGATTTTCGTTTTATGGCCTAGTTATAAAATTATTGGCAGTCAAACATTGGCTGGAATAAAGGGACCACGACGCACGCTTAAGTATAACTTAGTGAATATGGGCCTCAGATGATCAGGGTTTTTATTTTTTTCAATCGAAATTAACGAAGTCAGATAGAGTACACATTTCCCCAAAAATGTGCCGCTGGGATTAGCGCTTTATAGCTGGGTTATAAATTTATCCGATTTCGAACAACGGCGTACGCAAACGACCGCGAACTGGGCGTCAGGATTTCTAACTTGAGCCGAAATATACGAAATCAGGTAAACAAAGCTTTTTTCTAAAGATTTGTCGCTGGGATTAGCGTTTTATCGCTTGGTTATCGAATTGTTGGCATTCAAAGTTCGGCTTCGTATGTATAAAAAACAACACTCGAGCCAGTCCGGTAGTGAGAAGTTCAACTTGCAAAATATTAATATTAACTGGCTTTTGATCAAATACCAAACGTATTTCCGGTCACTATTTGCAATCGAAGCAATTTTCAAGGCATTTCAAAGACGAAAAGACCCCCAAGATGGCGAACACTAATACATTAAATGACAAATTTGCTGCTATAGTATTGTATGTGTAAACATGGCAAAAATAAACTCACAGTATCACAATCTAATGCCTGGGTGGCTCAACATGATGCCAAGAACCAATCTTCAGTATCAGATTGCCAACTGCCATCTCCTCTGAGACTTCATCATCAGCTAAATCGTCGTCGTTTTCATCATCGTCTTCGTCTGCTTCGCCGTTGTCATCGCTTGTCTCGCCGTCATCGTGGCCGTTCACGAACTTTGTAACAGCTTCATTTGCAGTCTTTCCGAGGGTATTCACTTTCGACTGAATCGTGGCTTCGCAAACAGAACAAATGCTGATGTCTGGCAAGTTGCACTCGATGTGAAATGAGTGTCCACAGCCCCGGAAAATTCGCCACATAGCACTGTGACTGTTGCATTCAAATTTGTCACATTTCCTGTTTGAATAAAAATTTAAGGTAAGACATTTCTACTTCACTATCCATATCAAAAATCATATTATTGAATATATTATAATTGTATTTAAATCACAAACTTACACTTCTGGGTTTGGGGATCTTTCAACTGAGGTGAACCCAAGTGGCAGGACTCTGTTTGACACAAGAATGCTTCCAAACAGGTTTGGCAATTGCCATTTTGTAGTGGCCTTTTTCTGTCCCTTGGTTCTTGGCAGCAATACGGCCATTCCAGGGTGATTGTGCAGTTCCCCAAACTTTGCAGTAAAAAATTCAGCAGCCTTGAGTTTCAGGTTGTCGATTCTCTTTCTACTGAAATTGAACTTCTTTTGGGGAACAAACATTGACTTGAATGCATGCAATTCATGCTTATGTGCATCTATCTCCCTTGCCTTTAGGTTGATTTGCTCAGCATTGTCAGTCACATTAGTTCGAGCTCGTAGAACAGAGTGGAAATTTTCTACCGGATACTCGTCGAAGGCTACCAGTGCTTCACGTAATGTGTGGTACATGGGATGACCATTATCTTGCCAATACACAAATGTGGACATAGCAACTAACAGAGCTTTGTCGTAGTGACGCCTTTGGAACACCATGAACATCACCCAGCAACGCAGTAGGGACTTGCAATATAGATCATAATCGTTGCATTTGAACACAATAGAATAGATACTCAAGACAAGTGGCACATAATTATCAACAAAGTTGATGAGGGTAAGGAACTCTATATCTTTACAGTGACAGAAAACTGAAAGAACTGTTTCTCTGACAAGTGTCCAGCCACCATATATCACTTCAAGTAATAGGGATACTCTCCATGGCTTTGGTTTCATTGCTAATTTTGCAGTTTTTTCCAAATAGGAAGGAATACAGCTCTGCAAAGATTGGATGGAAATTCTTCAAGACACATTCTCTTGAATTCAGTGAGATATGTAATGGACCTATCAGGGGGACAACATTCTCACATACAGCGGGTAAGGGAACTTTAAGCAAATTATAAACCAGTTGTCGCATGAAGAACTGAGTAGGCCAATCTCCCATGAATGGGGTCAGAAAATGACTAAGATAAATTTCCAAACCATTGGAAAGCATGTGCTTGAAAGCAGTAATCAGATCATCTGCAGACTTCAGAGATAAATGAATACTGTCAATCAGTTTTGTGTTCTCCATGCATCTCATTTTCTGTATTTCTGTTTGCTGGTAGTCATGTAACAGAAGACGGTGCCGTTGAGCTTCAGGTTCAAAATATTTAGCTACCGCCCAATCAGGCATATTGGTTGCATAGCTTTGGGATAACCCAGCCATATTTTTGTTAATGAACTTCAACAAAATTTTAGGTTGTACTGGAGTGGTTGGTAATAGAGGTGTGCTTGAACAATCCTTCGAAACAGCCTTGACATTTGGGAAAACTTTCACTAGCAATGTAGACATATGGACTGCTTGTGTTTGCGTTTTTTCCTCGGGACGATGCATGGTATGGATGTTATGATAGTCATCTATGCAAAACACAAGAAATTGTTCCTTTTCTACAACCTCTTGAAAAAAACTAGCAACATTATTTAAATGAAGTGAAGCAGATGACTGTGTGGCAGCCTTTATGGTACGGGGATGGGCAGCAACTCCAAGATTATGTAAAGATGCCAAACCTTGTTCAGTGATACCAAACCCTTGTAGTGTTCTAGCAAGAGTTACTTGAAACCAGTTGGATCTTTGGGACATTGTGTACATCATGACATAGATTACTACCATGGTCCTAAGTTTGGTAAGATCCTTTCTTTCTCCGACGTTCTCTCAGAGGTCATGGCAGCTGATAAAACATTAAACAAGTTTTCTGCACCAACTTGCTTGCAGATTTTCTCAAATTCAGTTGGATTCATTTCTGGGCATTGCTTGAAAATATTTGAAAAGTAGTCACTTAGCTTGGTAAGATCACTTTTGAAATCAACATGTTGTGAAGCTTTTTCAAGAAGTTTTTCATATTCATCCTTTGAAATACATACATTGGTATCATCAGTTTGTGTTTCTTTCTCTTCATAGGTTGTTTGACACACTAGCACCACATCATCTGACTGTTCTGAATTATCTAGAAGCTTTCGACTTGGACTACTTAGGCTGATTGTTCGTTCACTAACTTGACCGCTAGACTGGCTATCGACACTAATAGGGGCAGTGGTGATGTCATGCTCCTCTGCAAGGATACCAGTGTTATTATCATCCCTATCGTCATCCTGAATCATGTGCTTTGGATTTTGCAGTAATGCTTGAAGCTAAATTATTAAATGCATATACCTATTATATTTAGTGACATATATATCTCTAAACCAAGTATCGATTGTATATCAATTGTAGTTACAATTTTTGTTACTATCAGCTTTGGCATCTACACTAATGTAAAATCTCAAAAGTAACCCCTCCAAAAAGTTTTTTAATAAAACCATAGAAATGGAAGAACTCTTGTAAAAAAATATGGTTAACATTTAACTTATGCTGATTGTTTAAACAACCCAAATCCCCCACCCCCCTAAAAAAAGTAGCTATCCCAGAGGTATTCAGGGTGGTTACTTTTGAGATTCTATGACTATGGCAATTCTAGCAATAAAATGTGTATATAACTATAATGCACCCAGGGACACCCAGAGATGTTTGGGTTCCCTCCCCTGCCCTGAACTCCTAGATTAATAATAATGCAGCAATATTTTTCTCTTTTATAATAGTATTTCACCAATTTTCAGTTCTCCCCTTATATATAGGTCCCAAGCAAATTGTTCCCTTAGCCCCCCCCCCCCCCCCAACCCATATCTATCTTCCATGTATCGGCCAGCCATGTAAACTTATATTGTAATACTAAATTATAGTTTTACAGTTTTTGTCTTATGTTGGCACAACAAGAATATTTATTAAACTCTAGAAATAAGGTGACCATTGTAATTCCCCCACAAATATTTCTTACCTTGTTTTCTATTGTTCTGACATTATTGGCTGGTATAAGTCTAGTGAAATCCCGAGTTTTCATGCATCGTTGAAGGCAATCGATGCAAACATTTTGTACAATTGGTGCTGTTTTCATTTCAAGCTTTTGCTTTAAAAATATCCCAAAAATATTTGCAAATTCTGACAAACCATTTCTACGTAGGTTTATTATATGTAAACCTCTTTCAATGCTCTTCCACTTCGCGTGAAACTCACGATTCTGGCAAGCTTTTAAATACTTAGGCATTTTAACATTGGAAAAAGACAAGTGTATATAGCGTTTGAGAACAAAATAAGCCAATTATTTTCCCGCTCTTTTAGCCAAGAACGATTTGCTTGGAAAAACTTCGGATTTATTTTCGTAAACTAATTTTTATACAAAAGAACAAAACCGCTGTATACAATACAGCGTTCGACAATTGCCGAACTTTGAATGCCAACAATTCGATAACCAAGCGATAAAACGCTAATCCCAGCGACAAATCTTTAGAAAAAAGCTTTGTTTACCTGATTTCGTATATTTCGGCTCAAGTTAGAAATCCTGACGCCCAGTTCGCGGTCGTTTGCGTACGCCGTTGTTCGAAATCGGATAAATTTATAACCCAGCTATAAAGCGCTAATCCCAGCGGCACATTTTTGGGGAGATGTGTACTCTATCTGACTTCGTTAATTTCGATTGAAAAAAATAAAAACCCTGATCATCTGAGGCCCATATTCACTAAGTTATACTTAAGCGTGCGTCGTGGTCCCTTTATTTCAGCCAATGTTTGACTGCCAATAATTTTATAACTAGGCCATAAAACGAAAATCCCAGCGGCAAATTGTTAGCAAATTTAATGTACTTCTTGATTCCGTTGAAATCGATCCAAAAATGCAAAAATCCGGACCCCCCAGGGCTTTATTTGCGACCCTATATTTGTGACGAAATTTACGTGTATTTTCACATTCACGCAATCTGATTGGTCTAGAGCCAAAATGTAAACAAACGCGCTGATTGGTGGAAAACGAAATTCCCCCTTGTTCATGTGACCCTGTTATTTTTTTTGTGACGTCACAGCTCAAATGCTGATGTTTCACGGCGGGTTTTCATGCAGGAGTGGCGAGTTTTTTCTTCTCCTGACGCCTTTGGTTGTGTTGTTCGAAGTGAATTTGTGTTTTAATGATAAATACGCTCGCAATGCTTTTATAAACTATAGTAGACCTGGGTTGGTCCGCGATCTCGATAACCGTACGCTGAAAATGTGTAGTACTCGATCAAACTTTTACGAAAATTCTCGATCAATGTGTTCTCGATCAATTTACATGTGTTAATTAAATGGTACTGAAAAATGTTGCTCAATGCTGTAAATCAAAGAACAAAGAAAGTTGATAAAGCCAACTTGCAAGTGAAAGGTAAACATGCTGTGTTTTACATCTTCATCGAAGTTGACATTTAGCTGAACTGACTTGTGTTTGTGAAATTATGCTGTATGTAAGCTTAAATGTATTGAGGTATTGGTTTGCTTTATTTGCTTGTATTGTTTATTATTGTACTGATGTCTTGTACTAAAAGTCGATGTTATTAAACAGTTTATACATTACTTTCATCAAGTGTGTATTATTGTTTGGGTACATCAATATGGCCCAACCATTTCAATGTTTTGGTACACCAGTACTAGTATGGCTGGCATTTCATTGCTTTGGTACACCAATATGGCCACCATTTCATTGTTTTGGTACACCAGTGTGGCCACCATATATTTCATTGTTTTGGTACACCAGTATGGCCACCATTTCATTGTTTTGGTACACCAGTATGGCCGATTGGCCACTATTTCATTGTTTTGGTACACCAGTATGGCCACCATTTCAATGTTTTGTTACACCTGGCCACCATTTCATTGTTTTGGTTCACCAGTATAGCCACCATTTCATTGTTTTGGTACACAAATATGGCCGATTGGCCACTGTTTCATTGTTTTGGTACACCAGTATGGCCACCATTTCATTGTTTTGGTACACCAGTATGGCCACCATTTCATTGTACGCTTGAGCTAATGTTAGTTTTGTTCTTGGCATGGTTGCCATTTAGCAACTTCTTACTTTTACTCTGTCTAATGCATCTATCGGCGGCTTCCCCCTGGGGTCAACCCCCGGGGTCCCAGGGGGATTGGTCCTCTTACTCAGTCAAACCTTAGCAAATGCCCCTGGGTTCCCCCAGGGCAGTATTTATTTTTGTCGACCCTATATCAAGCAGCACAGCCAGTTGCAAACAGTATAAGCTCTTATTTATTGACTGATTCACCAATTAAAAAACAATATCAACAAGAGTATGAACTATGAATGTAAAGAAAGGTCATCCTCGTCTCCTAATATTCTCGTTTTTACAGATCTATTCTTTACAGGCAAAGCAAACAAATGACTTCATTCCTTTGGCTCTTCTTTTGCTAATTTTGACGTAAGGGCCGTGATACCAGATGAAGCATTGTCATTGGCCCTTTTTTGTCACACTGGATCATAAACCTGTAAAAAAGACCACATTATTATGAACTTTCGAGCCATGAATATATATATTTTTACATTTTTTTTGCTTCGTGCACCTGAACCACCTACCCCTCATCTGGACCACAACAAAAGCACCACAGCTGTTCATCTTCTACCTCACTTTCTGAGCCATGCGTTGCACTTGTTTTTCCTAAGTACGATTAATACTCGATTAGACAAAAAAAGTGATAAATGCTGCTTGTATCATCAGTACATTAAATATAACTACATCATCATCATAAAGTTCAAATAATATTTTCAAACCAAGAAGCATAACGATATAAATACCTAATTTGTCGTTTTTTGCCTTCCTTGTTTCGGCTGCTTTATTAGCCCCGGCGCGGTCTTCCGCCGATCTGTGTGAGACATATTAAATTATTTATTTAAAGTAAATTTCCACTCGCTATAATTTATAAATGGACTTTGACATACCTTTGTTAATAAATTCTTCAAAATAATTTACAAATACTGCTTTCTTTTTCAGTTTTTTGTCTTGATCAGGAAGTTCCAGGCGTTGTATATATTGGCATATTTGAAGACCTTTTTTGCAAAAGCACGTTGCCTCAAGTCACATCCAGGAGTTTTCTAAACAAAAGACCGCTGGCCTTTCTTTGCAAACCCCCTGGGTACTTTCCCGTGGGTTTCCGGTTTGGGGACCAAATTTTACTTCTCTCCCTCCCCCAGAGGACACAAACACTTGACAAATGCCTCTGGGTCCCCATTAAGATAATATATGGTACACCATACTGGTGTACCGAGTTAAGATTAGTTTAGAATTACATTGATGTCTCTTATCCAATTAAATCATGACGTTCTATGCATGCGATCAGAGCAAAAAGAGACACACTAGAGATCGTGAAGTGAACATCGTATATTGTGATAGTGATTGTGAGTAAATTAAATCTTTATATAAATCAACCAAAAAATAGTGTGATTGCTGATAAGCGGTAGCAAAGTTTCCGACACCTGGCACCTCCGACGGGATATATGTGAGAAGAGAAGCTTGAAACACAGCAAAGAAACGCGATCCTCGGTTATGGAGTCCCCCGAATCAACACTGCAAGTCAAGTTAGTACAACTGAAAATAACTGTAGATAGGACCAAGAAGATACTTGAAGCTCAAAAGTCCGAGGCAATCGAACGCCACCAAATAGTTCTCAGCCTCTCAAGACTACAGCGAACGAAGTTGAACGTCTGTAAAGGGAAGTCGAAGCGCAGAAGATTGCAGCGAAGAAAGAGGAGAATTAACCGAAACCAAGATGCTCGGGTTGAAATGGAACAAGACAAACGACACGCTGGCCATCACCTTTCCAACCGCCGACAACAGTGGTCCAATAACCAAACCTAGGATCCTGAGCAAACTCGCCAAGATATACGACCCCCTGGGCCTAGTTTCTCCGGTTACCCTGGAAGGAAAGGTGATTTACCGCGAGGTGTGCAAGAGCCAGATACCGTGGGATGCAGAGATCCAAGGACCTTTAATACGTCGCTGGATGGCATGGGAAAAGACGTTGCCTAAAGAAGAGACGGTGCTATGCCCCATTGTGTAACACAAAGAGCCTGTGCTGAGTCTGGGAATGTCTTTGGCGATGCGTCTACTCGTGGAATTGGAGCAGTAGTCTACGCGGTGCTCCAACAAAATGGTGGGAAAACGCGACGAGTTGTGTTACAGCCAAAGCGCGATTGGCTAAAGAATGTCTAACTGCTCCTCGACTCGAGTTGGTGTCCGCCCACATGGCAGCCAACTGGGTGGCGAATCTGCGAAACGCCTTGCAGGGGCTTCCTGAGCCAAAGATCCACGGGTGGCTGGACAGCAGCGTCGCACTCCACTGGATACGCGGTGATGGGCAATATAAAAGAGCTTAAGCAAGCGGCGTTTTTGACAACACGGACGTCAGATGTCCGCGAGTAGACTGGATCTAAAGCGGCGTTCGTGGCGTCGCATGTTTACGTTAAGCAACTCGCGTTCTTGATGGCAAGAACGTCTATACTCTATAAATGTTTTTACTTTTTAAACAAACCAGTAATCATCTGTGCAAACAAGTATGTACGCAAACTCTTCCCCCACCCCAGCTAATGAAGAGGTTAGTATATAAAACAATTTCAGAAGTGGAATATAGGGGGTCATTGGCGTAATTAGAAAACAAAAAAAGTACAACAAAAATAGTTTATTTCATGAATGCCACAGAGGGTATAATCCTGCAAACTAGATTTTTATGTTACAATAAATGTTAACTTTATAATAATATGCATGACAAAATTACTGCATCCTGATTAATTATATTAATATAATTATACAGTAATACACTGTTTGAACAACAGACTATATGACAGTTTAAAGAGTACAGATAATAAAGTAAGTCCAATATATTATCACTTGTAGTTCCATAATATTGAATTGCATAACACCATAGTACATAAGTCCTTGGGCTTGACTTGGTAGTTGTCTCAATTGTTTACCCACGCAGTCCAGCCTTTTATAGCTTACTCTAGCTGTTTCCATCCACTTCTTTCAGATTTTCCTTTGTTGTATATTAGCTGTTATTATAAATACACAAAAAATAAATTACAAGCTACACTATGGAACACCATCAGAAAATGTAATTTAGAATGTGCATGAACTTAGGATATCAAGTAAAACAAAGTGTAAATGAAGTTAAAATTCAGAAACTATTGAGAGCTCGAGGCAGTTTTTAATGAATCAGGATAAACTATAACTAATTGATATATTCTTATGAAATGCTCGAGGCCGGACAAGCATTTGGATGTTTGAATGTAAAAAAATAGAATATCATACGGGACTGCATTTTATCGATTAGACAATTGTGAAATGCAATTGTTATTGGACATCTTAAAATCAGAGATTCTTACAAGACAATGTAACCTGTGATTTACTAAAACCCCAAAATTTCCGCCAGCTTCTGCATCATAAGATAACTTTGAAACAAGATAACTTTGAAAAGTTATATAGCTGTCGTTTTGCTTTGCTCAAAAGGACTCGACGCTTCCAAGCAAACAAAACTGCATGCCCAGAAAAATAGTTTTTAATATCAAGTATAAACACTCCTCTAGATTATTTCTACGGGTAAAATGCTTCAAAATGTTTGATAAACTATAAACTTTATAAAACACAACTGCCTGAAACTTGTTTGTAAAAATAATAACATTCGCTGTGTGAAATTCTGAAATTTGAATTATCGAAGTGATATCTCAAACAAAATGCATGATCTTGTGAACACAATTTCATTTCAAAATGTCTTGCTAACAAGTGCTACACAAGCAGTAAAGACGGATAAACGAGTAACGACATGCAACTACACCAGGTTTTAAATGAAATATATCTATGAAAACGCTTTTGGAGGAACTAGAAACAGAAGACATCTACTGTAAAACATCGGTTTATTAACCAATAATAATAATAATAATAATAGCATTTATTTAAATACGATAAAAACTTACAGCATAGCTGATGTGGTCGTGTATTTACATGTATAATTTAAACTAAACCGCAGCTATATCTGCCGTAAAAATAGTTGACATGAATTTGCTTCTAAAGATTCGGTAAAATATGCATTTGAGAACACTATCTATAAACGTTTTACTGCAAAAGATGTAAATTTTGGTCCAGAAATTACACTTACCTTGAGACGTTCTTGATCATCAACACGTACCGCAAAACTTGAGGTTTGGCCGGGTATCGAAAATAAAGCAATACCCAGAGATCGAGTGGAGACACGTTCCTTCGGGAGAAAACCCAGCCGACCTAGCCAGCCGTGGAGGATCTTTGAACAAGAAAACACCCTGGTGGGACGGCCTAGAATGGCTCGAAGATCCAGATCAATGGCCAGATAACCCTCTGACCAAAAACCATCCACAACATCGGTAGCAGAAGCTATGGTAATACGAGATGTCCTATATGCGCAGCACACGCAGAGAACGTGCCCGATGCCTACGACAAATTATTAGAACGTGCGCTTGGATCGCAAGATTCACGCACAATTGCAAGAGCACCGAAAAACGAAGTGGCCCACTGACCACAGAAGAGATCAACAGCTCCCGCTTATGGTGGATCAAGAGAGTTCAACGCAGTTGTGACATCGTCAAGGATCGAGAACGACTCAACCTTCAAGAGAATGCCCAAGGAATACTCGAGTGTCGTGGTCGAATACAGGGGGAGTATCCAGTCTACCTGCCAGACACTCGTACTTTCACCGAGAAGTTAGTAGAAGAAGCGCATTGGCACACCCTCCACGGTGGAGTCGGGCTAACCATGACACATGTGCGCCAAAAGTACTGGATACCAAGACTAAGAAGTTTGGCCAGGCGAGAAATCAAGTCTTGCTACGGTTGTCGTAAATTTCAGACAACCGCCGTGACCAGACCGCCCCCTGGAAACCTACCACGGATCGCAAGTAATCGGGGTTGATTATGCTGGACCGTTGGCGTATCGCACGAAGACTGGAAAACATTAAGCCAAAGCATACATAGTCTTATATGCTTGCAGCCTCACGAGAGCACTTCATCTGGAGCTGACAACTACCATGGAAACAAAAGAGTTTCTTGGAACGCTCAAACGGTTAATAGCACGTAGGGGGAGACCTGACAAGATCTACTCTGATAACGGGCGTACATTCGTTGGAGCAGCAGATGGGTTCGCACATCAATGGAAGATAAGAAACTACAACACTTCCTAGCGTCCAAGAACATAAAATGGCAGTTCAACCTGAGCCGCGCCCCGTGGTGGGGCGGTCAATTTGAACGATGGCGGGCTTGGTGAAAACGTCCTTGAACAAAGCTATCAGTAAAGCATGTCTAACTTGGTCAGAATTGCCGGATGTCCTATTAGACGTTGAAGTTACTCTCAAAAACAGGCCGCTGGGGTACATTGTGGATGATCCAGAGTCTCCAATCCTGACACCAAACTCATTGATGTTTACGTCCTCTAACAATCTTCCAGAAATGGCAGCACATCATGTCGAAGACAAGGACGAGCAAAGTTCTTGAAAAGGTGCAAAGACGTCATCTGGAAACGATGGACAAAGGAATACGTGCGAGGTCTACGGGGAAGGCACATGCAGTACTACGGGAAACCACTCACCTTAGCGGTAAGTGACGTAGTAATCATTAAGTCTGATGAAAGAAATAGGGGTGAATGGCCCCTAGGTATTGTCGCGGAGTTGTACGAAGGAAGGGACGGTGTAGTTAGAGCAGCAAAGCTACGCGCGGGAAAGAGCTTCATTGAACGACCAGTGCAGCACCTTTACCCCCTGGAGCTGAACTGCGACATAACAGAAAAACAACCAGCAGTTCTGAACGCAGATGCACCAGAGTTTAGACCCAGAAGAGATGCGGCAGCTGCTGCGGCATTGCGTGTCCAACAAATAGCGGATGACTCAGGATGAATGTTGAACACTTAGAGTATACTCTAAAGTATATCGTAAACGGTTACATACACTTTATATATATTACACTATAGTCTATATAAACTTTTGTAAAGCCAGTCTCTACACTGTTAAATTAACACACCTTTTTTGTCCAAATTTTAAGACACCTTAAGTTAGGTTTTTGCTGCCGAGCGGCAGCGAGGCAGCTCACTGATCTTAGCTTGGGTTCCTGTGTCTCGTGTCCAGACCTCTTTGTCGAGTTATGTAAAGCTGACAAGGATCTCGATTTGTGAAAAATTTTGGATGTTTGTTAGCAGTACCCAGTCCCCTTTTTTACCCGAAGTTTGGAGCACACATCATGCGCACATGTTCGTATTTTGACGGCACATTTTCCTTCAATCTGTGATTCAGTCATTCAGGAGCAGTTGCATTTCAATTTTAAAGGTGAGTAGTTATTTAAATTTGCTTGAATTTGGGTTTTTTTGTCATTAATTAAGTGCAACACTCTATTTTCAAGAGTTTTCTTCAACCATTAGGCTATTCACGCAACCATGAGCTCTGTGTTTTAGTCGGGATGATGGGATCGAGCACGTTATGGAAGTCGAGGGTAAATTGAAGTGGAATACTTTACTTTGACGAGCTTTAGTAGTTTATTTAAGCTAGAATTTTTGAAATGTTCGGTTTATAAGTACCTTGCTGTAAGTCTGTGTTTTAGTCGTGGGTAGATACATAACTCGATCATCAAACCATTGAGGTTGAATATTATCAGGGGATTTCAATTGTGTATCTCAGTTACATCAACATGTACTGCCTTAACATGTATGTTATTCAATGAAATGTGTTATTCATTTCAGAGATAACTCATAACTTACATCTACATGTACTTTAATTTATAAGATGATTGGCAAGGTCAATGTCTTTATCTCTTAAACAATAAAAATTAATCACTTCTCAATTGTAACCCAACCCAATTCCCTGTGTTCTTTGTGAACTGTATTTTGTTCTTAATTTTATAGATTTCTATAATTCGTGATGTACAATATAAGTAGTGCAAACAAAGTCTCGTTGAAAGAAATTAATTATCATGGGAAACTAAATCACTAACCACAATGGATCTGTTAACTGTTGACTACCATGGATTGAAGTATATAAAATACCATCTCTTCGCGGCCCTTTGGAACTGCTGTACAGTATATCTACAAGATGCCATTGCATACAGTACTGTACATGTTCATTTCAGAATATAAACTACACATTTGACTGAATATAAACTACGGATTTCCACACAAAGATTTACAGTATCTGGATACACTGCATCTGTATCTTTCTGTTGTAATAAACTACATCTGTCTCTCAAGTCTGAGAAGAAATGGATTATCTTTTCCCTCGAAAAACTCTCAGAAAAGTGTGATTCACTTACAACAGAAGTATCAGTGTCCCATAATTAATTTATTACATGTTTCTCTCAGAAAATAAACTACATGTATTGTTTCAATGAATATCATGGATTGCTATACAATGATTATGCGGAGACATCTTGAAAGTAATGGATTGTCATCAATGACTATAGTAGTGCATTCTTACCAACAAGTACAACTAATAAAACTCAGAGATTATAAACAATGGGCAACTCTAAAATGCTAGCCCACGTTTTAGTTATACCAATTCTGCAAAATAATCTGATGGACTTGATGGTATATTGCTGTATAATTTTTCAGCTTTAGATTTATTATAACATGAGACACTTGGAACTGCATTGATAGTTTTGTCACAGCAAGAGCCATGGTGATTTATTACTTGTGTACTATAGTCATAGTCTTTACCCTGTCAAAACCCTTACCAATTATATCAAGATATAAGTCATAGTTTAATTCTAAATCTGATAATTAAAAAATTTTAAATAACTGTGTAAATACCCTCTGTCTGTTGCAATTAATATATACCCAGGGCTTATATTGGGAATTTCGTAAAGCATCAGGGAAACTAATCAGGATTTTCGTCCCACTTGAGGCAGCACTTCACTTGCGATAGTAATTTCTAGTCTAACACACCTTAAGGTGTGTTAAGCACACCTTATGGTGTGTTAAAAAACACCTTAAGGTGTGTTTTTGGCTTGTCCAAATTTTGACACACCTTAAGGACCTTGGTGTGTTTTATTAACACATGTTAAGATGTGTTACTGTATAGGTGTGTTAACACAAAGGTGTGCTATGCAACATGCCCTGATATGGTGTGCATAATAACACACCTTGAAACATGTCATTCAACACAATGACTAAGAGAAAATAAACATTTTTAAAAACATTTAACATTGTCAACATATTCAATATATTTTAACACATCAACTGTGAGTGTTTACATCAGGATGGTATTAAAGTACATGTACACAGTCACTTACTATCAGAGGTTTCATTAATAGGCGGTTACCGGCGGTTTACCGCCGCCTGTTTTTCCTCTTACCGCCGGCTATTCTGGCAACACTTTATATATTTAACAGTTATACCATGAGCTCGAGTCGTATATGAGATCATAGCCAACGAGGCGCTTCGCCGAGTTGGCTATTAGTTCGTATACGACGAGAGCGAATGGTATAACTGTTTTATTATATAGCCAAGCACTGTACAAGAGACAAAATTACATGCAGCGAAATGTTTCAAACGACAAACTTCCGGCATAGGCAACTAATACTTCCGCCATGCGTAATGATGCATTCACATAGAGTTTCTCGCTGAGCTGTTCGGTAAACAGCTTTGAAATGTTGCATAAATGTTGCTCGAGAGGCAAAAAATGTGTTAAGCAGATCAACAAAAAAGATTAAAAGGTACCTTTATGAAGTCAAAAGGTGGGTCAGTTGTTTATATTAGCGTTGCTGTCGTGAAAAAGGTTTTGATTTCATGCAAAAATGAAACTGAAACACCTTCGGCAGTGAAACTAAATTACTTAGTTGGTTGTTTTTGAAAAAGAACATGCTTTTTACTACTCCAAATGCTTATCTAAATAAAAAATGTCTCTTTACTGGTGATCTCCTACGAAATGTGTGTTGTATGCTTGATTTTAACCGTGAGTTTCTTTGTTTGGCAACAAATTAATATCAACCCGTTAATTTAGTCAGGTTTTTGAAGTAAAAATACGTAATTCTTAGGTGAATTTTACCATTTACCATGCTAAATTGTGTATTTGTTAATGTATTTTTACACAATGTTGTTTTTGTATACATTGGTTTGAGGGTGTTGATGTTTTTCTGTATAAAAATCCGTCAATTTCAACTCTTTTCGGCAGTTTAAAAAAACGTGCCGCCATCTTGTTTTTCCTCTACTACACACGTAAAAACGCGCAAGCTGTTACAGACCTGCAAGCAAGTTGTTACAAGGCTGTTCAACAGGCTGTCACCGTCATGTGTTCGCACTGGCTGTCCCAGTCTGTTAACATGTCTGTAGCAGGCTGTTGACAACTTGCAACAAGGCTGATGACTCCAACAGGCTGATGACAAGTTGTTCCAACAACCTGTTACCGCTCTGCACTCAACAAGTTGTTAACAGGTTGATGCTAACAAGGTTGTAGCAGCTTCTTGAATGAACAGCATTGTTACAACTTGTTAACAGCCTTGCTACGGACCTGTTGCGAACACATCCTGTTGACAAGCTGTGAGATTTTTACGTGTGTAGTAGGATATGAGCTGATAGCCTGGTAGTAGGGAACCAATCAGATTACGCAAAAGCTCATATCCGATAGCATGCTATATAATAAATATATATATATATATATAGTGGACACAGACATCTATTTTTGAAACGTAGCCTGCTATGACAAATAATAATGGAACCTCTTTACTATAATAACTACTAATTATATACATGGTATATAGGAAGATGGTCATATGCAAACCATTTTTGGCAGTTCAAATTCCCAAATATTAACCGATATCTAAAAATCCTAGACTAACCACTTAACAATGTTACATGTATGTGGTTCTGCATCTATATCCAAAATACATCATTCAGCATTTAGGATACTACATGAGATATTTAGAATGTTGGTTATTTTCAAAGTGTACGGTACTTAACAACAAATTATCCAATCAGCAATGACACAAGGGAACATCAGCGGAATCATCTTGAAGATCAACAATCCTTTTCTTTCATTGAGAAGTTGGCCCTTGCATCACTTAATGTGTACTGGTCTGGTCCTGTAAAATGATAATTTAAATTAGTTCAACAACTTGTTAACTAATATTTAATTAACTCAAATATTTAAAGGTATACAACAAAACTCAAAATTTCAATTTATAAGCTAAAATTTTGACTTTGTTCAGTTGTGATTTTTGTTTGTTTAAATATTCATTCCATTTAACCCATTGATGCTTACAATAGGAATCATTCTCCCTCTTGAGTATCGTCGGGAAATAAAGGATCTAGTGTTCCTTTTCAAATGTAAAAATAGAATGTATAATCTCAATTTTGAAGATTATGTTCAACCAAAGCCGTTATCTCGCTATAATTTGAGAGAATCTTGCCAGGACAACTTTTTAGAATTTAAACACAAAACTAATTATTTTGGGAGTTCGTTTTTTCCCAGAACTGTACGCACTTGGAATGGTTTGCCTTCTACGGTAAAAGAAATGAGAAAACTTGGTCTTTTTAAAACTGTTCTGCGGAGTATTTATTTATCTAGACTAAAAATTAATGACTTTTAAATTTATATTAACTTTCTACATTATTTATTTATTCAAATTTGTACATAACTGCTATTTATATAGATTTAGTTATATTTGTAAATATTACCATGTATATAGTTAGTTACTGGTAGCTGATATAAATTGGGGCTTTGCTCTGTTCAGCCACCTGTTACCAATATTTTGGTAATAAAGTGATTAAAATCAAAATCAAAATCAAATCAAAATCTGCTGATAAGCATAGTGCGTAAAACAATAAAAGGGACATTTTTGGCTGGCCCAGGCAGGAATAAGTAATTACTTGACCCAATACCATTGCTACCAGCCCTTAGAGAGTAAAATCATCTGCTGGAGTGTGAATTAATGTCAATATTAAACTTTATAATTACGAAGTATATTTTTATACTGTATCACACACAGATGGCTCTCAGATGTGATAATGACCTACTAGCTGACTTTCAAATACTCATTATTATTCATTAGGCAAATTGGCCAATAGGCTTTCTACATTTGTTCACGTGCAAGCGTTTTATACCTGGTAAAATCATGCGTTTTGAAAGCCAGGGGAGGGAATTTGAACTCTGTCTCAGGGGAAATATGGGGTTATTCATTAAAACAATGAAAATGCTAATTAACATGACATTTTATATAAAGAATACTAATGAACGTAGCATTTTATATAAAATTGCGTGCTACTTGCAAATGCAAAAAATACCTATAACTCGTCAAATTGATTCAGTATGCACAAAAACCACTTTCTCTCGCTCACTGCAAGCAAATAATTTATTTCTTTCAATAAAACTCAACATTACAATCTATATTAAAGATCACTCGAAACATACAAAGTATTCTCGTACAGTTTTATACACAAAATCCAGTTTATATCTTTCCCAAGTTAATTGTACAGTTATTAAACACACAACCTGACAACGCTGCAGTAGCCGTTGAACTAGAAATATTTGCCCTTCGTTCATCTCAAAGGCATAGACTTATAAACTCATCAGATTCGTCAAAACTAGAAATATTTGCCATTTGTTCATCTCCACGTAAAGGCATAGTACTTAAAAAGTCATCAGATACCTCGAAATCAAACAACAAATCTTCAACATCGTTCTTCTCGTCCACATCCTTATTTTGTTCCGGATGTCCTAATATTTTACTAACTTTTATATATATTTTGCTCATGACTCTCCTTCTCATAGGCTAACAACGCGTTTGACCTATGACCAGTGCGTTCTCTGATTAGTTTGTCTTCAACATTCGACTGAAACAATCGCGTTGCACAAGTTACCCTTAAGCAGTGAGAGGTTTTACGACTGAAACCTGCACTCTCGCATAAATTAGGAAAAATTTTGTTTAGACTATGAATACCTAGAACGATATTATAATACTCGAAAACATTTGCATCATTATTGGGCTTGAAATAAAATGCTTCATTAATCTTAACTAAGTCCTTTACTTTTGCTATGTAGATACCGTAACAATTTACAACGCAAGGGAAGTGGTTAACCTCTTTCCCTGAACAACAAATATGCTTTGTAACTCGAGGACTGTATTTTAGATCTTTCAGGCCACCGTGAAAGGTCTTAGAAGTGCTTTCATCGTAAGTTACAGAAACGGAATCAATACGAAAATTGTTTACTCTTAGGTTTCTGTGCTCTTTGGCCCATATTCCAAATAACTTGCCGTTGTAAAAATAAATTGTATGGATCAAAGACTTAGCTGTTTGACATCCATGGCCAAGTAGCTCTTTCAGGCACATAATTTTCTCCTCTTCCTCTGTAACTTCTTCTCTCTTGGCCATCTTTGTCTCGTTCGTCAAACCGTCGTGGCAAGCTAGTTTCATCTCAGCATCAAGAGTTCGACGAAATATATTCATCCTAAACCAACAGAAAAGTAACATCGTTACCCTATCTTATATAGCATTTCATAATCATGGTCAAATAGTCAACAAAGCAATAAAATACAGTCTGAAATCAGTATATATAGCCCGATAATTACCTCGTTTCGTTCTTATCTAGGATTGATACAGGTAAATCACTTCCTTCTTGCAAATAACGGTTTAGCCCACAAACAATGCCATACAATGTTCTCGCAGGATATCGTTCACCGTTTGCTTTGACTATTTCCTGAATAAACCTCGACAACCAAAAATTGAGTGTTTCTGTCGTCATATTTACGATGTTAGTGCCTAAATTCTGCACTTTCTCGCAATCAAACGAAAACGAGCAGCTTTCTAAACTGGCGTCTTTATTTTCCCTTGTCATTTGCCATTCCTTGAAAATGTTGAACGTCGATCTAGTCGATCGTCGTGTTGATCCGGGAATACTGCTTTCCAACGACTTTTTCTCTTCCTCGGCCCCTCTTGCCTTCCGAAACACACGTTTTCTCTCGGAGGAAGCCACCCTGCTTCTCCTTATTAAATCTACTTTTCAAAAAGAACTGCACTCAAATCTACCAACACATGCCAATACTTAACACGAAACAACTTTTTTTCTTGCATGTTTAATGTTGTAATTTGAAATTTGAACATTCTAACAGGTAAAACATTAATATCTATTGTTCAGCAGCTTATAACTCAACCGTAATCTGCAGACAATAGAAAACAATACTCACGGAAGCCACTCTATTGTAGTCGTCTTTGAAGCCATTTAAAGCACTTGTAGTCGTGTTTTATCAGATATAAAACACTCCTATACGCCTGCTTTAAATAGTACATAGCTTCCCAGGGTCAAGAGTAAGATTCACTCCAAAGGTCACAAGCTCATACATTCCTCCTATAACTACAAGATTCAATGCAGTTACCGAACAAACAATTTGGACAGAAAATTTTACTTTCCTAGCAGAATTCCTGTAATTTTGAAGACAATTAGAATATAGGGATGTTGAGCAATGTATAAGGAATATGCAGTATCTGTATATCACTAAAATTATACCAATATTATTAGTATGACATTATACCAGTTTGAGTCTTATATTTTATCAAACCAGTCAACTTTCTAAAATATCCAGATGTGGTTTCTTAACCATCTTAACAGCATACACCCTTCAATCAAATTCACTATGGAATTACAAAATCAAGACAAATCTATCCCATTCTTGAACGTTTTGCTTTCCGTTAAACCAGATGGGACTTTAAGTCATACTGTGTATAGAAAACCAACACACACTGACAGATCCCTTAACTACACTTCATTCCATCATCCAAGTATCAAATCGTCTGTGTGCAAAACTCTCGTTCATCGAACGCGAACAATTTGTGACGAAGAACATCTTCAGGATGAATTAGATCACCTTAAGTTGGTTTTAACTAACAACGGTTTTCCTGAGAAGATGATTCAAGCTTCTATGACACCTTCGGTACATCCGGAGCTGAATACTCAGTCCCAGCAAGAACCACCTTCAGTTTCTCTTCCGTACCTCGGACCAGCATCCCACAAGATTGAGAGGATTCTAAATCGTGCTGGTATGAAGGTATTTCACAGTAGTCAATACAAATTGTTCAAGGTACTTTTCACACATAAAGATGAGGTGGATAGCTTATCTAAGCCTGGAGTGTATCGCATTCCGTGTGAGTGTGGCTTGGTTTATATTGGGAAAACTGGAAGAAATCTCTCAACTCGCCTGAAGGAGCACAAGACATGTTGTATTAAAGCCCAACAGGATAAATCTGCTGTTGCCAAACACGCTTGGAAGTATGACCATCCTGTTAAGTGGGAAGAGTCGTCACTCTTAGCCAGCGACAAGCAATACTTCACGCGTAGAACAAGGGAGTCTATTGAGATTGCAAAACATCGCCATATTTCTCAGGAAGGACAGCCATTAAACAGCACGTGGTGTACCCTATTCGGAGAACATTCTTGATTTTGTTTTCTAATTAATAAAATTAACGTGATACGCCATTGTATTCTTACGTGATTTAATTGAGCAGTTGCTTAGTTTACAAATGACGTGAGCCAACAACTTGTTGTCATTGCTCTGATGAAGGCCTGAGTCAACAGGCCGAAAGCTTAGCAAAGAAATACAGTAAAAACCCGCATAAAAGAACCAGTGGATTAAGAACCAACAGCCTGAACTTTAGGCAATTAAGCACCCAAAATACAAGAACCACTCAGGCTGACAAATAAGACTGGTTCTTAAAAAACCTTAACTTTTGTACTTTAGCTGAAGTAGAAAGCATGTTCTAAGTTTTTTTGAATAAGATGTAGGTAATTGAACTGACACTGGGGTTATATAATGTAGATGAATAACTACACTTTAACTTATAAAAAATTATTGTTTGGCAATATGAAATACAATTGGGATGTTAACGTTCAATTTATGTGAATAATTAAGGAAACAAATCATTTAAAACACCAAACCAGGAACAATTGTTTTTGACTAGAAATACAGTAAGAGCCAGTTGAGAACCAACTCGGCCTGATTTCTCACTAAGTACCCATTATATAAGAACCATTTCAGCCTGACGTAAAAAAATAGTGGTTCTTTTATTATGGTTTTTACTGTATTTTACGTGGTGTTTCCACAAAACTTATTTATATTACATTACATTATCGCCATGAAAACTTTCAAAGAATTAATATTTATTATATCTCCCCATGCAGTAGACATATACGGCTTTTATTAAATAGAGGCGTTATTAATTATGCAGAAAAATTTCCTTGTGTCAGCTAGTATAGACTCTCCAAGTACAGAAGTCTTGCTATTAATGTCAACTGGTAAACGATTACTTGGCTGTATAATCATAGCTGTGCTCACCCTGCTTGCGGATCCTTATAAACACTCGTCGCTAGCAACTCGTTAAACGAGGCTCCGCCGAAATCGAGTCGAACTTTTAAGTTGCTACAGTCGGCAAACTTCTGAGTAAGGCGCAGTATTGCAGAGTAGACAGTTTAGATGGAAGGAGTATATTGTGTATTTATACAATGTATACCTTGTATTATAGTTATACTGAATAGACATTAAAATTAATGTATATTGTGTCAATTCTCCAAACGTGTAATAGACATATAGTGTGTATAGTTAGGTATATACCGTCTATTCACTAAAGAATACAAGACTCGGTCATATCTCGGCAAGTCGTGACCAAATAAACCCGATTTGTCATTCTGGACTAATGTGTCATGATGTGATGTGTAGTGATGATATATAGACCTTGATTTCTAGATAGTCACGAACGTTGTATATATATTTTTAGGATTGGATCAGTTGACCTTCGCATTCCGTGTGATGTATAATATTTCAAACATCACCTACAGATATATGCATGCAAATATTTAAATTTATTATTATTGATTAGAATTGCTTGTGAATGGAAATTTATTGAAAACTTGTCAGAAAAAAATATAATCAAAATTTAAAATAAGCGAATCCATAAAACAATAGAAACATCACGGCAACGCCCAAAAAAGAACAATATTTACTTTATCTCCCATGCAGTAGACATACGACTTTTATTAAAGTGCCCATAAAACGAAAATTAAGTTTGTCTTACTTGAAAGAACACTTAAAATGACAATATAACATATTTTGTAGATTTTCGTTTCCTTGCTTCGTTTTTGAGATATTTCAGTTTGTTTGATATGCAAATTTGACTTATAAGATAACTTTACGTCACAGTTTGCATATTTATCGCAAAAGTGTTCTATATCTTTCTTATTATCGAACAAAAGCACTTGGCGAATTAGAAACCATGTGCGAGTGTTTCTCCTACAACAGAGTCTGTAAATTTTAAGTGTTTTTGTTTGACAATAACAAAGATATGTAATGTCTTGCGATAAGTCATTATGCAAAGATTGACGTAAAGTTATCGTATAAGTTAAATTTACAATATCAAAGAAACTAAAATATCTCAAAAACGAAGCAGGAAACCAAAAACTGCAAAATATGTTACTCTATCATTTAAATGTTCTTTTAAATAAGACAAACTTAATTTTCATTTCATAGGCACTTTAAATAAGACAAGACTAAACTTTATTTAATACCATAATTTGTATTGAGTAATTACGACAGATGTGTTGGTACGTATGGATAGGTATAAGCTAATTTACTGTTATAACAAAAAAGAGCTAGACTGGACAGTTAGCTAATTATAATAAATTATATACAAGAGTATAGGTCAGATGAAAAGGTTATTGCAAGTACTAGAATATTTATAGGTTACAGTACGATTGCAGTAAGACATTTTTCCCCCCTTAAATTTTGATTTCCTGAGATTCTTAATTTCTTCATCGATTTGGTTCCACGCATCAGGACCAACAAATCTAATATTAAATTTTCCATAGTTGGTTCTATAGGCAAGGAATAAGATGACCTTGAAGCAAGTCTGGTGTTTTAAGTAATAGTTCAAATACGAGACGGAGGACTTTACCGGGATAAAGGACTTTACCGGGATAAAGGACTTTACCGAGCCGAAGGCGAGCATTTTTAATGCACGAGGGCTTTGGAATCCCGGTAAAGTCCTCCGTCGAGTATTTGAACTGACTTCTCAAACTCACCACAGTGTATTTAATTTCCCTAGGGGCGTAAAAATTTGAGCATCGATACACTAGAATACTTTTACATTTGCAAGTGAGGTTTTGAATTTTCATGTTAAGGTTAGTCATAGAGTATAGCGTTGCAACGTGACAATGGAAGAGAACGATGAAGATGTTGTCTTTCAGCCAAATAAACGTTTTTGTCAAGCTCGAAGCCTTGAAGAAGAAAGTAAACTTTTAGCTGCAGCGGTTCCGAAATCGACGGAGTATAAGAATAAATGGGCGGTCAAGTTGTTTGAACACTGGAAAAGCCAACGAGATAACACACATTCTTCTCAGGAATATAGCTGTCTCCGATTAGCCAAACTTGACATTGTTGAAGATTTAGATGTACCGTTCAATGAAATGAAAGCAGAATCGATAAACTTTTGGTTGGGAAAGTTTGTGCAAGAAGTACGAGACCAAAAAGGACAGAGATATCCAGGAAAGACGTTATATCAAATAATTGCTGCACTGAAGCGACATTTGGATAGGAAAGGGCGGACAGAAATAAATATGCTGAGCAAGATTGATAGCCGGTAGGCGTTGTTGAACATATTGCTTTCATCTAAGGTGCACGTTATAGTAATCACATTTGTTTTGATATAATTTGTCTACTTTTTTCTACAGGTTTGGTGGATTGCGTCAAATTTTAGATGCCGAAATGAAAGATGTTCATCGGGAAGGGATTAAGAACTTGAAACAGGAGAAGCAAGGTTTTACAGTGGAGGAAGAAGAAATGATGTGGCAGAAAGGAATTCTTGGGAACAGTACAGCTAAGATGTTAATGAATACCATATACTTCTATAATGGGAAAATATTCGGGTTACGAGCGGGGGAGCATAGGATTATAAGACCCCGAGATTTCGTAGTTGGCAATCATTTTATTCAGTATACAGAAAATTCGTCTAAAACTCATAAGGGTGGATTGTGTGATTTAAAGAAAAATGCTAGAGTTATAAAGCATATTTGCGAGAAGTGTTTCAAGGGAGAAGAGCATACTCATTGTCTTGTTGGAGTGTTTGCGTCTAGTCGAGTGTTTGCGAATCAAAGGTAGTGCCTTCTATTTCTAAGCTTATACTGACAAAATCGAATTGAAAAATATTCCACTTGGAATACATAGTTTGAACAACATTGTTCCTTTGTTGTGTGAGAAAGGTGGTTTGGAGAAACGGACAAGTCACTGTTTGCGTGTAACTTGTGCATCTCGCTTATTTAACGAGAAGGAGTAAGAGGAGCTAATTCGGAGTAGAACTGGCCATACGTCGGATGCTTTGTTCCACTATGAGAGACCGAGTTTGCAACAGGAATTAGGCGTTTCGAAAGTCTTAGGTCCTCCCGAAACTGAAGATTCTTTAATGAATGAAAACGAAGTGTTAAAATTCGAAGATAAACTGTCGATTGCAATGAGCGGAGCGAGTCGTCAGACTTCAATTGTGAGTTCGAAGCGTTGATGGAAGATTACTTGCGGAGTGATGAGTTGCTTAATGTGGATTGGGAAGGGCAAAGTTTTGACAAAGTTGAGAATGAGGTAAGTGGTAGAAAGACAAACAATCAGCCTGTTAACATGAATAATTGCGTTGTAACTATAAATTACCACAACTAGTGTGATTAGAAAGGTGTGTCATATTTTTGTTAAAGTGAGTTTAATAATATTTGATTGCAAACGTGTTGTTCAATTTGTTTTACCGTGTATATTTTTGTTAGACTGGGTATATTTTTGAACGAAAAGGTACCTTGAATTATTTGAAAGGTACTAGTACCTTGAAATATTTCAAAAGTACTAGTACCTTGAAATATTTCAAGGTACAAGTACTTTTGAAATGAATATTTCAATCAGCCCCGCTGTCCCCTGGGAGATATTCAAATCCGCCACCTGCTTTCAAGATGGTTCTTCCTCCAGTTTCAAAACACTGATTAAACATTAATTTCTTTTGTATTTTCCTTATGAATTATTAATGAATTTGAGAACTATGTTTCTGACGAACTAAGACAAATAAATTATTAAAAATATCAGGCAGATTATCTGCATGATATTCATGCATAAATACAGCATTATGATAAAAAACAATATCATTGAACTTGAGAATTTTGAGATTTCTAAAGAGAAGATTTGTGTGCTCATTATAATCGGATAACGTTATCAAGCGAATAAACTTTTTCTGTGGGACAAACAAAGGGTTTATCGAGGACTGGTAAATTTCTCCAAGCAACTAGCCCGTATGTCAAGAATGGGTATATCAAGGCATAATAAAGATTTGTAAGAATATTAACGTTGACAAAATTTCGTATTTTACATATAACTCCTTTTTTGAAATTTCAGAAACTTGTGCTTTCCAGTTTAGATGACAGTCAATCACAACACCGAGGTATTTAATACTATAATCTTGTTTAAGTAACTGATCATTTAGAAAAACTTGCGTAATATAGTTATGTTTTTTTGTGCTGGATGAAATATAACAAAGCCAGTTTTTTCGATATAATTTATTGGCACACTCATAGAGCCATTCGTGTACACATTTAAGTTCTTATTTGTATAAAAGAGACTTGAATCATCCGCAAAAACATGGAAATCAAGAATACTAGTGGAATTTTGAAAATCGTTTATATATAGCAAAAATAAAAGTAGCCCAAGAACTGAACCCTGTGGCACACCACAGGAAATAGGTAAGATTTCAGAAGTGACGCATCACCAGAAATTTGGGTCGTTTGTGCCGCCGCTCTCGGTAAGCCGCGGCTATTCGCCTAATAATATAATTATGTATTCTAAGCGTCTTCTAAAGCGTGTGATTCTATTGTATTCTAGTGTTTCTCATTATTCAGGTCATTGAGTTCTTTAGAATTTGCCTAAATCGTGCATGTATGTATATATAAACAAGCAAGTTCAAACGCTTTTGGAAGTACTATATATACTATAAGGACAAATGATTTTATGTGCTCTCGAAGTAGACTGACTCATGCCGAATGCACCGTGAGTCGGGCACTTCGCATCGCCTGTAACGTTGTTGGTCAATTTGGCCAATTTCTAGCACCTGTTTACAAAGATTACTGCAAAAATAAGTCGAGCTAAGGAAGTACTTTGTCGTCGAAGTAAGCAAATGTTTTTTTTAGTTATAACTGTTCCTTAGTCCATGCTGAAGTCAGATTGAGTCGAGCAAAGAAGAAATATGTCACCGTTTAAGTAAAATTTGAATTATTATGTGCTCTCCTTATTATTTACTGTTGAGAATTATTATGGTGCTTAATACGCACGCGCGCCACCATCTTGTCCCAAATTTCTGGTAATGGTTTCCTATAGACACAAATTGTTTTCTGTTTTCTAGATAAGATTTAAATCAGTCATTCACTACACTTCTTAGACCATAATGTTCAAGTTTTTGTAAAAGAATGTTGTGATTGACTGTATCAAAAGCCTTAGATAAATCAAGGAAAATTCCACAAGAATATTTACCATCTTCAAGAGCTCCTTGTATTTTGTCAATGATTGAAAGGATAGCTTGTAAGGTAGAGTGTTTTGACCGAAAACCAAATTGTTTATTGTATAAAATTTTATGTGTATCAATAAAATTGGTTTTAAAATTTTAAAATCGTTTAAAAACTATTTTTTATAGTAGTCGGTTAAATATAGATAATAGGGAAATGGGATGACGATAAATAATTTGTGAACTCTTTTTATAAATTGGAATCACGTAGTAGCTATTTTGAAACTATCAGGGACAACGCCTGTTGGCAAGGAGCAGTTGAAAATCAATTCTAAAGGATTAGAAATAGAAGCTTTCAATGAACTTCAGGATTTTTTCTGGTATACTATATGGAGTCTTTTATGGAGCAGTTGCTTTTGAAGAATTCATTACCAGAAATTGATGACAAAATGGCCGTCGCTTAAGGGCTAATTTATATATAGCCTTTATGAAATGGCATCTAATTTTGAACAGTAAATATATAGTGGGGAAATATTAAAATGAAAATTCTGCTAATTGAGTATATCGCCTACTATTTGCCGACCTCGCTATTTAAGCAACAGCGATTTTCAAATTATTCACTTCCTTATTTGTTTAAATCAGGTCTACCTACGATCTGCCAAATGACTATATCTCTCGAGCTATCGTTTGTCAATGTTTGAGCCTCCATCAATCATGGTGTGTTCAAAATGCATATTTTCTTGTTGTCATTACAAGTCGGGTAGTTGTTGAATTGGATGTATACAACTTCAGCCAATTTGGTCAATATGTAATTTATTACATACAAGATAAAGGTTCTTCTATCAACTCTCAAACATTTGACCAAAGACGATTTTGAAGGTATCAAACAAAATCCTACCGCAATCCAGTGGTGCATGACTTGCTTATTTGTTGACTATTTTCAACACAATTTGGCAGATCACAGATATATCTGATGAAAATAAATAGGTGCCTAAATGATTGGATAATGGTTGTTGTTTAGATCAGGAGGTCGGCAAATAGTTGGCAAGCTACTCAATAAGCAGAATTCTCACTTTAATATATTCGCCTTATATATTTATTGTTCAAAATGGGCCGCCGTCCTCTAAGGAATATATGTAAATTGGCTTTCAAGCGGTGGCCATGCATTTTGTCATTAATTTATGGTAAAGTTAGCAGGTCAATTTCATCTTCAATTTCTTTTGAAGTTGTAGGGTTTAAATCAATACTGCTTGGTTGATGAGTCGACATAAAAACATTGCACGCCTATTAGTAATAGGAAAAGAATGATGTAGCCAAATTATTACCAATATTAACAAATAAAGCATTAAAGGCGTTATATACTCTTTATTTTACGAGTTGCTATACTGCAAGCAGACCCTTATAAATACTCGCCGCTACTAGTAGCGAGTATTTATAAGGGTCTGCTTGCAGGATGAGCTTTGCTTTATTTGTACACAGAACACTTCACAGTCCTAATTCTAGTCAAAATGATCTTGTTACTAATCGGAACACTGAGCATATTTAAGTAGCAAAAAAATAGTCTTGTCATTCCACAACCGAGGACTGAGACTATGCGCAAATAGAGGAGCTGTGGGCATTTCCATGAAAAGCCCCGTATAACATAAAATGGGAAAGCTCTTCTATGAAAATACCAGTAACTGTTACCTAACACCAATGGAAAAGCCTTGTTCTTCTTTGGCTAGAGTTCGATTGCAAGCGTGCTGACAAGGCGCAGGTTGCTTATTTTCTATCCTGAAAGCGGATATGTCAAGACATGTTTCGGAAAGTCGTGACCAGAATGAAGCGATGTGCCATCGTATTATTCTAGAATGTGTCATATGATGTGTAGTGATGATATAAACCACCACAAGTTTTTCGATTCAAACGCTGCTTTTTTGGAAAATTTTTGTTTTTTCTTTGCATGCATGCCTGGAAAAATAATTTTGTAAAAATAGCCATGCACCTCTCAAACATGTTGTAAAATAATTAAATTGTAAAAATAATTCGATTGTAACAACCCCACTCTTATGCTTATAGTTTCATCCTGTAAAACTAGTACTTTTCAATCTTACTACTTCAACCGAATTGTTCCCCTCTGGAATTCAGTTTGTAAAATAGCACCGCCTAATAGTCTCTGCAATCTGACTTCGTTTAAAACTTTTCTATCCTATACATATTTATTATTACTGACTTCTACTTTTGATGTTCATATGACCTGTATATGGTCATTATACCGTAGCTGTTCCTATCACCGAGAGTAGTTTTGTTATACTGTATACCAATTGCTTAGATTCCGCAGGAAATGGTTGTGTGCACGTGGCCTCAGCATCACTCTTTTGAATTTTATTAGTTTTGCTAATTGTCTGTAGCTTTGTCCATTAAGTGAAAAACAAGTCTATCAGCTTTGCTATTGGCACTATAACAATTCAACAAGATATTAAATAGACATAAAATTGACACATAATTTAATTTCATTTAGTGATATGATCTCCAGATTTAAAAATGCTAAAATAATGCAAATTACATAAATTCAACTTAACTAACGTTGAAAAAGTAAAAATTGTTAACTTCAAAAATTGCTAATTCGAGACCTTGCTCACAAAGTGATTTAGGAACAACTTTTGGGGTATCACCCCATAGAACCATCCAAACCCATGTGGTGAAACATTGTTTCTGGACTTTTATTTGTTTGTCTTTTTATTTATATTTTTATTTATTGTAATTTTGTTCGATTTTAGAAAATGACAAACAACATGGCCAGCAATTCATTGAGAAAAATAAGCTGATCACAAACAAGAAAACACGAAAAGAAAAGTTCAATGGTACATGTATATATCCTGCTTGTCAACAGATACAGACTCAACACCTTGAAATGCTACATATATGCTGAATACAGTATTGTGAAAACCCCAAATATAATGCATAGTTGACCTTAAGCTGTCATTTTTCATCAAAGAAAACGGCAGGCATGAACCAGTGTCATACTGTACATGGCTATGAAAACTCTCATTGGGGACATGCAACTATGTGCATTGTTGGCTCAGTTGGTATATACTTATATAATTACTTTGTTGAAAGATTACACACCCTGGTCTAGCAACTGAATCAATACAAGAAATTAAATTGTACACTGTTACTGTATACCAGTGTAACTTTACATTGGAGATGATGGAGATCTTCGTAACTTACTTTGTTCGTACACACCCTGGTCTAGCAAGTATACTGTATATATCAATACAAGAAAATAAATTGGAAATTTAACAGCCAAGAACTATGGTGTAACTTTACATTGGAAATCTTTGTACTTTTCTCTATTTAGACTATGAACTGTGAAGATCGATAGTCTAACTTTACATTGAAGATCAGTTAAAATTCACTTTGAGGAAAGTTTACACAACATGGTCCAGCAAGAACAAATTGTTCTGATATGAAGTGGAGGATAACTTTTTATTACTTCAAAAACATTTTTAAAGCAAAAACTCACCCTAATTCTACTATGTTAGAAGTTATTTCACTTTTATTCAGTGTTTTGTCTCTAGACCTGACCGTTTGGACGGAATTCTGACCGTAATATTCAAAGTTACAAACATTGCAGTTCAGTAAACTTCATCCCGGTCTAACGGGATATGGCGTTTATATGGACAAACACTTGTCCCGCACAAACACTTGTCCCGCCTCACCGGGATCCCGGTTGCTTCAGTCCGGGTCTCCATATAAACGTAACTTGAAAGATAATAGTAAATTAATATAAATAAGTTTTGTGGAAACACCACGTAAAATATTTCTAGCAAAGAAATATTTTACGAGGTGTTTCCACAAAACTTATTTATATTACATTATGGCCATGAAAACTTTCAAAGAAGTAAATTAATAATAATAATAATAATGGAAACTTTATTAAATGTCTTTTTAGATAATATACAATTGTAAATCTCGCTTATTTAAGGTAATTTACAATTGGCTACTTGAATCAACACTAACAATATATAACTAATAACTATATATAACAACATAAAACAAATTACAAATATACAGTACAATAATTTTAAAAAGTTAGCAGTTCAGGATTTGTCCATTCCTTGTTTCGGCAACGGAATATGTAATAGGTGGTTCTGATTGCGATCGTCGTCATTCTATTAATACAATATTTTTGGTGAGTCTTGTCAAGACTAAGATCATTCAGCATTTCTATGAATGTAGAACATTCTGCTGCAAAGACACCAAGGACACCATAATAATAATAAATAATAATAATAATAATAATAATAATAATAATAATAATAATAATAATAATAATAATGATAATGATAATGATAATAATAATAATAATAATAATAATAATAATAATAATAATAATAATCTTTATTGAGGATGCCAACATCACCCTAAAGTGTTTTACAGAGGGGTCCTCAGATAACTAGTTACAATATATAAAAGCCAACTGTATACATATATATAATTACAAATGAAGAAAATATTGGGAAAAAATAATAATAATACAAACAATCAGGTAAATTACTGCAGAGCTAAACGACAAATGTTATACTAATGAAACAAAAATTATCTACATGCTGGGATCCCGGTACACCGGGATATCCCGATGATATAAACAGCTAGCTCCTAAATTTGACGTTCTTATTCGAGAAAGCTTACTAATTTCCAAAATAGAATCTCTTAACGCTAGCATTCGATCGTTTCTTTTTGCACTTTTCCGATTATTATTTTTCTTTTTGCACTTTTCCGATTATTATTTTTCTTTTTATCACCCAAATATCACATCAAATACTGCGCATGCGCTAGTAGATACTTCGCTGTCGCGCTGTTTGTTAAGTCAGTTGTTCTACATACGAAATTCCTGTTTATTTATATAAACTTTTCGTTTGATTTCCACCAAAATCATTCCTTTATTTAAGATTTTTGACGAATACGAACGTGTACATCCATTCGTACGACAAAAACTTTACAATATTTGCGTCTGTGTTGAAACGGACATACAACCTCTCGTCTCCAGCTAGCTCGAGCCGTTTCTATAAACGAGGCCGAAAAATATTAATGCCCTATCCTATGCTATCCTATGTTAAATATGTTTCTACTCTAACCTATCTTATCTTATTCTAACCTATTCTCTTCTGTTCAATTCTATTTTGTCTTCCTACTCTCAAAGAACAAGACTATATGTACTAGTAATTACATGTTTTTGAGAGCAATTTGGGCTAAATAGCCCGAGTTAGTTCATGATCACCTCTGTTTTCTTTGATGTACCGCGGTTGTTTATTTGTAATAAGTACTCCCAACCAACGCATAAATCAAGTTAATGCCCCGGGCTAATATATATTAGCCTGGGCAATTAATTTGATTTACGCCTGGTTGGGAAAATAAGGGTTAATCAATGGTCACGAATGTGATAAAGGATTTATCATCGCGACTGCAGTGTTTTTTAGACAACCTCTGTGATAACAAACTCAGTATCTCAGTTTTCTTAGGCAACCTCTGTGAACATCGGTAACTAACCTATACTTAGTTTCCAAAAACATGAAATTGCCCGAACGAAGATTTACTAATTAAATACATGTTACGTGAAATTTTTGTTTCCTACTTTTAGCCATTTTGAAGTAAAAACCAGAAAGACTTGACACGAGGCTTCCCGCCAAAAAGTGGTCTGGGACGAGGGCAATTTCAAGCAGTGGGCAATATCAAAATAATTGCCCTCTGTTTGTGTGCATGGTGAAACCCCGGGCAATGCCATGTAACATGTAATTATGATTTACCCGATGTTCTGAAACTCATATTTAATACAATTAGTTGCAACGATGGGAGCAATGCCACTGGAGATTAATTAATTTTTATTTTATTTATACCTGTATATCAGAAAATCAACTCCCAAATTACAGAAATTTATAATACTCCCAAATTACAGAAAACAAATATAGCTCTTAATTTTAATGTAGATCTTGTTACAGTTATTTTTTGAGACTAAACTTAACAAGCACATGCCAGTATACATAAGACTGTTGTGACACTAAAATGTTTAAATCAGTCAGCCTAAACTAAATTATACAAAAATTTCTTTCATGTTAATATCTTTACGAACACAGCTTGTTCAATCCATCAGCCGAGACAGGTATCTTTTTGTCATAACCTAGTGAAGATAAAACATACTTAAGCCAGTTAATACAACCACTGAATGATGATCGACGTGTTGTACGTATATATGTAGTGCGTGTGGTTCGTTTGCCAGCTTGGTGTACTAAGAGACTGTTCATATGAGGCGGGCTGGTCCGGTTACCAGGTTCGTTATGTGAAGTGCATTTCTAAAATGGATTTTCGTGACATAAAATCAGCCCGCTAACCAGGCTAGCCCACCTCATATGAACAGCCCCTTACAGACGTTTGGTAGACGTACGTCAAATTCAAATACTTGGGAAGTATTTCTGAGTCCCAAACAGCGAGTACAGGTTCGACCCAAGTCTGGGGCCCAGAAATATTTTATGGGTATACCGTATTTGAGCTTAAATAACGTCTACTAAAGGTCTATTATTACCTTATTTTAAATACCTCAATATAACAGCAAATAAAAGTTCAAATCAAAAATATTTTGGCATTCAAGTATTCACGTTACATATAGAATCCATACCAATAATATTATGCAATATTTGGGTTTATATGCACTTCGATTTCTTTTTTGGATTTTTTTTTTCTAAGTTATTTCTCCGTTTTTTTCCTCTTATTTCATCCTTCTTTGACCCTTTTTTGTGCTAATCTAATAAAAAAAATTGGGCCTAATGGTCCCGTGGTCCGCTATTTTTTCCACCTTCACTCTGGTGGTATGTCATTTCTGGAAATGCAATATCATGTTATTTTCTAACAGTTAAAAATACTTACACCAGATGTTTACTTTGTTGTATGATAAACAGTCGTTCAAACCTGGAACGTATCCAACTTCTGCTGGCGGATGTGGATAATACCAAGGGGTTAAAGCCATTCCTGTCTGTTTATTCATCAAGCAGTGTGTATTAGAGTCATAGTCCCAGGTAGCGCTGGCACCGTAACAGGTGTCTATGAGAACCAATTGCAGGTTTGTACTTGAAACGGTCTTGATGCATTTCCCGGTTGCAGGGTCCTGAAGGGCGCCATTGCTTAAGTAGTTAAAAGGACTCGCGGGACGTAAGTTAGTAAACTGCAAAAGATCCAAGTTGCGATAAATTCCATAATGGTGTAAGTTGCCATAACGAGTGTTGTTTGATGCAATATAACAATTTGGGAGATAGGTTGGAGATTTTCCTGTAAAAAGGTAAATAAAAAGGATAGATTGACCATTAGGCATAACCCAGTGTTTTCGTAGGTGCGGGTGATAAAAAGAAAAATAATAATCAGAAAAGTGCAAAAAGAAACGATCGAATGCTAGCGTTAAGAGATTCTATTTTGGAGATTAGTAAGCTTTCTCGAATAAGAACGTCAAATTTAGGAGCTGTTTATATCATCCCGGTTTATCGGGATATCCCAATGTACCGGGAACCCAGCATGTAGATAATTTTTGTTTCATCAGTATAACTTTTGTCGTTTAGCTTTGCAGTAATTTACCTGATTGTTTGTATTATTATTATTTTTTTCCAATATTTTCTTCATTTGTAATTATATATATGTATACAGTTGGCTTTTATATATTGTAACTAGTTATCTGAGGACCCCTCTGTAAAACACTTTAGGGTGATGTTGGCATCCTCAATAAAGATTATTATTATTATTATTATTATTACTATTATTATTATTATTATTATTATTATTATTATTATTATTAATTTACTTCTTTGAAAGTTTTCATGGCCATAATGTAATATAAATAAGTTTTGTGGAAACACCACGTAAAATATTTCTTTGCTAGAAATATTTCACGTGGTGTTTCCACAAAACTTATTTATATTAATTTACTGTTATCTTTCAAGTTACGTTTATATGGAGACCCGGACGTCCCGCCTGACCGGGATCCCGGTGAGGCGGGACAAGTGTTTGTCCATATAAACGCCATATCCCGGTAGACCGGGATGAAGTTTACCGAACTGCAATGTTTGTAACTTTGAATATTACGGTCAGAATTCCGTCCAAACGGTCAGGTCTAGAGACAAAACACTGAATAAAAGTGAAATAACTTCTAACATAGTAGAATTAGGGTGAGTTTTTGCTTTTTTTTCTCCATTTTCTTAAATTCCCGCGCTTTAATTCCCGCATCGGGACGAGCGGGATGAAATTTATCCCGGGCAACCGGGACATCCCGGTATACCGAGATCATATAAACAGGCTCTTAGTGGCACAGGAAGACAAAATAGAAAAATAGGTGCGCAATGCGTACATGCGGATACTGGTTTTTATTTGGCTTACAGATAATGATTGAACAATGTAAATTCAAATGGCACGACCCCACAAGCTTGTAGCTTAAAATCCTTGACTACTTTAACATCGTGTTGAAATATTAAAAAGCTATCAAGTTAAATCGAATCAAATGGTTCAGCAAGAGAAATTCCATACGCGAACACAGCAGAATGCCATTTGACTTGTTTCGTACCTGATCTTGACCTTTGTAGACTTTGTAGTCTTTATTGCTGCCGAGCGTCAGCGAGGTAGCACACTATTCTTGGCGTTCGTTTGGGGTGCTATGTCCTTACTCGTGCCCAGTCCATTTGCCGAGCTATGTATACTCGATATCATGTATGTATAAATGTTTGGATGTTCGCGTATTGCGCAATGCGTAGTACGGCATTATTACAAAGCTTCAAGTTCAAACTTTGAAGTTCAATTTTGGACGGTTCAATTCAAGCAGTTTTAATACCTTCTTCCTCGAAGGAAAATTCACAGTAAGAACGATAGATCATGTCTTTATTAGCTTTATACGGAAGTATTTATCAAGGCCGTCATTGATTCAGTGGTCTTTCATGAGTTCATGCATCTTCGAGTGGACTCGACAACAGTTGACTACGTGTCTTGTTGCAAGGAGACAATACGTACATGAATGCTTTTGAGAATGATATCATTCCGCGTATGGAATTTCTCTTGCTGAACCATTTGATTCGATTTAACTTGATAGCTTTCTAATATATAAACACGATGTTAAAGTAGTTAAGGATTTTAAGCTACAAGCTTGTGGGGTCGTGCCATTTTATGCGAACTGTTGTTCAAGGCGTCGACTCGACACTATGTCGGCTTAGAACATATTTTACTTGTACAAATTCTGCAAAATAATCTGATGGACTCAATGGTGCACATTGCTGTACAGTTTTTTCATCTCTATATTTGTCATTTTGTGGAATTTTTGGTGGAATTGCATTGACAACTTTGCCACAGCAAGAGGTATGGTTATTTACTATTTGTATAGTGTATACTACATGTATAATAGTGTATTGTGTATATCTGTTGAAACCCTTGCTAATCTTGTCAAGAGATAAGTTGATAACTTATAATTACAAAATAAAAAAATATATGTGTAAAGAATCTGTGTCTATTGCAATTATTAAATTTTTGGATTTTCCAGCTTTTGCAGACAACTCTGTGGGCTCTGATTGGGAAGAGGTGAGAAAAACTCATGGAGTGGACAAACTTGGGTGGAGCGGGCAAATTCGGGTGGAGTGGGCAAACTCGAGTGGAGTGGGCAAACTCGGATGGAGTGGGTAAACTTCTAGTGGGCAAGAGAGTGTTACTTGGGCCACAGACTGCACAGAGTTCCCTATGGGGTAGGCCAAAGGTTTTCATCTCAATAATGAGGCAGCACTTCACTTGCGATAGTAACTTCTAGTATATTTGCATATATTTCCAGTGAATCTCCATGCATGATGGCCATCTTTTAAAATTAATACGAATCTCCGCTGTCCTACAACAATGTCGTCACCGGTATGTGCGAACGAATTCCGATTGAATCCCGAACGTAACTACGAAGCGGGATCTATTCAAATTTAACAATTACAGTCATGTACTATATACTTACCGCTGTGGATGGTAAGGTGCAGACATGGATCCTGAGCTTAATTGTTACTTGGATTCAGGTCAAAGGCCATGTTTTGGTCTCCAGCCTTGAGCCGTGACCTGTCCACCAATGTCTGCACCTATCACACCGACTATGTTGGTGGAAATTATTTGCCGACGGCTTTGTTAATAGGGTGGGTTGTGTTTTGACAAGCCCGCTGGAAACATCGCGGCTGTTGCCCTTCGCAAGACGGCAGAAATGAGGAAGGAAGAATTTCCGGTCGCGTCAAACGTTATCTTAAACAACATGTACGTGGATGACATTGCAGAAAGTGTAGACGACATTACATCAGCTGTCGCAACCACTAGCTAGATTGATGAGTTGATCAAGCATCGTGGGTTCCAGATCAAGCATTGGACCTATACCTCCAATGAGGAAGAAATTGACACTGAAGGCTCCTTACGTGATCACAGTTTAGCGTGCGAACGAGGGACATCGGATCTTCGTGCACCTTGCGTTGAAGAAGATAGTGATGAACAGAAAGTTCTGGGGTTACAGTGGAATTCAAAGGGGGACAGTTTTCGTTTCAAGGTGCAGCTTAACTTTACTCCGAAGGTAAAGAAAGTTAGAAGCGGTCCAAGCCTGACTCGAGATCAAGTCCCGACCTTGATTCCACCAATACTGACGAAGCGAATGGTATTATCACAAATAAATGGGATATATGACCCCCTGGGTCTCGCGATGCCATTCACGGTACGAGCAAAGATGCTGACGAGGAAGTTGTGGATTGGAGAATCGAAAGATCTGAGCTGGGATGATCCAATACCAGGGTGTTTGAGAGAAGAATGGTCGAAGTTCTCTGTGGAACTTTTTGAAATGGAAAAAATCGAATTCAGAAGATGCATTAAACCAAAAGACGCCACCGGAGAAGCAACTCTTATCATGTTCAGCGATGGACCAGACCAAGCGTATGGTTCGTGTGCATATGCAAGATGGCAGCTGGCCAATGGAACCTTCGGGAGCAATCTTATCGCGGCAAATAGCGGAGTTACACCGATCCTGAAGATCACCATCGTTAGAACCGAGCTTAATGCGGCGCTGTTGTCGAAAAGGTTAAGTGCATTCATCAAGAAAGAATCTATAGAATGATCTTCAGAAAAAAGTTTTTCATCGAGTGGATTCAGAGATAGTTCGAGCGATGATCCAGAAAGAGTCCTATGGTTTTAACACCTATGCTGCAATTCGAGTGGGTGAAATTCAGGAGGGAACATCACTTAGCGATTGGTATCGGGTCGAAGGCCAATTGAACATTGCCGATTGGACTACCCGCGGAAGAAGCCCACAAGATCTGAATGAAAGCAGTTTGTGGCAAAAAGGACCAAAATTCCTCCAACTTCCTGAGTCTGAATGACCGATCAAGATCGAGTCCTCGGTCGATCAGCTGCCGGAGGAAACGAAGAGTGCATTGATCATTGATACACCAAAGGAAAATTCGCTGGTCGAACGCCATAGATGTTCTACAATTCTCCATTTACTATCGTTTATTGCGAGTGACAGCGCGCATCGTAGCAGCCACGTCTAGAGAGCCAAAGCTATCAATGAGGAACATAGCTAATCCGGTGGAAGCGCCTGCTCTACAGAATGCTGAACTTCTTTGGGTCAAAGAGGCACAGAAATCACTACAGCAACCATATGAGCATGGAAAATTTAGACGGCTTAATTTGTGCAAGAAAAAGGTATGATGGAGTCATTGTGGTGGGTGGGAGAGTTTTGAAAACTGCCGAACTCAGCTACGATGAACAAGAATTGATATTGATGCCGCATGATCATCGCGTTTCGCGTCTGTACGCTGAGCGTGTTCACAACCGTGGACACACTGGAGTGTCTGTCACTGTAAGCAAGATTAGATCCCGATTCTGGATCGTAGATCTACGAAGAATGGTTAAATCAATAAAGCACAAATGTGTTACTTGTAGAAAGAAGGAAAAGAGTATCGAGAGTCAAGTTATGGGAACACTGCCAGAAGAACGAGTGACGCCAGCGCCAGCGTGGAGTGCTACAGCAGTAGACATTTTTGGTCCGTTTCAGACAAGGGGTGAAACAAATAAGCGTTCGTATGGCAAGGCGTATGGGTTCATCTTTAATTGCTTGGCAAGTAGAGCTGTGTATATCGATATCGCCACTGATTACAGCACGCAAGGCTTCCTGTAGACTTGCTCCAAGTCCGCCTCTTAGCGACTAGTTTTTGAGGGCGGGTGGAAAGGTGTGCGAGCGGAAAGGCGGGAGAGCGGAAAAGCGGGAGGAAAGAGGCTGACTTGTTTCGCTTGCAGGTTTTTGAATCTAATTAAATATTCTGGCCGGAAATCGCTGAAATGTACATCGCCCGGTTTTGGCGTGTTTCGGGTTGTCGTACATGCAATGGAAAGTGGTTCTACCACTACTAAAACGTTTTCAAGAGTCTGTTTAACTCCAACTTCCAAAGATTAGCACTTGCATAGCAATTTAGCCTAAATATAATTACTTCCCGAATTACGTCACCGGTCGAAAAATTAACCGGTGAATTTTGGCGCGCTGCAGGTGGGAAAAGTCCTTTTCAACGAGGAACCGAAAGGTCAAAAATGTCGAAAGGTAAAAAATGTTTGAAAAGGACTTTGAGAAAGTCTAGGCTTCCTGATGGTCCTGCGGAGATTCGTGTCGGTCCGAGGTTACCCAAAGCAGATGCTATCAGATTGTGGATCTCAACTTGCAGCCGCAAGCAAATAGTTAAAGTCCATCGTTGAAGGCTTAGATAAAGATCAACTCCGGGAATTTGGAGCAGAGCATGGCTTGGAGTGGCGATTTACAGCGGCTGACGCTCCTAGGCAAAATGGCTGTTCTGAGTCGCTAGTGAAATCAGTGAAGATTGCGATCAAGGGCGCAATTGGAGACCATACACTCATGTTCTCTGAATTACAAACCGTCTGCTTTGAAGCCGCCAATCAAGTGAATGAACGACCTATCGGTATTCATCCGACAGACCCTATTGATGACGCATATCTCAGTCCAAATAATTTGATTCTCGGTAGAGCGTCTGCAAGAGTTCCAAGTGGACCCTTCAGAGAGACAAGAAATGAGAGATTGCGCTTCAAATTTGTTCAGAAATTAGTTCTGGAAACGGTGGATTCGCGACGGTTTTACGAATCTCCTCATTAGACAGAAATGGCATGTGGATAGTAGAAACGTATGCGTTGGAGACGTCGTGATGATTCAAGATTCAAATGGCCTTCGAGGACAGTGGAAGCTTGGACGTGTGTCGAAAACGTTTCTAGGTGTTGATGGAAAAGTTCGAAAGGTCGAGGTCCAGTATAAGTGCCTTCCGGCGAATGATGGTTCGAAAGTTTACAAAGGACAAGCTTGGTTGTCATCGTCGCTGTTGACAAATCGTTCAAGAGAGAATAAATGGCATTGCCTCGCAATTCTCAAGTTTTGCCTGGCCGGAGTGTTTTGATAATATTTAGTACGTTTATATTCAACTTAGTTAGAATTGCGAACTCAGCAACATTTGTCGTTTGGGACCTGAGTCCAAATACTTGGCAGGGGGTATAGGTGAGCTGTTTTTGTTTTGCCGCCATTAAGGACTGGATTTATCTCCGGAGAGGATTGCCATTGAACTCTACTTTGTTATTTATGCAGGACAAATTTTAGACATTATAGTGTAAGTACGTGTTGTGCGGTTGTATGGTCAGCTGGTTATTTGGTCTATTGTTTTTGTGTATCCTATGTCTTGTAAATTCGTAGCTATAGCACATGTGTGCCTTCTTTCGTCTTAGGTTCGAAACTTATCAATAAACGAGTTATGAAACTATTATGTGTCACATTTTAATGGTACTAATATCAAACTGACGAAACAGGTTGGTGCATGGTGCAATCAGGTATTAGCTACACTGGATTCGTCATGTTTGCTTGTCGGCTGTCTGAGTCACAATGACGCAGCCTTTGAGGGAGGTACCTATTTACCTGTCCTAGTTTTACTCTCCTCAGGCCCTGCGGTGCGCGTTCCTTTATTGTTAACCCTTCGTTATAACTAACCTCATTTAACAATTACAGTCACTATATACTTACCACTGTGGATGGCAAGGTGCAGACATGGATCCTGAGCTTAATTGTTACTTGGATCAAGGCCCTGTTTTGGTCTCCATCCTTGAGCCGTGACCTGTCCACCAATGTGATTTCGCAGATATCACCTTTCCAAGTAACTATTCTGTCCACCTAACAAGCACAGCTCCATTATTCCAATCTGCCACCATAAGTGACAGAAGATGCGAAGTGATAAATATCTAGCCGACATATGGCTATAGCAAAACTGTTTCCAGGGCTTGCACCCAAGCTTACGCTGTTTGTTGGGGTTGCACCCAGACCTATATAGCCAGCAATATGGCTATATATAGCAGAGCTGTTTGCTGGGGTTGCACCCAGACTTATATATAGGCAGCAATATGACTATAGCAGAGCTGTTTGCTGGGGTTGCACCCAGACTTATATAGCCAGCAGTATGGCTATGGTGGAGTTGTTTGCTGGGGTTGCACTCAGATTTATATAGCCAGCAATATGACTATAGCAGATTTGTTTGCTGGGGTTGCACCCAGAGTTATATAGCCAGCAATATATGGCTATAGCAGAGCTGTTTGCTGGGGTTGCACCCAGACTTATATAGCAGCAGTATGGCTATAGCAGAGCTGTTTGCTGGGGTTGCACCCAGACTTATATAGCAGAAGTATGGCTATAGCAGAGCTGTTTGCTGGGGTTGCACCCAAACTTATATAGCCAGCAGTATGGCTATAGCGGAGTTGTTTGCTGGGGTTGCACCCAGACTTCTATAGCCGACAATACAGCTGTTTGCTGGTGTTGCACCCAGACTAATATAGCCAGCAATATGGCTATAGCAGAGCTGTTTGCTGGGTTGTCCCCGACTTATATAGCCAGCAGTATGGCTATCGCAGATTTGTTTGCTGAGGTTGCACCCAGACTTATATAGCCAGCAATATGGTTATAGCAGAGCTGTTTGCTGGGTTGTCCCCGACTTATGTGGCCAGCAATATGGCTATAACAGAGCTGTTTGCTGGGGTTGCACCCCGACTTATATAGCCGGGGTACTTAAATCGATCTCCTTATCCTCACAGCAAGCAGCTCTGCTATAGCCATATTGCTGGGTTGTCCCCGACTTATCTAGCCAGCAATATGGCTATAGCAGAGCTGTTTGCTGGGGTTGCCCCCGACTCATCTACCCGAACGTATTAAAGGCTTACTAGCAAGCGCGATATGAATTCATAACGACAACATGAACGCTTAATCCCCGTATGACGCGCTCTAGCCGTAGGCAGTTTTTTATGAGGTTAGTTATAACCAAAGGTTAACAATAAAGGAACGCGCGCTGCAGGGCCTGAGGAGAGTAAAGCGAGGGCAGGTAAATAGGTACCTCCCTCAAAGGCTGCGTCATTGTGGCTTAGACAGCCGGTGAGCAAACAAGGCAAATCCAGCGTAGCTAACACCAGATTAAACACGGAACGAGCGCATAAAAGGGAACACCCCCCCGGTATTCAGCCAGCGAAAACCCATCATTTGAAATTTGAAACATGGCGGCTGATGGTCAGTAACGAAGTGTAAACTATAAAGTGCAAATGTTCGTGTAAAAAGTCGTTTCCCATTCTTTTGTTTTCTTTAGAACTTTAGATATTTTCGTAAACGCAATTCCTATGTAAATGTATTGAGTTCACGATAAATGAAACGGTTTCGTGGAGTCATATAATCGCTGCTATTTCAAATTTCGCGCTAAAAGGCCACAAAGATCACTCACAGCCAGGGTGTTCATAGCAATTTCCATATGCACAACTGCGTTTCTATTTACGCCTGCGATGCTATATTATTTAACGGTTACATTCATTTGATCATGCGTATATAACTGAATAAATTTACATAAATATAATGTATATAATCGCCGCCATGGCGGATGAAAACAACGTCGAATTGTTGAAATGCAGTCGGAGCATTCGCCTTCAAAGAAAAGGCAGATACGAAACCAGCAATATTACGAGAAGCACAAGACCGTTTTAAAAAGTAGCAAAAGCAGCTATCAATTTAAGATGGAAGTACCAAAAGAAGACGAACATCGCTTGGATGAAATCAAGACTAAATTGAACCAGGCTAAGGAACGGCTGTCGAGGCAACTAAACTCTACGAAGACAACAAACTTTGATCTAATGCAAGCGCTCGTTGACAGTTGGCTAGATGTTACTGAAAGTCAAGTGCAACATTCCGTTGATCCTACCGATTCTATCAGTGTGAATAACCCAGACCAACTTCTCAACCATATCCCTCCTTCATTACTCAACCCAAAGTATCAACTCCATAGTGTTTGTAAACAAAATGATGAAATTTATCTTGTGTGTGGGACGGCTTTGGAGCGACTATTTCGATACTTTATTGATAGTGGAAATGTTTGTAATTGTGGAAATAAATTTGACGCATCTCGCATAAAAATTGAAAGAGTGACCAAGCATAATCATTCTGTAAAGGTGGTTTTTGGATGTGACAAAAAACATGTTGTTGAGTGGTTTTCTTCATCAATTATGAGCAACCCATCAGCTGGAAAATATTATGTGAATGTCAGGTGCGTACAAATGTTTATGGTGTATTATATAGTATACTAATAATATATATATATTATACATTTATACATTATACAAATATTATACATACTAGGTGTACAGGTGCATGTTTGGCATGTGTGGCCACATGACAGACATTGAGTTGGCAGATTTTCAGAAAGTTGGCAGATTTTCAGAAAGTTGGCAGAAAAATTTAGCTTGTCCCACATGAGAAACAAGCCAAACATGCACCTGCATGTGTATGAGAAATATATGTATGTATAATCATGCTAACTTGTGACATGCTAACTGTACTTTCAGTGTCGTGACACTTATTACATAGAAAGCTTCCATAATGTTATACTTGTGTATGCCCCGAAGAGAATTCATTTCAGTGATGAAGTATATAACATGAGAATCAACCTTGCTAATTATTAGATTGGGTATGCATAATTTGAGTTAATTACCATTATCATACTATAGTATATTTAATTCTATTTGAATTTCTATATACTATTAATTTACTATATTGTTTATGTTATATTTACTTTTATAAATTATATGTGTATGCTGTAGGTTTATTTGTTTCTAATGTATTATTTAATTTGACATACATTCAAAAACTGTTGTTTGTAGAATGAAAATGTGGACCGTGAAGTATATTCTACAAAGTTTTACCAGAGTATAAAGAGACCTGACAGAGTGGCACCTTACAGAATCTTGAAGCCAAAAACATTTCATTTTAGGAATAACATATGGTCATCATTTTTTTCAATTAATTTTTAAACTCATTGTTTACTGTTATTACATATACACTGGCAGATATTATTCTTGTACATATTATCATCTATATGGTACAGGTAGGTACATGTCCTTTGTATGGGACTCCAGAAGGGTTTGGCCACCTTCTCCTGACATCATTTACCACACAGTTGGGCATAACTTCTCTGACATCGTCAATAAATATACCAAGTTCACTTTTCCTGTTTACATAACATGGGTTATGCCAGAGACCAACTTTCTTTAGGAGCTTGTAGAACTCTCGGTATGGTGACCCATATGCCATCAGAAAATTGGGCTTGTCCTCACCAGGTGAAGTAATGCAACTAGGATTTTGCAAGCAATACTCGCATGCTGCAGACGAATGAAATTGCACACCATTTTCAGGGTTGTCAGTCTGTAAACGTCCCAGGTTATATACTTTGCAACGTTCTGTTTTTATACAGATAGCAGAAGAAACTTTAATTAATTTATAACTTTGAATTGAAATATTTCACAAATATGTTTTATTACCTGTATTTTTCTCTGATGTGTCTTGACCTTCGCCACCACTGTCTGCTCGTTTTCGTTTTCGTATTCTTGTTTCTTTCAGGACTTCTCCTCCAGTATAATCCAGAAATGACCGCAGTGCTTCAAGCTCGGAAGAAGGAATAGAAACGACCACCTAAGATTGTATATATTTGTTTTGTTATGTGCATTATTATTAGCATAATTCGTTGGGCCGAATCGCCGATGCATATCATTTATATATTTTGTAAACAGTAAAGGATTTGTAGAAAATAATAAAAGTTATTGATTCTCACCTTGACATTTGCGTTGTCTTCTGCCATCATATAAAATAATTTCGAAACCAAACCAATAGTAAAAGAAACTTGACTGTGTATGGCGAACTAAACGGCGCAATTTGTTTTGTTGGCGGGCTTTACCTTGATGAACCGGAAGACTGAAATAATACCCGCTTATTTTGTGAGCCAATCGGATTTTTAATCACGCGAGCGTCTTAGGGGCTAAGACGCTACTTATGCGCTCGTTCCGTGTTTAACAGTGGATTATCGAAGCCGTGTTCTAAATGTAATGAGCGTACCCCGGCTAAGTATACTTGTATTGATTGTGCTTTCGACGTTGTTGACAGATGTGCTGCAAATGTCATTAATGCACATTCGCTTGCTGGTAGGGGTGACCCACTTTCATTGACGCATCGACTCCAGTAACAAAAGTCTAGAAATCTGCGTTGAGCTGTCGAGTAACATCAGACTAACTGTCGTGCATCTCAAAGATTCGAGGTCAGACGATCCAGTTCTGTAGAGAACAGAAAACTGTTTACGCGATTAACGTAGGTAAAACAACCCCGAGTGGTGACAACCCTTGGAGTTTGTCAATTGACACTTCTTTATGAAATTTTCTTTGATACAACTTTAACTCAACAACATGATATCTTATTACTAACAAATGGTTCCGCTCAAACGGCTATTAATTAAGCTATGATTCTTATGCGTCGCACGCTGTAGAGTCTCAAGCCAAAACGGCATGCAACCGTATTCGTCCTGCATAATGCCTATTCTCCTGGGCCTGTCTAGTGTCGTGACGTGTGCGGAGTTTCTTTGCTGTTGATTCTTTGCGATTTCGCTTACGTATAAGTCGCCGCCAATGGCGCCATATACTGTCACACCGCTCGTAGCAGGTCGTGGCTGCTTTGCAGTTTGGGCACAGTATCTTCGTTTATCGCAACGAAAACACGATATTTCTTGGGTATTCCCCCTTGTTCCTCAAACAACTTGACAAAATCGTGTCGGTTAGCGCATTTGGGCATAGGGAAGTAATCGCGTGGTGTGTGACCTTTGTGCTCAGCCTCTGGCGCTTTTCTACTTCTCTTCGCGCAATGTCTTACTTTCTGTGAAGGTATCTCCGACACCGCTTTGTTAGTCCCCCCGCTTCGTAGTTGCGTTCGGGATTCAATCGGAATTCGTTCGCACATACCGGTGACGACATTGTTGTAGGACAGCGTTGTAGGACAAAAAAACTTGTAGGCTTCTTTTTTCAGTGTTGTAGTGAACAGAGCTAGCAGCATGGCATTCATCTGAAATATGAACTTTCAAAGTTTGCCATGGCTATTTAATAACTCGGGCTACCTATGGTAGGCGAGTCTAGGTTTCGGCCTATTTTGAGTGTCACGAACTTGCATTTTTGTATCTACTGTGCATGCGCTAGTAGATACTATGCTATCGACGGGTTGAGTAAGTTAAGTTAACAATAGAATAACTTCGGAGCCAATGAGAATGCAGAGTTAAACGACAATGTACCGAATGTTAGCGGATGATGCCTTCGGAGCCAATGAAAATGCAGAGTGGCACAACAACTTACCGAGTGATAGCCGAATACTGTAGATCTGGTCGTTTTCCGAAGTGATTTTAAATTATACGATACTTTGCCACGAATCTAATAGTTCGCGTTGAGTTGAGCACTGAATTGGCGAATAGAAATACGATGAGAACGACAAGTTGTGTCACTATATTGTTATGTCTATATAGTGGGTTTGTGTGTGTTCGCGCTGAATGTTGATCTAAAATGCGATCAGAGCGACATTTTGTGTTAATAGTGTGTTGTGAATATGTCCTCGTCGTTTTGTGAAGTGATTTTAAACTATAGCATAGTTGATGAATTCGCGACTTCAGGTCTAAAAACCACGTGTACTAGTCACGTGGTCAAATGTGTAAACAAAACCTGAGATGCGGACAATCATGATGATAATCGGTAAAGCATGGTTGCGACGAAGAGATGTGCGTGGGGAACTTGTAAGAATGATGCAAGATTCCCACACTTGTTAGTTAAAAACGAAAATGGCGATCCCGTTAGTTTTATTCGTTTCCCTGCTCCAAAGATGTGGCATGCCATCGTGGAGACTCTTTCCGATGTACGAAAGACAGCTATATTTGCAGTCTTCATTTTGTTGGTCACAATGGACCTACGCCAGAACATCCAGACCCGATATCTGCTACAGCAAGCGAAGAAAAGGTGCGTTTGTATAAGTTAAATAATACGTACCCGGATAATAGTGTTTGTCGGTTTGTATGTGTTTCACGTTGGTATATTTATTTTCTTAAGGTGGAGCGACTTCATCGCAAACGTAAAGTCCACAAACAACGTGTACTAGACATGGGTATGGGACAAAAGAAAAGGCGCACAGCAGAAAAGGACGTAGCAATGTCGTTGTTAGATTTGCAGACATCGACTATAGCAAATGCTACTAGAACTCTCAAAGAAATATTGGCTTCTGAAAGCCTCCTAAGCTTAGGGAATAACACTGTTCCACCACCACAAGAAGCACAGTCACAGAGTTTTACTACCGATAATTTTTGTCCTTCAGCCGAATGTCCAGCCAAAATTCAGGACGGTACTGCCACTACATCGATGGATCGTTCAGAGAATAAGCCGCGAAGTGTCAGCACACTGGTATGAAGTTGCTCATTTAATACTGTATATTACGAGGTATATTATATACGAAGTACAATTTTGAAAATTATAAAAAAATGATATCAAATAAACATACAGCGTTTTTGTTTTATTTTACAGACAAATTTACAGGCTGTTTACATCAATATGTACTCTGACAGCACACTGAAGGACAGCAAATCTTTAAGAAGATATTTGTTTATAGTGGCGGTGGATATTAACATACCACTACATAGGTTTGTAAATCTCTTGTGTATGAGACAACAGTAGTCATGTGAAACTAATTAACCTATTAACCTTTCCTTGAGTTCCTGGAAATGAAGAGTCATTATGATAGTGGATTTAGTAACAGCCAATATAAGTATATAAAGATTGGCCAGAAAGCAAGACAGACTTGATTTCTAGCCAGTACTACTGGGACTGCAGGTTACTGTAACTGCAGTAATTCTCTGTTGATTGATTCTGTTATTTTAAGGCTTGTCGAAGGAATATCTTGAGGTGCTTTACAACACAATCAAAATTAAAGCAAGATCACTGACAATGTGGAGTGGTTTCAAGAAAACTAATGCAACCTTGAAAAGAAATATACTGTAAACTAACCCTTTGATAATTTCTCACCAAAAATTTTTTAAATTAACCTTAATTTTTTCATATACCGTTTCTTTTGACTTTTTGTTTAGAAAAAACAAAAATGGACAAAACTGACTATATGGGAGCAACTTATTTTTACTCTTGTAAGACTTCGGCGTCGCCCTACCTTGGTTATGTTGTGTACCACTTTTGGTATATCCCTTGGAAGTGGCAGCAAAATTTTTATAACCTGGGTGTTATTCTTGGAAAAAGAGTTAGAGTTCCTGCTTAACTTCTCAACGCTATCTGACATGGAAGGACTACCAAGACCAAAAGTTTACAAAGGTGCAAAGTATCAGAGCTTGAGAGGTGTTATACTGTAGACTGTACTGAAATGTATGTTGAAAAGCCCTCACTGCCATCTAGTCAACGCCGCACATATAGTCAATATAAGTCTTATAATACCTTCGAGTTATTAGTTTCTCTATCACCGATATGTCATTTTAACTTTGTGTCTAAATTTTACAGTGGGTGTATAAGTGATAAAGAAATTGTGCGTAGGAGTGGGTTCCTTGATTTCATAGAACCAGGAGATACCATAATGGCTGACAAGAGATTCGATATCCAAAATTTACTGGCAATTCGCAATTCACGTCTAATAGCTCCCCCCATTATGACAATGAATAAAGTCTCATCTCGTGCATCAACAGCAACAAGAAGAGTGGCCAATTCAAGAGTACATGTGGAACGAATTATAAGAAAACTGAAATGTTTTGGTATATTGCGAGGAGTTATTCCATTGACTTTTAAGTCATATGTAACATCTATTGTCAGAGTCTGTGCTGCTATTGTAAATTTACAGCCAAGTTTAATAAGTTTCGAGTAGTAATTACAGTAAACACCTGCTCTAAAGAACCTTTCACTAAATTTAGAATTTGCGCCCCACTAAATAAAAACCTTTTTAGCATGATAATTAACAATTACCAAAATCTGTTATTTAAACTAATTAAAGTTGTATACATAATAAGTGTCATGTACTAACTCAACCTGGTTTAGTATAATGTAGTACAATTATCTTAATAGTTGGTGTAATTTACTGACTTTTATGCATTATTTATTTTTTAAAACATGAAGGGCATGTAAAGTTTTATAAAGTCTTTTGGCTTCAGCTCTTTCTTTATGGTCTTGATCACAGGTAAACCAAGAATGTGTCCTCTCTATTTATGAACTTGGATCACTCTCATACAAGTCTATGTCCTGCAAAAAATACAAGATATCATTACGGCAATGTATTTATTAAACCTTTCTTGCCAAGTTGCATGGTATCTGTTTGTATTATAAAGAGGGTTGCAAAACTAGTTTACTGAACAAAAATAGCACATATACAGAGAGCTACTGTACCTGCAAGAAATACTTTAAGAACAAAGCAGTGTAAATTCCACAATCATTGCCTGAAGTGTCTTCCAATGGAACCTGTTCCAAACAAAATACATTGTCAATTTTCATTAAATGCAGAGTAATGTCAATTGTTGTGTTGAACGTTTTAGTTTGTTTAACCCCTTGACTACCAGGGGACTTCCCTTGATGAGTAAAATTGTTTGGCGTTAGCCAGAGTAAAATACTAAAGGAGCATCTACATGAAGGCTTATGGGTCACGGGGTTAAGTACTGTACATGTAAGTACCTTTAGAATGTTATGTTGCAAATTGGCATGCTTTTCTTTTAGCTTGTTCACAGAGCACATGTAGTCGAGATACCTATTGGGATAAAAAAACAATTAATGAAACTTTACAGGTAATAGTTATGCTACTATCAGAATATAAAAAAATACCTGTTGACAAGATAAAGCTCATTTCCTCTGGTGGACAGATCCCATGTCAGTGAGTCCAACACAAGAATGTGCCTGCAACATATGTTTTTAACTTCAAATTATGGAATGTTATCCTAAGAAATTTTGCAATACTATATACTACAATACTTTATCATACTACAATACTTTAAAATAATATAGTTTTGAAACAAATGTTAAAGATGTAAATTAAAGTAAATACTGCATACCATGGAGTAATTATCATAAGAAACCAATGATACATAGCTATAATGGAAATTGTAAAAATATACACACATAAGAAAAAAGGAAGTTGGAAAGGGCACTAATTACTGTAGCAGAATGACAAATGATCTTCTAAAAATTTGCTATAGTCAGAGTACTGTAAATAAAACAAACTATTTATTGACAAGTTGACATATTAGTGATGTTTGGAATTTATGTGCTCCTTTGTTCAGCCTTCTATTCTACAGTGTTAATCAAGGTACAGTAGGATTAGTTTATTCTTCTCAGACACTTATTTGTACTTTCAGTCAGTTTGTGAACTGTTATATAAATTGTATTCTGTCTACCTGCGCACTATTGATATATAACCACATAATCTTGCTGATAATGTTGTGGTTTAAAGTATTTTTCAGCAGCTTTAAACATCTCTCGCCTATTGAGAGAAATATATGATTATTGTTAGTTTCACCCTAATTATTTTTTAATTATTAATTATGCAGACATGGGTGACAACTTTTTAAAAATTATATTTCACTTTACCCGTTAATTCGAGGTGAACATTCCATCTTGATCCCCATTCAAAATTGAATAAAATAGACATTATATTAGTGGAAATTCACATGGCTGTTCCCTTTGAAAAAAAACCCAGAAAAAAAGAAATGTCTGTAGATATCTTTTATTATACAAACCCATAACAACAACACCTAACACTAAAATACAATAATAGAATTACACCTTGCTGTACCTCAACAAAACAGTAACAATGTTGTCATTCATCATTTCACCTGGATCCAAGGTTGCAATATCCCGGGTATTAATGTCTATGCCATTTGCAGTAAAACCTTGTGATTTCCAGTGCTGGTCTTTTTCTCACCATCCATTACAATGACTGGTTGGTCTCTGGTGTTTACCTTCATTTTTTGGCTTTGCACTTCTAGTAAACATAAACAAAACATTTGTACTGTATCTGTTTAGTTAATCAACAGCAATAAATTGCATAATATTTCCATGTTTTCAAAATAATTGTAGAAACACACCAATTACCAAATAAATAAATGTTGTTGTTATAAAATAAGGAATACATATGATACTGAATGTAAAATCATAATATTTAATAACATGTACATGTACTCTACCTTGAAATTGTTTTGTGTTATCATCAGCTGTTGACAACATGAGTGGGGTAACCTGAGAAAGCCAGAATTTCTCAAGCTTGACTACAACATCTGCCATAAATGCTGAATCATATGGTACCTGTACACATTTGATACCCTTACTGGTCCAAACCACAAAGTCACATGCTTTGAGACTGAGAACAAACATTTGCATTTGCACCTAGTAGAAGTACTTAGCTTTTCGTTTCAGTTGAAGTTTGTTTTCAACTTCACAGCCACCAATTTCAGCTGTTAAAAAAGCTTGTTTGGGATCCAGATCTCTATGAATCCAAGGGCACTTGAATTCTACCACCACCTCCTCACATTCACACGCACATTCACAGCTTCTGACATTATCTACACCGGCACCCATGAATGGTTTTACCTTCGAAATCAATGCTTCTGGACACAGAAATATGATTCTCTCGCAGTTTTTTCATGTTTTAATCGGCCTCAAATTCTCTGGGATTTTGTGGATAGGAATAGTCTTGGGTTGTGAGCTGATTGCAACAGCTGGACTAGTGATTCTCTTTGCAAGAACTGTCACAGATGATTTTTCACTCTTGTCAAGTGTTGTTTGTCGTGTAAAAATTTTGCATCTAGATGCAGCAAGAAATCCCACCTTGTGTGTGTACCACTCTTTGCATTGCCATTGAGGTACAGTAGCTTCGTCAATATCTTTGATTTCATCATCAGTGAAGGCTAGTACCTCTAAGAAGTGTTCTGGACTATGCTCAGGTTTTGTTTACACATTTGACCACGTGACTAGTACACGTGGTTTTTAGACCTGAAGTCGCGCATTAAATGAACTTGCTTTGCTTCGCTGAATGATGTAAAACCGATCAGAGCGACATGCTGTGTTTTAATATAGTGTGTTGTGAATGTGTTCGCGCTGAGTAGAGCACTGAATGGCGATCAGAAATACGATCAGACGACGTGTTGTGTCTATATGGTTTGTTGTGCCATTCCGTGTTTAGTATAGCTAGTGTTTAGTGTATTGTGAATAGTTTGTTGTTTGCCTTATTGACAATTTTAGGTAAATTGGGAAAAACAGGAAACGCGATCGCTAATCGCATTGTTAAAAGAATGTCACACTATATATCGCTTTCGTTCTATTAATCTTTACTATATGTTAAACTCTGGTAACACATGCATTGATTTGCCTGAACAATGATCAACGCGCTTTTGGAATACGCCTACATATGACTCAAGCAGTGCCAAGTCAGTTGATTTCCGCGTATAAACGTATAGCTAACATGTCAACAGTACACTTGAAACATTAGTTAAAAGGCTATTCAGATTTCAGAAAGGTCTTGATTCGAAGCCAAACGAGCACTCGCTCACGAAACGCGGTCGCTAATCGCATTGGGGGGCCACGCATTGTTAAAAGAATGTCACACTATATCGCTTTCGTTCTATAATCTTTACTATGTTAGACTCTGGTAACACATTGATTTGTCTGAACAATGATCAACGCGCTTTTTTAATAAGTATTGTATACGCCTACATATAACTCAAGCAGTGCCAAGTACAGTTGATTTCTGCATACAAACTTATAGCTAAGACATCTTGGCCGAGGATCCAACATGTCAACTGTACACTTGAAACATCAGTTAAAAGGCTATTCAGATTTCAGAAAGATCTTGATTCGATGCCAAACAAGCATTCGCTCTTTCTTTTCGTCCATAGAAAGCTTGTCGTTTGAGCGAGAAAGTCGAGGCGCGTGGGTTTATTTACGCGATGTTGAATTGAACTACTAAATTGAGCATAGAATTATTACTCATTAAGTCGTAATTTTTATTTAAATATAAAGTAAAATGATTTGCAATACATGGAGCCATTGAGTGATTTGAAGGTCATTGCTGCCGTCTGCTCAAACCTTCTTCGTTTTAGATTTTTCTAGCACTTCCAGAACCATAGTGTCGGTCCTGCTCTCCCTCCCCACACTAAACGCAGTGGATACATGCACGCCTGAGCGTGCCTATTTTTTAATTCCGCTAATATTCATACTTCCGGTGGGTTGTTAATAGCCGTGTGACTGAGTGGACTGCGTGAGGCCGTGAGGCATGTTGTAAGTTCTTTGCTCCTTTCGCTTTTGGAGTTGGACAAAAAGTTGAACAGCTTTGCCTTTTGATCAATGTGTTCTTGCACGTTGTTGGTAGATTTTGAAAGTGCAGTGCTCAGGCTGACTTTGTAGTTAAACAGCTTTCAGATTTGGCTGACAACTGTCGTGATCGTAAATTTGTTCTTGCCAGTAGCCTGAGTGAACGCCTGACCCAGGCGTCTAGTAAATACAAACGAGAATTTGTGGACTGAACACCACGTTTATTATTTATTGTCGAGCTTTCAACCTGTTGACTCAGGCCTTACATAAGAGCAAATACCAACATCGTGTTATAAATTCACGCCATATAAATAAAGCAACTATCGCAAGGGAAGTGCTGCCTCAAATTTTGCAACTCGTGCCCAGTCGATTGGCATGTTTGTTAGTTACCATTCTTAGTTATTCAGTCTCAATAGTCACAAGTTCTGGTGGAACACCATTGTCAGGCAAAGAGTTTAATGCATCTACATTAATTTCTAACTCAGAATAATGAGGATTATTATGTATAAAGCCACAATAATGCATTGTGTACTTTTTCTCTTCTCACAGTCACATCCTTGAAAGTGTTATGTTTACCTTTGACCTTGACAATAATTACAGCCAATTCCTTTGGATATCTTGGCAATGATGTTGCTAGTTCTTTCACATTTTGTGGTAAGTTAATACAATGACCGGAGTAACCTCTTTGACCACCAGGTTTAATATAAACTCTCATAATAGGGAGAGCACGAGCAATCAACATTTCCTCAACTTGAGTTAAATTTTGTAACTCAAATGGAACAGGTGAAGGGATCATTGAATTCTCAATTGAAAACTTTTTAGGAGTTTTCTTATCTCTAGAACATCGTGAACACACATAATTTTCATGTGATCTTGCTTTAGATTTTAATGGCCATGACTCACAACAAATTGTACACTGACTGGTGCAATATTGAACAGATTTGTGAAATTTGTTAATATTAGACTTTGCCCAACATTGTTTTTCAAGACCACCATTTTCTATGGTGTTAAATGCTTTCAAATACTCCTGCTGATTTGTTATTGTTTGGGTCTGTTTTTCATTTTCAATATGAGTTTCTCTGCTCGTTTTCTTTTTTGGTAGATTCTATCTTTTTCAAGTCTACAATCAAGGCCAAAATCATATGGACAATACACCTGATATGCACTCATAATGTATTTACAACTATAAATCATACCCCCACTCCCCCAAATCAATGTTGATGTAATAGTTCAAATACGAGACGGAGGACTTTACCGGGATTTCAAAGTCCGAGTGCTTTTTGAAAAGGCGAGCCGAAGGCGAGCCTTTTTAATGCACGAGGGCTTTGGAATCCCGGTAAAGTCCGACGTCGAGTATTTGAACTGACTTCTCAAACTCACCACAGTGTATTTAATTTCCCTAGGGGCGTAAAAATTTGAGCATCGATACGCTAGAATACTTTTACATTTGCAAAAGAGGTTTTGAATTTGCATGTTAAGGTTAGTCATAGAGTATAGCGTTGCAACGTGACAATGGAAGAGAATGATAGCCGGTAGGCGTTGTTGAACATATTGCTTTCATCTAAGGTGCACGTTATAGTAATCACATTTGTTTTGATATAATTTGTCTACTTTTTTCTACAGGTTTGGTGGATTGCGTCAAATTTTAGATGCCGAAATGAAAGATGTTCATCGGGAAGGGATTAAGAACTTGAAACAGGAGAAGCAAGGTTTTACAGTGGAGGAAGAAGAAATGATGTGGCAGAAAGGAATTCTTGGGAACAGTACAGCTAAGATGTTAATGAATACCATATACTTCTATAATGGCAAAATTTTCGGGTTACGAGCGGGGGAGCATAGGATTATAAGACCCCGAGATTTCGTAGTTGGCAATAATTTTATTCAGTATACAGGAAATTCGTCTAAAACTCATAAGGGTGGATTGTGTGATTTAACGAAAAATGCTAGAGTTATAAAGCATATTTGCGAGAAGTGTTTCAATGGAGAAGGGCATACTCGTTGTCTTGTTGGACTTTATCAACAATATTTAGAGCTAGTCGAGTGCTTGCGAATCAAAGGTAGTGCCTTCTATTTCCAAGCTTATACTGACAAAATCGAATTGAAAAATATTCCACTTGGAATACATAGTTTGAACAACATTGTTCCTTTGTTGTGTGAGAAAGGTGGTTTGGAGAAACGGACAAGTCACTGTTTGCGTGTAACTTGTGCATCTCGGTTATTTAACGAGAAGGAGAAAGAGGAGCTAATTCGGAGTAGAACTGGCCATACGTCGGATGCTTTGTTCCACTATGAGAGACCGAGTTTGCAACAGGAATTAGGCGTTTCGAAAGTCTTAGGTCCTCCCGAAACTGAAGATTCTTTAATGAATGAAAACGAAGTGTTAAAATTCGAAGATAAAATCGATTGCAATGAGCGGAGCGAGCCCTCAGACTTCAATTGTGAGTTCGAAGCGTTGATGGAAGATTACTTGCGGAGTGATGAGTTGCTTAATGTGGATTGGGAAGGGCAAAGTTTTGACAAAGTTGAGAATGAGGCAAGTGGTAGAAAGACAAACAATCAACCTGTTAACATGAATAATTGCGTTGTAACTATAAATTACCACAACTAGTGTGATTAGAAAAGTGTGTCATATTTTTGTTAAAGTGAGTATAATAATATTTGATTGCAAACGTGTTGTTCAATTTGTTTTACTGTGTATATTTTTGTTAGACTGGGTATATTTTTGAACGAAAAGGTACCTTGAATTATTTGAAAGGTACTAGTACTTTTGAAATGAATATTTCAATCAGCCCCGCTGTCCCCTGGGAGATATTCAAATCCGCCACCTGCTTTCAAGACATAAGACACAGTCGATGGTTGTCGAACTCCACTCGATAACTGGAATTGTTTGTGCTGTTAATAGTGCTGATAAACTCATGAAAGAGCACTGCTTTCCTCAAGACTGGCCACTGAAACCTTCATGGCCTTGATGAATACTTCCACGAGAAAGTAAAGACATGATGTATTGTTCTTACCGTAAATTTTCTGTTAAGAAAACTTCGACAACCTCGAATTGTAAAAACCTCGAAGCGAAGGCAGCGTGGTAGTGGAACATGCGCACTTTCGAATATATGAATGACGTAATGCCGACAAACAGACACAAAATAAAACAAATCGAGATCTTGGTCGACTATACATAGCTCGGTAAAAGGGAGGCAGCAATTAAATCAATTAAATTACATAATGAGGCAGGATTGTTGACCGAAAATGATGACTGGAAAATCGTTCGATTTCGAAAGGAAATCTTGCAGTTTATCGCAAATTGAACTCGTTGTGAAAAGAATAGCTATCCGTTTTTCTTTGTTTGGCAAAAACTATAGGTATCAGGCTTTCGCTTTGGAATTTAAGACAGAAACTGAGCATCGACGTTGATCTTGGTGTGAGCCTCTAAGTTTTCTAAGACACTCAGCAGCTTCATTCTACGTTATCAGTACGGAGTGTTTACTTTCGTAACGCAGATGTCTCTCTCGGGAGGTCCCGATGTGAGACGGCTGGCGGTATTCGCAGGCTAACTAACATATTGATAAGGCCCAGTTTAGGCTACGTTTACACGGTACCGGACGAATTCGGGACCGGTCTCGAATTCGTCCTATTTCGCCGTGTAAGCAGGCGGAACCGTCCGAATTCGAGATCTGTCTTATTAGACGTCGATCTGTCGCTCTGGTGTACATGTCAACTCGAAAAGATTCGAGTAAAATGCGTCACAACTGTGGCAAGTCATTAATATTCGTCAGATCTATGATGGTCTATGTGATTGATTATTAAACTTATATGAAGTACATCAAGCCAATTAACTCAAAATGGTGTCAACCAATAGAACTCGCCGCATGTTATATGACTAGTCAATCAATTTAATTTGACTGGACTAAAACCATCGTGTGAACCACGCCGCTCTTGTGTCAGATAATCTGATGCTCTCATAGATTTGAAGTGAGTTTGACTGACATTTGGCATTGTCTTCATGCGTTGGACTTGTGATGAATTTGTGATGGTTTAAACAAAATACAGATTTGACTCAACACAAGATCGACGTCGAAACTAGGTCGAACTTGGGAAAAACTCGTTACTTTTCGGCTAATTAGCCGACATGCCCAATACATTTCATCAAAATTGTTTGCCGAATTTGCTCGGGCAAGTAAAGCTATACAAGGTAAAAAAGATTACCATACTTTGGCTTTGCGATTATTAATATGTGACCCTCCACGGGAAAACGTACGTTAACGCTTTCACAAACGGTTTGCAAAAACCGTTCGTAGAGCGTTTGTTATCCGTTCAAACGCTTTGTAGTTATCGTTTAAACGGATTGAGTAACCGTTTAGCCATTCATCATTTGCCGTTCAAACGCTTCGCTTAAAACGTTCAAACGCTCTGCCTAAAACGTTCAACGCTCTGTCTAAAACGTTCAAACGCTCTGCCTAAAACGTTTAAACGCTCTGCCCAAACCGTTTGAACGCTAAGCTTATACCGTTCAAACGTTTTGTCTAAAGCGTTCAAACGCTTTACTCAAAACGTTTGGACGCTTAAACCGTTTAACGCTTTGCCATCGTTTAATTTTAACCATATGATCTTATTATTATAACTATGATCATTTAAACATTGTGATCTAAATGAGATTGGGAACGAACAACACCTTTTAATGTCATGCAGAAACACAAAGTTCGCCGATCTTAGAGTTAATTTTATGGAAAGTCTCTGTAAAATAAATAACTCATTTTCTAAATTTAGCTATCAAGACCTTTTCATGTATGTCATTGCTATGCAAGACAAAACAATTATGACTTTGGTAGCTAAATACTGTTTTAATGTTTTAACAAGTTTTGAAAGTTTATAGTTGAGCACGTAGTCTAGTTTATATGTTATATGTATGTATCTTATATAGCAAATCTGGTATTTATGTTGTTTGAATAAAGGTTTATAAAGGTTTATTAAATCTTGAAACAGTTGAAACACGAGGTGTATATATATATAAGGAACGGCGACTATGGACTCAGGACTCGCGTTACACACTCGCCTCAAGTTTAGTCGTGTTTGCTTCTATTTATCTCCAATGGTCTAATGCCATTGGTAAATCGTAGCCACGTTAGTTTTGAATATTTTAAAGTAATATAATTTTATTGTGAATTGTGAAACGCTTCGGAAATCAGCGTAATCGGACTACCTCACTGCGGGATTCTGCTAATTACCTGTTGTCTTCTCGCGGTGGGATTTAAAAAGCTATTATTTGCATTAATCAAAAGGCAAGCTAGTTTAGTCTTCGTCCAGTATCTAGACGAAAAAAATGTCCGTCGCGAAAATGCACACAGCTTCGCTGACTAATTATTGGTTTAGAGTGGTTTGACCAAGCTGCATTATAGTGACGTCAATTAACGCACGATTACAACGTAATCTTGTTTACAAAGTAATCTTGTTAAGAATATGATAGCCAAGCGCAGACAAACACCTGGAAGCTGTTGCTGTATATAGTATTGCGACGAAACGTTAGACTAGTTTTATGATTTTTTATTCATGCCGACGTTAAACCAGTTATATTGTGTTATATATGCACTGAACTTAGTTATAATGAGGTCTGTTTATCATGTGCCGAATCTAATACAAGGTGTTAAGTACATCATGAGTTCGATGTTTGAAACGTTTTAATTAATTAAGGTCGACCCTAATATGTCGTGCGACGACCGGTGCGTTAAATTCGACTCTGGTTCGACGCGGTTTTAAACGTCGAACTTACCACTGATGTGCCGAACCTAATACAAATGACCAAAACAACTAGTTTGTCTAGTTTTCTCGCCGTAATGCGAGCTCAAAACATGAAACTTAATACGTACGGAGGTCTTTTCGAGTAAATATGGACACGAGAAGAGATTATTACTGTTTATGTTGCGAACAAATTACGAAATATAAGTGCATAAACTTGTAGCGCACCGGTACAGTATATATGTGACCGATGCGCTGAGTTCGAAGAAGATGAAGAAGTCAATCGGACGGCGCGCAGAGATGAGCGTCGCATTTAACTGACAACAAGCCTTCAAGTTCAATCATCTTCTACTACAGTTATTCTGTTTACTTTCCTCGCTCTCTTCTGATTTATCGTCGCCTTTTTCCGATAAAAAAATAATGAGAATGTAAGCCGTAGACAAGAGAAACGAACCTCATGCACATTATTCATATCTCGCTAAACAAGCATGAGTTGAATTATTAATTGAATTTCATTCTAATTTTTTTCAACCTAGAACTGAACCCAATCCACACCAAAACCAAACTTTTATCCTAACCGTCATTCTAACCTTTTCCTAACCCTAAACCCTAACCCCAACCCTTTCTTGCGAGACATAAATCAAAACCAACGAATGTTCGCCCCTAGCATTTAATAGTTCGAGTGTTCGACCATTAGGTTCGACGTTTGCAAGCAACGTTGAACTTTGTCGAATTTAATATGATTAGGTTCGGCACATGATAAGTTCGACGTTTGAACTAGGCCTGATATATACAAAGTGATGAAATAGCCTATATATTAAATTGGTACCTTCTATCGGGTCTCGGTCCTCCCGTGTTGAAATCCAATTATATGATGTTTGCATGACCTTGCACCATTTGCCTCGACTATAGACCCAAATACGGGATTTGCTTTCCCTGTCATCTCCAGTAGAATAAAATAACAAAATGTCCTAAGTGTCTCTATGGTAGTAAATCAGCTATCCAAGTGATCGGCAACAATGTACTCGATGATACACGTCCAGATTTATTTTCATCGATTCATTCTGATCGCCAGTGAGACGCTACGGAGACTATAATTTGATATCAGTCAATTTACCCACGGAAAAGCTGTTTCCCGTCGGAAATTACTATGCATTTTTAACGAACAGGAAAAGTATCAGAAGTGCGAAGGTGAAGCTTATGGCGCCCTATCGGCTTGTGTATAATTATGCTACTATTCAAGCTTGTCATGTAGTGTTAATTGAGACACTCAAGAATCTAAAGTACCGACTTTAAGACTACGCATAAGACAAACCCGAATACGAATTTTTATTATCCATTGTGGCATTGCAACCACCTGCCGAATACGTGTTACAGGGGGATAAAGCGTATTTCTTTAAACCTTGTTATTAAATTCGTATAGACTATAAGAAAGAAGAAAGATTTTATGTCCTCAACTTTTGCCAATCCGGTGTGGTGTTTGAGATTGTCTTGCCTATGCGATAATTGTGTTATAATTGTCTGTTTAGTATACTTGTCTAAAGATTTAAAAAAAAACAGTTATGTATTTGCAGGTTTTGTTGCTTGTAGGTTCAATTTGACGCACCTATATAATTCCCTAAAATTCGTAGGTTCAATTTGACGCGCCTTAGTTCCCTAAAATTCCTTTATTAAAGTGTTGGGCAAAACCACTTATCTCTTTCGGAACTGGAAACTCTCCAACCTCGTACCCAGGGTCTTACCTCCGCTCCCCCGCCCCCGCCCACCGCTGCAGCGGTGGGCGGGGGCGGGGGAGCGGAGGTAAGACCCTGGGTACGAGGTTGGAAACTCTCATCATAACAAGTGATATCAAATTATAGTCTCCCTAGCGTCTCACTGGCGATCAGAATGAATCGATGAAAATAAATCTGGACGTGTATCATCCAGAACATTGTTGCCGATCACTTGGATAGCTGACTTACTACAATGGAGACATTTTGTTATTTTATTCTACTGGAGATGACAAGGAAAGCAAATCCCGTATTTTGGTCTATAGTCGAGGCAAATGGTGCATGGTCAAACATCTTATAATTGGATTTCAACACGGGAGGACCGAGACCCGATAGAAGGTATCAATTTAATATATAGGCTATTTCATCACTTTGTATATATCAGGCCTAGTTCAAACGTCGAACTTATCATGTGCCGAACCTAATTATATTAAATTCGACAAAGTTCAACGTTGGTTTCAAACGTCGAACCTAATGGTCGAACACTCGAACTATTAATTGCTAGGGGCGAACATTCGTTGGTTTTGATTTATGTCTCGCAAGTAAGGGTTGGGGTTAGGGTTTAGGGTTAGGAAAACGTCAGAATGACGGTTAGTTCCCTAAAATTCGTAGGTTCAATTTGATGCGCCTATAATTCCCTAAAATTCCTTTATTAAAGTGTTGGGCAAAACCACTTATCTCTTTCGGAAAAGGAAACTCTCATCATAACAAGTGAAACCGTATAGCGTTAGCAACAGTAAAATACTAAAGTCTGTTAGGTATAGGTCACTGAGAAGCTATACACCTACCCAAAAGAGTTAAGGATGTTGTTTTTAAATGCTTACTAAGTTTCGCCGTGTCGCACCTTAACAAGTAAAATGCGTCCAAAATAATTTATAAACTATAAGCGTTTGTCCATTATGCCGTTCAAACGGTTGTTTGAAAGCGTTAAAACGCTTCCCCAAAACCGTTCAAACGGCCGTGGATAATCGTTCAAACGGCTGGGGTAAACCGTTCAAACGGCTATGGTAAACCGTTCAAACGGCTACGGTAAACCGTTCAAACGGCTATGGTAAACCGTTCAAACGGTTGTCCAATTCCGTTCAAACGGTTCTTCAAAATCGTTCGAACGTTAGCCCAAAAGCGTTCAAACGGCCGCCTGAAACCGTTCCATTTTTTTGGAAAGCCGTTTAAACGCTTTTCAAGACCGTTCATCATCCGTTTGCTATCCGATTTTTTTTACCGTTCGAACGGAATATCGTTAACGTACGTTTTCCGTGGAGGGTCACATATAACGAAGAGCGTGGCACTTATTACTTTTTCGAGGTAATGTACTGGACAGTGCGACTGTGAGCAATGTGAGGACAAGGATTCCTTTAAAAAGCGCCATGACAAACCACTCTTCGTTGATCTATAAAAGAACCAAACAAATTATACTACACTATATTATATATATATATATATATATATATATATATATATAATATAGGAAAAACAAGTCAGAGGATTCCCGTATTTGGACTCCTTACTACAACAAAAACATAATTTATTATTATATATATATACAATACCCTGGTTGCTATGCGTGTTTTCATTGGTTGTTGCCCATGATCTATTAGAGGACAGACGCATGGTCACGTCAGATCACGTCAGCTGGCTTGCTTTTTTCGTTTTTCATGCCCCAAAATCCGGCAAGAGTTTCGACAAAAACCTTTTAAACTTTTATTGTATAAAACAAATAGATTCCATTTTTTTGTTGTCTGTTCAGTTATAGATGCACAGAAGACGTCACAACGTGGTAAGAACATCAGTGACCCACTCGACTGCGTCTCGTGGGCCACTTTTTTGTTCCTACCACGTTGTGACGTCATCTGTGCATCTATAACTGGACAGACAACGGCAAAATGGAATCTATTTGTTAAATATATATATATATATATATATATATATATATATATATATATATATAAATCTGTATTTGGGTGCTTGGATAACTAAATATATGAAAGTGTACAAGACTGAGTTCCGAACCAGAATTCAGGAATGGGAAAAATTGCTTTAAATAAAAGAAAAGAGCTATTTTCAACAAGAATCAACAAGGATCCCAAAAAGAGGATTTTGAAAAACTTATGCGGAGTGCGCTGTATGGATGGGAGCGGAGATAATAAATACATTCGCCTTGCATGGGTACGAGGTTGGACAAGAACCTGCCATCTGGCGGCAGAACAACACCCATGGTGATGATGATGATCAGTGAAAAATAGTATAGAGTTGCGAAGGCAGTGTTTTGGATAGCGCGTATAGTGAAAAGGTGGTGAAGTGGTGAACTGCCAAAATTAGTTTTAATAACGAAATCAGACTGACGTTTCGAGCGGAGGCCTTCATCAGAGTGAAATGTGACGAAATGAAGTAAAGGAAAACAGGGTTTATATATGCCAAAGGGAGACGTAGCCAATCAAATGTTTGGGAGTATTAAACAAACTAACAAATAATGAGATGCGAAAATGTTGAATCATTTGCTATTTTTACAATTGATTAGAAATAAGATACACTAAGCATTCAGACGATTTTACTTGTGACAATTAGTCTGAGAAAGCTATAACTGCATGCGAATCTAAAACAACTCTTCTCTAGTTAAAATTACCTATTTTCTTAGAAATAATGATCTATAACACTAGACTATTTTACTCTGACTAACACCAGATTATTTTGCTCTGGCAAACGCGAAACGATTTTGCTCTGCATGCTAACGCGAGACGATTTTGCTCTGCGTGCTAAAGCGAGACGATTTTAATCGTGACAAGGAGAAAGCTATAAATATCTTGTACATGTACTACCTCAAATCTAAAATTACCATTCTCCATAAAAAGTGTTTGTCAGGACACCTAAATATATAATCTTAGGAATAATGATGCACATCTAACATTTCCATACAGCCCCAAACGATAATACCTGGAAAGAATTAGCTTTAAATTTATAAAATAAAATGCGAAAGCACAAATACCTGTTACTGTTAATTTACTCAATAATACCAATCCAAAAACCTCGTTCTGCTTTGAATCGAGTTCGATGGCAAGTGCAGACAAGACTCATGGAGCGTAGTTTTCTACTGTCTGGAAACGGATATGTCAAGCCATGTTTCGGTGAGTCGTGACCAAAAAAATATCGATATGTCATCGTTCTATTCTGGAATGTGTCATATGATGAGTGTAGTGATGATATATAGACCATGATTTCTAGTCACGAACGTTGTATATAATTTTAGAATTGGATCAGTTGACCTTCGCATTCCGTGTGATGTATATTATTTCAAACATCACCTACACACATATGCATGCACGTATTTAAATGTATTATTATCTAATTATAATTGCTTGTGAATTGACAAAATTTATTGAAAACTTGCCAGAAAAAAAATAATTAAAATTTAAGATAAGCGAATCCATAAATCAAATAAAAAAATCACGGCATGCGCTCAAAAAAGAACAATATTATTTATTATATCTCCCCATGCAGTAGACATACGACTTTTATTAAATAAAAGCGTTATACTCTGGTTAACGCCATAAAAGCTCGACTCGATTTCGGCAGAGCCTTGTTTAACAAGTTCCTAGCGACGAGTGTTTATAAGGATATCTGCTCGCAGGGTGAGCAAAGCTATGACTATACAGCCAAGTAATCGGTTGCCGGTTGGTTACCAGTTGATACTAATAGTAAGACTTCTGTACTTGGATAGTCTACTAGCTGACACAGGGAAATTTTTCTGCATGCAAGTCGCCGCAGTCCAAACTTCTAAGTAAGGCGCGGTATTGCAGAATAGACTGTTTAGATGGAAGGAGTATATTGTGTATATTTATACAGTGTATACCTTGTATTATAGTTATACTGAATAGACGCTAAATGCATATTGTGTCAATTCTCCAAACGTGTAATAGACATATAGTGTATAGTTAGATATATACTGTCTATTCACTAAATAATTACAAGACTCGGTCATGTCAAGGGCAGCACGGGTGACGATCCTGTTAGGGCGCTGCCTTTCACCAATAATTAAGCCCGGTTAGACGGGGCTAGTACTTGGATGGGTGACAGTCTGGGAATAGACCCGTTCTCGAGCTTGGGATTTATGTGAGTAGTCAGAGTAGAGTTTAGTTGGTCTCTCCTGTGCTCCGAGGGTTTTTCGCCGGGTTGTCCGGTTTTCCCCCCTCCATAAAATCAACACCTAACATCTTAGCTGTGATCCGTGGTCTGAACTGTGTCGTATGGCGGCCGCCTGGAGCGCCTTTGATATGCCTCGATACGGCCACGTTGGATCTGCGATTCTGCGTCCTTCGCAATTCAGCCGCTGGCTGCAAGCAAGGATGATTAGCCCCCAGTCCTTTATCTTTGTCTCGGTAAGTCGTGATAAAAAAAACCCCCAATATGTCATCGTTGATAGTTCTGGTCTGGAATGTGTCATGATGAGTGTAGTGATGATATATAGACCATATATATATATATATATATATATATATATATATATATAATTAACAATTATACCATGAGCTCGAGTCGTATATGAGCTCATAGCCAACGAGGCGCTTCGCCGAGTTGGCTATGAGTTCATATACGACGAGAGCGAATATAGCAAAATATGTAGCAAAATATGTTATGATAATTAATGCAAAATTGTTGATTTATTGCAATAAATTATATTAATTGAATATCCGCCACATATGAGCTTCCGTCATGCGTATTGTAGTTTATGTTTTCAAGTTTCTTGCTGAGTTGAAAACAGCTTCAAAATTTTCTCTCAGAGCCAAAAAATACGTTGAAAAGATTGAATGAAGAATAAAAACAGCTTTGAAAAGTCAAAAGGTGGGTGATTTATTTCTTAATTTGTCGTGGTTGTAAATATTTCGCTTTTTAAATGGACAAAGAAGCTAAAAATATAATTAATAGCGAAAATTACGCGTTGTTTTTCAATATTTCTAACCTGAAAACCAGAATAACACAGTTTTTATCCATAATGATTTATTACTTCAAAAACCCAATTTGCTGAGTAATAATAATGGTTGTACTCATAAATATGTGTTGTTAGTTCAATTCTTGTGGGTCTTAATTTGTCTGACAAAACATTATTGTCAACCTGACAATCCAAATCGGGTTTTGTAAACTCTTAAGACGGTTTTTAAAGTGGATTTACCATCTTAACTTTGTAAATTGTGCATTTGGGTTGTGTATTTTGTGTTAAATGTTACTTTCCCCCTCTTAGCTCAAGTTTTTCTGAGCTATACGTTGAAAAAACCAGCCAGTTTCATCTGCAATAGTTTAAGAAAACTACGCCGCCATTTTGTTTTTCACTACTCGCTGTATATGAGCTGATATACAGTTAGTAATGCAGCCAATCAGATTGCAAGATAGCTCATATACCATTAGTAGCTATATATATATACATATATATATTTAACAAATAGATTCCATTTTGCCGTTGTCTGTTCAGTTATAGGTGCACAGATGACGTCACAACGTGGTAAGAACAAAAATGTGGCCTTGTTACGTCTTCTGTGCATCTATAACTGAACAGACAACAAAAAAATGGAATCTATTTGTTTTATACAATACAAAAATAAAAAATTTTTTTATCGAAAATCTTGCCGGATTTTGGGGCATGAAGAAGGAAAAAAGCAAGTCAGCTGACGTGATCTGATGTGTCCATGCGTCTGTCCTGTAATAGATCATGGCCAACAACCAATGAAAACACGCACAGCAACCATGGTATTGTATAAATATATATATATATATGTTTTTAGAATTGGATCAGTTGACCAAACTTCTAAGTAAGGCGCGGTATTGCAGAATAGACTGTTTAGATGGAAGGAGTATATTGTGTATATTTATACAGTGTATACCTTGTATTATAGTTATACTGAATAGACACTAAATGTATATTGTGTCAATTCTCCAAACGTGTAATAGACATATAGTGTGTATAGTTAGGTATATACCGTCTATTCACTAAAGAATACAAGACTCGGCCATGTCTCGGCAAGTCGTGACAAAAAAACCAGATATGTCATTCTGGACTAATGTGTCATGATGTGATGTGTAGTGATGATATATAGCTAGACCTTGGTTTCTATATAGTCGCGAACGTTGTATATATATTTTTAGGATTGGATCAGTTGACCTTCGCATTACGTGTGATGTATAATATTTCAAACATCACCTACACACATGTGCATGCACGTATTTAATGGGTAAGTTGCCGGTTGCCAGGCCCGCGCGGTTTCGCAATGCTTTATGGGATCGCTAGGGGGCAAACAAACTCTGAAACTCGAAGGCGAATATACATAATTCATCGTTGCGAAGCATTTTGTAGTCAAATCTCATCAATATTTACGACATGTCCGTGATTCCTATTGGCAGAAGAGAACTCAATGTTCGTGGTGACGGTAACTGCTTTTATAGAGCTATAGCCCTTGCAATCAACGAGAAGACAGATAGAGAATCACTGCAAAGTCAGAGCGTCGTGTAACAACATGATGGCGTGCTTCCCAGACGTATTTCAACCGCTACTGTTCACGTCCAAGTCCATTCAGGAACATCTGGCGAAGAGTTGCAAGGATGGTACGTGGGCAGAAACTGTTGATATATTTAGCTGTGCTACTGTTCTTCAGCGAAATATTATGGTGTATTCGACCACCAGAGGAAAGTGGATGAAGTTCTATCCGCTGGTAAAGACAGCGCCGAAAATCACTTACAATCGACCTTGTGATTGCCCTGTAACGTTGGTGCTGTGGGACGCACATCGTGCTTGTAATCACTTCAATCTTCTTCAAGCCGAGGGTGATTGCTGTTCAGCCCCCAAACCAGAGAATGTTCCGGAAAATATTATTATTGACTTGGTCAATGTAACAGAAGAGTGTGGTGACAAAGACTCAACATCACCTTCGTCTTTGGAATCAAAGAAAAAGAAGAAACCAGCGCCTAATACTAGGAAGAGATCCGAAGTTGCTGGGGAAAAAAAGAGAAAGCCTAAGCAACATGGTTCACCTTCAGGCATTCAAGAAAAAAAAGGCAAACCAAAGAAACTGGGAAAGTCATTTCTTGATGAAACGAGTTCCCCAGTTTTCTACCATGCCACCACCACCACCATCGGAAGAAAAAGCAAAAAAGAAACAGCCTAAAGTTGTGAAGATGCAGTCTATTCCACCTACACATGTTCAGCAGACCAGTGGTTGTGACAAAGATTGCAAAGTGGAGGTAGTTGAGAAAAAAGTGAAACGAAAGCACCAGAGTTGCAAAACTGATATACATGTACATGATGTAACCTCACCAAAGCATCACAAGATGGATGAGAGAATGAGTTCTGAAGAAACTCCTGATTTTGACAAAATGCGAGTGAAGGAGTTAAAAGCTTACATCCAAGAAAGAGGTGTACCAATGTCCAAATACAACAAACCAGAGTTGACTCTTTTGGCTAAGTCCCTTCATGAGATGAGTGCATCTGTGGATCCAGACTATGAAAATGATCCCATAGAGCATTGTTTGGATGAGCGTCTAACTCTACCTGCTGGCAAAAAAGTACCAGATCCCTTTAAGATGTCAAATTACTCATGTGACTTTTCCTCTTTACCAAGCTTTGGACTGATGGATATTTTTAACCATCTTATAATGAGCAGAGCAGAATATGATAAGGACATGCTTGCTTCTTGGCGCAGTTTTGACGAGTATACCCTTTGTCAAAATGGACATGTTCAGTCTCTTCAACATAAGCGTATATTTGACAATGATGATAGTCAGTTCCACGTTATTTTCGCACAAGTTATCCCCACCCAAAAGGAGAAAACACAGGAAGGAGGCAAGATGTACAGACTATGGTTCATTTTAAGACCAAATGGATCCATCTACTCAGCATTTTGCAGATGCAAAGGTGGAGCTGACCAAGGGTGTAGGCACATTGGCGCTGCTCTGTTCGAGTTAGATGATTTTTTATCAAATGAACGAACTGCTGTGACATCTCTGCCTGCCTACTGGAACCCCAAACCAACACCTGAATGCAGACCTCTTCCCTTTCTTGAAGTGAAACTCTCCCACTCTACTGGACTGGACAGTAAGCGAAATATGACGCCTTATGATGACTCCTGGATTGATTCCTTTGATGCAAGACCAACAAGGCAAAGAACAGATATTTCTGTTGATGACAAAATCAACTTTGCTAAAAGACTGAGGAACATTGACAGACACTCTGGAATCCTGGATTATCTGCCTTTGAACAAAAGTGTCAGTAATCAAGAATGCACCACTGGCACTCCACCCACTGAAGATGAAGATCTATCCCACCTTACCATTTCATCTAAAGCAAAATAATTTTTAGAGGAAAATCAAAGGATAAATGCAGAAAATGTTTATTACCAATCCACAGCTTTTGTAGCAGGACTTTCCACAACACCGGCTCAGAGAGAGGCTGTCAGTCAACTAACAGCTGGGCAGCACACCAATGACATGTGGCATGAAATGCGCCATTTGATGGTGACCGGGAAAAAAATGAAAAGTCTATACACCAGACAAAAAACTTTAGAGAAAAAGCCAAATGAAGATGTATCTAAAACTGTTAAGAACTTTTTAACACCTTCAAATAAAAATCACAATCACCCACCTGCAATACAGTATGGTATTGAAAAAGAGGAACAAGCTAACTTGTATTACTGCAGAATAATGAAAAAAAAAAACATCGGAATTTTAACTTAAAACAAACTGGGTTAGTTTTAAGTAGTGATTATGGATGGGTTGGAGCCAGTCCTGATGGGATCCGAGAATGTGCATGCTGCTCAGACACTCTAGTGGAATTTAAATGTCCATTCACTGGAAAAGACATGGACCCCAAAACAGCATTTCTTTTGGATAGTGTTGGTGGGGCTATCGACTGCAATGGTTTACCCTATATTCGCAAGAACCACATTCACTATTTCCAGATTCAGACAGGAATGGCAGTATGTGGTCTGAAGCAGTGTGATTTTGTTGTATTTACTGACAAGGGTATTTTCATGGTGAATATTGGGTTTAATGAGGACTTCTGGAAATCAACAATAAGAACTGTTCAGCTATTTTACACTAGGCAAATTATTCCAACTTTGTTATTACAGCTGGCCACGAACACGAAACAGTCATTGTTAAAACAATACTTCTGATACTTACTGGTAAGCCCTTGGTGTCCTTGGAGGACTGGGGCTAATCATCCTTATTTGCAGCCAGTAGCTGAATTACGAAGAAAGCAGATCAATGTGGCTGAGTCAACTCGGTCAGTGGCTGAATTACGAAGAAAGCAGATCAATGTGGAGCCCTGAGTCAACTCAGCCAGTGGCTGAATTACGAAGAAAGCAGATCAATGTGGCTGAGTCAACTTGGCCAGTGGCTTGAATTATGAAGAAAGCAGATCAATGGCTGAGTCAACTCGGCCAGTGGCTGAATTACGAAGAAAGCAGATCAATGTGGCTGAGTCAACTCAGTCAGTGGCTGAATTACGAAGAAAGCAGATCAATGTGGAGCCCTGAGTCAACTCGGCCAGTGGCTGAATTACGAAGAAAGCAGATCAATGTGGCTGAGTCAACTTGGCCAGTGGCTGAATTATGAAGAAAGCAGATCAATGGCCTTTTATCGAAGGCCTTCAGGCACCCCCCCACCCCCCACCCCCCTCCCCCCACCCCCCCCCCCCCCCCCCCCCCCCCCCCCCCCCCCCCCCCCCACCCCATATGACACATGTTGGATCATGGAGCACAGCTAAGATCTATATAGATGTTGATTTTACAGAGAGAGGAAAATTGCAGAACCCAGTGAAAAATCCTAGAAGCCCAGGAGAGATCAACTACAACTCACAGTCTCTACTCATACAAGTTCTTAGCTTGACAATGTGGTCATTCCCAGGCAGTCACCCATCCAAGTACTGGTGCTCCCACCATGCATTGAAAACATTCTCGTGGGTGACCAGCTATAACCTATATTAACCAAATGGAAAGTGATACTGGGGCACAGATGATTGAATAGAGAAAACTATGGGGTCAGAGAGTTGTAAGGTCCCACTCATTTCTTTGGAATTTTTTTTCATGAATTAATTGTACAGTACATGTATAATATTAATTATGTTATTCAGGGTGGAAAAAAATAATTAGCATGTGAGAGCCCCTCACAGGAAATGTTCAACTTCAGTTTTGAATGATTTTTGAATCATCAATATGGGCACCACAACTCGATGTATGCTCTGCAAGCAATTTTGTATCTTGTAGCTGTAATTGCATTGCAGAAAGAACATTATTTTTTCCACCTCTGATTTGTTATCTAAATGTCAACACTGCATAAATAATGTCCAAACAATGTATACAACTGTGATATATAGTACAGTACAGTATAAATTGTATGTACACAATTTCTATTAATTTTCACATACTTCGGTTTCCTTTGTTCTTTTCGGGGAATATATTCAATAACCCTGGCAAAACAATAGATTAATATCCCCCTCTAATATTCCCCTCAATATTTCTTTCCTATTGTTACTCTTGTCAACCTTGTCCATGTGAAAATTAAGTACATTATTATTTTTGAGGCCCCTCGGGGATATGTGTTTATTCACATATCCCCTCATGGCCTCAAAATAACCATTACTTAATGTGACCCTTTGACTACCACCATGTCAGGAGGTCTTCCCTTGATGAGTAAAATTGTCTGGTGTTAGGGTAAAAAAAATAAGTGCCAAATGGCACTGCCAGATGAGAATGAAAGGGTTAACCTGTAAATAACCATAGAATCGAACTCCTATTTCCATAGAATTGAACTCTTATCTCTATCTTTATTACTGTAACAGTTATAAATTATTGTATACAGTATGTTATAAATTATGACAGGGCATTGTATTACAAATATTGTACTCAATTTTTGCAAAATATTGAGATTTATTAGTCACAGATCAATTATTTGTGACAAAGATTATTTGCATTAAATAATATCATAAAAGTCAAGTGCCAGATATTTACAAATGTTACTACAAATACAAATAATAATATGTACATCTCAACTAGAGCACATGAACACTGACTTAATTTCACTATTTACCTTACAGACAAGATACATGTTGCAGGTACAGTAGGTAGTAGGACTTCTCAAGTTGCTTTCTGAAAGAGTCAATTCTTGATCTGTATTGTTTGAACCACACTCTTATCACTTGCTAGGCCTAGATGCACTGCATGAGTTTAGGTTCTTGTGCAAGTACAATGTTTTTTAAAGTGTTGTAAATTTTTGATAAATTATACAACCACATTCTTATGCTTTGAATGTTGAGAAAAATAACAATATAGTATTAGAACAGTTTAGCAAAACAGTTTAGTACTTGGATGGGTGACCACTTGGGAATGACCCCATTGTTGAGCTTGTAACTCACATGAGTAGAGTTGTAGTTGATCTCTCCTGTGCTTGGAGGGTTTTTCACCAGTGGGTTTTCCACTTTTCCTCTCCATAAAATCAACACCTACCTACTGTACATCTTAGCTGTGATCCGTGGTCTGAACTGTGTTGCATGGCGGCTGCCTGGAAAACCTTTGATATGCCTTGACATGGCCATGTTGATCTGCTTCCTTCGTAATTCAGCCACTGCGAGTAAAAATGATTAGCCCCCAGTCCTTTATTATAAACCAAACATGGATAGTCAGTACCTCTATGCAAAGTGTACAACTTGTGTATACATGTAGATGGCAAAGTTGATAGAAAAATGTGTCTTACTTTATCAACCGTTTACCAAGGTTTGACAAGGCAGCACAAACAAACACAATACGATCCAACATTGGTTTTAAAAGCAGTGGAATAACCCCTGACAAAAGGCGGAAGTGCTTCAACTTTAGTATAGACCTTTCAACATGGGATGCTTTTGAAGATAGTCTTGGTCCTCGGCAATATGCTGGAGAAATAAGTTGGATCTTCTTAAAAGCAAGTAAGTCTCGGACCAGAAAACCTTTGTCAGCCATAACTGCATCCCCCTCTTCCAAATAGTTTACCAATCCAGAATTTCTGACCATTTCCTTGTCCGAAGTGCTGCCAGTCCACAGTGGAGGTATAAAAGAAATCACACCAGTTGGTGTGATGCCTACCAATAATTTAGCAGTGTTATAGTGTTTATAGTTGCTCCAGGTATTTTTTTGGCTTTCAGGAATCAAAGGTTTTTGGATATAAAATTCACAACAGTCAATAATTACTCTAATGTTCTTAAATTTCTTAAACCTCTTTGGAAGCACCTTTTGGATCTCTGCTCGACTTGGCCAAGGAACAAGAAAAGATAACTCAGAGGAAAGAAAGGTAATCCAGGTGTTGTAAATACACGAGACCTGACCACCACTTATTCCAAAAGTATCAGCTAAAAAGTGCACATCAAAGCCCTTTCTTGTCCTTACTAATGTCAGTATTAGTTCCTCCCAAGTTGATAAAAGCCTGGGTTGTGCTCCCCTTTTTTCTCTTCTTGATGGTGGTGTATCCACAGAACCTTTCCAGTAACGCAAACTTTTTGCCTTTTCTTTGATCAAATCAAAGACTAAATCAAGTTTTGGTCTAGTAATGCCAGTATACCGGAAGCAGTTTTTTTGGCAAGTCGCCTGGACAATGAATAGGTTTCTGCGTTGAGTTTTTTCATCATCACCAGACGAAGGTCTCAGACTGTTGCTGGTCTCTTCAAGACTCTCCTTGGGTTCTTCTTTGATGTGACAGTCATCATCATTATCATCATCATCTTCTGACATAGGTTGGCCAGACTGGGAAGCTTGAGGAACTTCGTTCTTTCGTCGCCGTTTCTTTGGCCTGGGAAGCAATACCTCTCTTTTCTTTGGGGAAGGCCTTCGTTTCACAGATTCATCTGCACTGTACCCCTTCAGATATAGAGTTGGGTTGGGACATTCCTTTGAACGATATCCAGCTTTAAAATGGTTCGAACATACCTTCGTACTTAGCGTAACTTTGAAATCGCGACGGTTAAGCAGTCTCTCCCATTTACCAACATTTTTCTGGATTTTTGGTGAGTAGAATCGAAGAATTGAGAATTCCAACATGAGAAAGAACAACTTGCTTTTCTGGATATCTCCGATCGTTTGAACAACCATAAACTGCACAATGATCACCACGAGCCATTTCAATATACTTCGAAACTGTTTGTTTATAAATATTGATGAGATTTGACTACAAAATGCTTCGCAACGATGAATTATGTATATTCGCCTTCGAGTTTCAGAGTTTGTTTGCCCCCTAGCGATCCCATAAAGCATTGCGAAACCGCGCGGGGACTGGCAACCGGCAACTTACCCATTCCGTCCTTCGCAATTCAGCCGCTGGCTGCAAGTATGGATGATTAGCCCCTAGTACTTTATCCTTTATCCTTTGTCTCGGTAAGTCGTGATAAAAAAACAACAATATGTCATCGTTCTGGTCTGGAATGTGTCATGATGGGTGTAGTGATGACATATAGACTATATATATATATATATATATATATATATATAAGTGAGTTTTGGTTCACGAAATGTTAGAGAGTGCTCAATACCATATATAGATAGAGCAAAATACAAAGTATGAAGTATAGTTTTACCTTAAAGTCTTCGCTACCAGAGGTTTCACCCTAAACGGGATCATCAGGCGACTCATATATATATATATATATATATATATATATATATATATATATATATAACTCATTAATAATTCATGAGGAAAATTCAAAAGAAATTAAGGTTTAATCAATGTCTGTTTCCCCCGATACAGAACTGATATCAGTGTCTGTAAATGTGATACAGAACTGTTTAATAAAACATCAGTTCTGTAACACATTTACAGAGATATCAGTTCCGTAGCAAGTGTACAGACGCTGGTAGCGCCCTCATACAAGATGAAGATGCAAACAGTTGTTGGAGAACAACATTTGTTGAATAACGAACAACATTTGTTGAATAACGAACAACATTTGTTGAATAACGAACAACATTTGTTGAATAACGAACAACATTTGTTGACTAACAAATGATGATCAGAACGGCTATTTATGGCACGTCGCTTAGAATATAAAATGTGGGACTAATACTAAATCAAATCGCATGCTCACATCACTAATTTAATAATCGTAGCCTATTAAACCTTACCTCGAAAGTTTATCTGCTCTTAACATGATGTATTTTTCGCTAACTTAATATACGTTTTAGAAGTCATTTACAGAATTCGTGTCCGTTCTCTATCGGGGGATACAGGCACTCGGCTTCGCCTCGTGTCTGTATACCCCGATACAGAACGACCACTCATTCTCTAAATAGTACATATATATTATATATATATATATATATTTAGAATTGGATCAGTTGACCTTCGCATTCCGTATGATGTATAATATTTCAAACATCACCTACACACATATGCATGCACGTATTTAAATGTGTTATTATTGATTAGAATTGCTTGTGAATTGACAAAATTTATTGAAAACTCGTCAGAAAAAAATATAATCAAAATTTAAAATAAGCGAATCCATAAAACAAATAAAAACATCACGGCAACGCCCAAAAAATAACAATATTTACTTTATCTCCCATGCAGTAGACATACGACTTTTATTAAAGTGCCTATAAAACGAAAATTAAGTTTGTCTTACTTGAAAGAACACTTAAAATGACAATATAACATATTTTGTAGATTTTCGTTTCCTTGCTTCGTTTTTGAGATATTTCAGTTTGTTTGATATGCAAATTTGACTTATAAGATAACTTTACGTCACGGTTTGCATATTTACGTATTTGTTATTAGACATTAGATAAACAGATAATTAATCGTCTGTTTATTTATTTTATTTATTTGCTTTGCCACAACATTATATCACATGAATACAACAAGTAACATAGTGGCTGGGAGAAAAACAGGACTATCGCCCCAATTGACATTTTCCCCCAAACAAGTTGAGAAGCGGTAATATATATATATGAAAAAAAGAAAAAAATTTTAAAAAAAGAAGAGAAAAAAAAAACGAGAAAAAAAAAACAACACTTAAACTGACTAATACTACTGCAGCATTTGATAGTAGTAGACAAGCTATTCCAAAGGCTGATGGTTCTTGGAAAGGAAGAACATCTAAAATAATTTTGTTTGTGGGTGGTCAAAGGACGGTAATTATTAGGATCAAAGTTCCTAGTATTGTGAGAAGGACAAGCAGGTGTAAAGTATTTATCAAAGTTAACATTAATAAGACCATCCTTATATTTAAAAAGTAGTGAAACGTCTGACAGTTCGCGTCTAAATTCAAGCGGTAGCAAATCAAGTGAGACGAGTTTTTCCTTGTAGCTTAACTCCTCGGACGGATAGTTGAGAATAAACTTTGTGGCTCGACGTTGGATGTTTTCAATTAATCGGCGGTGTTTCAAGGTAAAGGGAGACCAGACGTTGGAGCAGTATTCTAGGCGAGGCCGAACAAGGGAGCAGTAGAGCAGTTTTCTGGTTTTGACATCAGATAGGTCTCTGCCGCAGACTCTTTTGATTAGGCCAAGGGTCTTGTTTGCCTTTGCGCATGTCTCTTCGATATATCTGGACCAGGATAAGTCCCGGGCAACAGTTACTCCCAGGTCCTTGATATAAGGCACGCATTCCAAAGAATTTTCCTCGAGCTGGTAGTCATAGGTGTTATTGACAGGAGATGTTTTGCGAGACATGTGCACGACTTTACATTTGGAGGCGTTGAATGACATGTCCCAGTCAACACTCCACTTATGTAGAGAGTTGATATCAGCCTGAAGCCCGTGGGATGCACTTTCTAGATCCATAGCTCTATAGAGCTTCGAATCGTCAGCAAACAGAGCCAAGTTCGATCCATTTTGGATGTATTCAGGCATATCGTTTGCGTACACAAGGAACAGAAACGGACCAAGTATAGATCCTTGTGGGACGCCTGAAGTCACTGGGAGCCAGTTTGAAAAAGTACCATTAAGGACCACACGCTGTTGTCTGTTAGATAGGTAGCTTTGAAACCACTTGAGAAGTGATCCAGAGATGCCGTAGCGCTTGAGTTTTGTAAGGAGCAGATGGTGGGGAACTCTGTCGAATGCCTTTGATAGGTCCAAGTGAATGGCGTCAACCTCTTTCCCGCTAGCGAGATAATCTATTATGTTATGGTAGACTTCAAGAAGTTGTGTCACAGTAGATCTTCCTTTTAAAAATCCATGCTGTAGGTGGTAGAACGTAGAAGAAAGATGTGAATAACAATGATTGAAGACGCACCGTTCTAGAACTTTGGATGCAATGCATAGCAGCGAGATAGGTCGGTAGTTCGCGGCGACGGAGGGGTCGTCCTTTTTAAAAACAGGCGTGACATTCGCGCGCTTCCAGCTGAAAGGGACTGAGCCCAGGGAGAGGGACAGATTGAATAAACGGCAAAGAGATGGTGCAATTTCCAATGCAGTGTTTCTAAGTAGTGCGCCGGGTATGCCGTCAGGTCCACAAGCCTTTTTCGGGTCCAGTTCTTTAAGGACCTTAGTGACTTCAGAGATCGAAAGTTGGATAGAAAGCGATGTATTACTAGTCTCTTCAGAAGGATCAGGGGACACTGGTCCCGCTCTAGCAGGACTGAATACCGAGTGAAAATACGTGTTTAGTATGTTGGCTTTCGTACAGTTGTCAGTAATAAACGATTGTCCATCACGAATGAAATTAGGAGAGACAGTCTGTGTTGTAGATGTCTTGACAAATGACCAGAAACGCTTGAGATTTACCGTCAGGGAGTCCTTTATCTTGTTTGCGTGGTCTTTCCTTTTTTTAGATATAAGTTGCTTTGTTTGGCGCCGTAATTGATTAAACTTTATTGCATCTGTACTCGATCCAGAATTACGTGCTTTAACTCGTTGTTTATTTTTCTTTTTTATGAGAGACAAAAGTTCGGAGTCAATCCATGGGTGGTCATGGATATTTCTGGGTTTTGACTTAGGCACGTGCTCATCCACAGCTTTAAGAAAAGTATTGCACCAATTTGCCAGCGAAGCATCTACGTCGTTTGGAACAAAGCAAAGGTCCCAGGGAGTTATCATTATAACATCTTTGAGCCCATTCCAGTTGGCTTTTTTAAAGTTGTAGACAGAACGTTTTACAACCGGCTTCTTGGGAATCCTAAGGTCAACATCAAAACTAATAAGTTTATGGTCAGTACGGAGAATGTCCTCGAAGCCCTGGATATGATGCAGTTTGTTGGGAATGTTTGTTAGAATCAGGTCTAGTATGTTGGTATTTCTGGTTGGGAAATCAACCATCTTCCATAAGAAGCTGTCTTTAAGTATTTTGGTGAAGTAATTATGAGTTTGATCCCCAGAGATAGCAGAATCTGTGGTCCAGTCAATATTGGGAAGATTGAAGTCACCACATATAATTAGCTGGTCGAAATTGGCTTTAGCGGATAGGCGAAGCGTTTTCGTCGCTGGTGTTTTTTCTTATTGTTTCCAGCCGTGCGTCTCGTTTTGGGGAACATTTTACCAGCTGGAAATTTCATGGGTCGTCTCTAGGGCATTCTTCACAACCTTACTCTGCTTGATAGTATCAGCACAAGCAAGATTGAGAGCATGCCCGTAGCAATGCGTGTAGAGAGCTCTAGGCTCAATCTTCTTAATCATTGCTGCGACCCCTCCTTTGCTTCCGACCATTGTGCTACACCCATCATAGCATTGTCCTCTACACTTCTGCATGGACAGATTCATTCGCGTCAAGACGTCAAGTATTACGGTCTTGATTGTCGCAGCATCGATTTTGTCCACTTTATGCATGCCAATAAAGTCCTCATGAGGAAGCAGATCATCATCCACCCAGCGCAGGCAGAAAACTACTTGTTCTCTATTGGTCTTGTCAGTCGTTTCATCTTCCATGATGCCGAAAAAAGTAGAGTTGCGGATATTCGCCGCCACATCTCTGAGAATCTGTAAAGCCATGACCTTCAACATCTCGTTCTGCATCTCATGCGACGTGTATTTCCGTCCATATTTGCGTTCAATCCAACGAAGAAGCTCGGGGTCGTCTTGGCCACGGAGGATTAGCAGTTGGTACAAATTGGAATTCTCATCGTTGCCATCACCGCGTAATGGCAAACCTTGTCTCGCAAGAAAGCGAACACTTGACAATATTTTCAGCAGGTTTCTCCGTCGGACCATTTTCTCTGCCTCATGTTGAGATGACAATTGCTCGGCGACATCTTTTGTCGTTAAGGCAGTTGCTAACATCGATGTGGCATTCTTGTGGAAATTTGATTTCTCGTGTTTAGTAAAGCCCTTTCCACTCTCAGTTGCCTTTTTCCAGGCCGAAAATCCAGTCTCAACAAATGAAAGTTCTCCTTTCTCCGTGGACGGTAGTTCCATAGCTGTAGTCCGGGCACAAGTATGGCATAAACACAGTGTCGTTCTCTTCTATATAGTGCAGCCAGGGCCATCTTCGAAACCACGATGCCTGGAATCGATACTTCTTTTTCCCAAACTCTCTTTGCGGGAAGTTAAAATCACAAGGTTGATGTGGAGTATCGTCAAGAGTACTCCCTAATTGTGATTGTAAAAATTTCTGGGCTGGTATGAGAAGCACTAATTGAGGGCAGTGTTGAAGAGACAAATGGTGACATGACTGAAGCTGTTGGCGAATCGTTATAAACCTCGTGCAGCTCTGAGTCTGACGTACTAGGAAGATCATCATGCAAACAGCTGTCAATCGAAGGATCTTCGTTATCAACAACGGCAGTGCCAGTGTTGGAAGGAATGGGCAAACGTTATCTGTGATAATATAGAGTCATCTTCAATTTGAGCTTCAAGATCAAACTGATTAACTGCATCAGAAGAAGTACATGTAGAACAACTCTGATTTAGCGGGTCATCCTCGACTTCAGGCGTTATTGTCGTTGACGATTTCGGACTGAAAAAGGGGAAAGGAATCCGTATAAGCACGAGATTCGGCACATTAAACAACAAATACACTTTTTAATTCCCCCTTCAGTATTCCATGCCTTGACTTGAGTCAGTAGCTGCTTCTGGCGAATCATTTATGAGTTAAGTTTCTTCACCTTCTTGCGTTCCCTTACATCCTAATGGTACTATACTGACCACCACAATGTTCTTACCTCAGCATATCCGTAAGTTTGCGGCACTTTGCTGCATCCTCTTTGAGCAGAAGCTCCTTCCTTTTCTTGATGACATCTTTGCCCGGCATGATGCGCAAAAAAATTTCCAATAGAATCGTGCACAAAAAAGTAACACAATGGAAGCGAGAAAAGATAAATACAGTGGCAATGAAGTGATGAACCAAAGCGCGGTGATTTCGTGAGAATTTTATTTAAGTTTATAAACAACCAGATGTCTGTTTCCTGTTAATATGTCATCGCTATGCTTTTAGCAACTATATTCTATAAATATATCCGTTTGATATAGCATCAAGAATTTTCCCACGCGCGGAAAATGGAATGTCGAAGCAATCTTAAATAAAAAAACTTATCCCAGTCTCCGCAAATATCTGATAGTCTGTTACTTGGGTCGTGGGAAGATAACGAATATTATATATTTGGCTACATTTTGTTCATAACAATCCAGTTGAAAAAGGCATGCATGCTCTGCGCGCACGCGTTTTGTTTAATATCCAGGGCTTGGCTAAAAAAGGGCACTTCTTCGCCAAATTATTGGGGGGTAAATACCCCCCTACCCCCCCCCCCCCCGGTCGCGCCGGCCCTGTCATTTAACGCTCGGTTTGGTCATTCAAACAAAAAGCACGCCAAAAAACACGCCGCGGGATACAATGTTGTTGTGATGATGGCTTATTAAAATGGTCAGTGTCATGTTTCAGTGCAAAGAAGAACTTGTCGCAGTTGTTCGTGAAAAGAGCACTTCACCTCAATCTTGCATGATACGCAGGGCAATGGAAGCTTGGCTGGTATATCGTTAGATGTGCCACTGCAGCGGGCAAGTTTGATAACGTTGACAGCTTATTAAATCGCGCATATTTCTAAAACAATCTTGCGTAAAGGCGGCAAACTTAACCATTATAACCATGAACCATATATCATGATCGCGTCGTCTCAGTATTGAATCTACAAATTGTAACTTACGTGTATCGCCATAGTTGCTGTTAGGGTTGGATTTTTATCGTTAGACCATGTTGACGCATGAAAGGAAGTCTGTAGATGTACAGTAGATGACTTTCACGCCAACGAATTTAATACGCTTTTAATATATGTTAACGCTTTTAATATATAAAGCATTATCAAACTGTTTCTACGTTCTCTACATTTTCGCAGAAGAAAAGGTGAAACGTAGCAGCCTAGTCTTGTCTTTTCTCTTTAGCTTTTCTGGGTGTCGAGAATCACTTTTACAGCACTTTAGACCATCTTTTAACCACTTTCATTGTGCGGTTTTCTCTGTGTTCGAATGTTCATCTGAGATTGTTTGTCCGAAAAATGTCACGTGGACCCCCGTGGATTATGATCTCCAATTTTAAGAATATTTACAACTTGTACGATCTTTCTATCGATCGTAAAGAATAATATATCAGATATCGTAACCAGCAAAGTGGGAATCGCAGTCATAGAAGAAATATTTACAGTGCCCAGCAAAAAGCGTAAAATAAGACCATAAATGAGCTCTGATAAATGAGATTGATATACAAACGTTTCGTCGCGTCGAGCAACAATAGTCAATAGTCAGAGTGAGATAAAATTATGCCATGCACTGCCACTGAAAATGAGGTTAAAAAGTCTCCTAGATTTTCTATGTAAGATCTTTCTAAGAATGACGTGCCTCACTAGGTTGTGCGAAGCGGCAAGTGATAAAACGGTTCAGACATACGGACTTTCATAATATAGAAACTAACTCTTTATAAAAATAGTGAAATAAAAGTAGCGTGCTGCGTAGGCAGTGTAGAAACAACAATCGAAATAGAGTAAGGTTAGATATACTGCCGAAACAGAGAACGTATAGGAGTCTAACGTTTCGAGCGAAGGCCCTTGCACTGGCAAGTTTGACTACTAGTAATGTCAGTCTGAGGGGAAAAACTGTGCCATACAGAAGAAGCAAAGCGAAAGGAACTAGTTATCGAGTATCCTCGTGCTATATTTATCAGAATATAGAGCGATCTACAATTTAAGCCATATTATCTTAGTGTCTTTCAAGTTTCTTACCTTTAAGCAGAGATCTGATTGATTAGGGATGTCGTTTGGAACAGTTCCTTTGGTAGAACAGACAAGCAGTCTTGGGGAAAACACCGAAAATGACAAACGAACAAATAAACACACCAATATTAGCAAAATAAGCAACATTCGATTTTTCAACTTCCGGGTTTGCCACTGCGCATGAGTAAATCTTCATAAATCTCCCTGATTGGTCAATACACGTGTATATAGAAAATTTTAAGTCACGTCAGAGAAGTCACGTTAATGTTTCGTATATCTTTGATCGCGTGTAGTGTGTTATCTTGAGGGCCTGTTTATATGGAGCCGAGTTACCCGGCTAGGCGAGTTACCCAGCAAGCCGAGTTGAAAAAAGATGAGTGTTTATATGAGACGAGTAACTCGGCAAAGCCGCCCACGCATTATAATGGTTTCACAGTTTCCGATTGTCATGAAGTGGCGCGTGCGCTGTTGTGACGAATTCAACTCGGCTATGGGAATATTTTCATCCCGGCATGCCGAGATCTCGGCTGTTTTGCCGGGATCTCGGCTAGCCGAGTTACCCGCCTGTCTCATATAAACCACTCTGCCGGGATAGCATTGAATTTCTATACTGATGGCGGGCAACTCGGTTTGCCGAGTAACTCGGCTCGCCGGGTAACTCGCGGCTCCTTAGAAACAGGCCCTGAATAACAAGCGATTTCAGTACGGCTAATTACGTAATTCTTTGGGAATTTAAATTCAAAAGCAAAGAGCGATTGAACTGAAAGCGAACAGTTAAGCAAGGCGCTCAAAGTAAGCTGTCTGGATCCATAATTATCTGAGACGTTTGATTCGCCTGAACTCAGACGACCCCCCCCCCAAAAAAAAAGACTCGATCTTTAGCGCACATTGTAATTCACTTCAAAACAACACTATTCACTGGCAAGTTAGGGCCATTTAACGATCGGAAATGGCGGCTGTCGAGGCTCGCGAAATACGGGCTGACCCGTATTAGCTACGCATGCGTAGAACGAATATCTTGGGTGTAAACGTCATCAATACACGACCGACAACTCACTTGAGCCAGCACGTACGTGGACTGCGAACTGCCCCATGAAAGTGGCCGATTTTCTATGCGATTTCCGATCGTGTCGCCGACTAGCTCGCAACGTGGAGGCAAAATGCCCTGGGTACGAAGTTGATAAAGGTGCATATTCGCTTATTCGGAATGTTAGGTACGGTTCAATTTATATGAAAGATCTTACCGACTTTAAGTTATCCTCAAATTTCTTAATTTGACAATTTTACCTAGTTAATTCTCAAACAAACATGGATGCATGCCGGATTCATTCAGCGGATTTCTGGATATGACGTCGCCGAGTTGGCATCGGCTGGTCGATTCTATAATCTGATTGGCTTAAGAACTCAATTAATTCAGATAGAGTATAATTTATTCATGAAATGTATATATTCATTGCAATAGATCCAATCTACAAAGTTTACCCAAAGAATGGAAACGATAGCTTTGGTTAAAGTCCAAAACAACTTTAGATATATGTTTGTCCACGACATTTACATGTATCCTGTATAATCGTGGGAAGTATCATGATAAATAATGTTAGCCAGTTGCTTTTATGATAAATGGGGTTCACATGAGTGATTCGGCAGAGCATTTAAATATTTCTCATTTATTATTCACGTATACGTTTTATACAAAAACAAAAACAAGAAGACCGCATAAATTTTCTTGCCAAAACATCCCAAAAATTATGGGTGTCACGTGACCAGCCATGCCAGGGCCATTTTCGCCGACCTCCCAACGTGGAGGCAAAATGTCCTGGGTACGAGGTTGCACCTTTATCTATTTCAAAACAAATTTTCCACTCTACACGGCCTTTCGGAAGTGTACGATTATTAATTTTAGGCATTTGCCACTATACGAACCTTATTCGGACCTGTACTATTATTGAATTTAGTCATTTCCATGAGTTGACCACTCGTGCACGCCTTACTCAGTTACTGGAAAATTCATTTGTCCAAATCCTTTCCTAAACGAGAAATATGGCTAATATTCGCTCCCTGGGCGAAGATCTGGTTGCTAACACAACATTATTAACAGCGAATAAAATAGAATAAATAGCCTGTCAAGTGTCTAATGGTTCAAGAACGATTTAAAATGTGTTTAGCTCACGGACCGACGAAGGGTGTTGACCAAGCTGAACAGTAAGTGTATAAATCACGAATAAAGAGGTGCATAACAGCCTTATTTCAGTAGAATGAGTAGAAAGCATTTTTATGGAATTATGTGACAAGCTAAGACCCGATATTACTGGAGAAGAAACGACAAAATAAGACATGAATATCATGGCCAATTCTGTTGTAACAAAATTAGCAGAAACTTGCATATAATATTCAAACGTTTTTTTAAATGTATAGGTCGTGAACAGAACGCCAAAACAATGAAGATGAAAACGACAAATTTAAAAACGCTTGGAAACGTTATTGTGTGCACATCACAGTCTAATTTGGGCAAGAAGTTTTGAGACTAAAGTGCAAGTCGGCTTCTTTGTGTATGACTAATTCTGCCGTCATTTGCATTGGTAACAGTGAAAGATAGCTTTTTTCCCTCAAAATTTTAACAGTTCTATTCTCAATGCCAACTTTTTTACAGTATTAAGTTGTAGTCTTGTCAGTAGAAATTTCATTCATATCTTTACTGAAGTGTATTGTGTTCGTGCTTTTATTTGGCAATTCTGCCGTGAACCTCTGTGGTCTAAATTTGAAATGAATATATGTGCATGTGTTATGTCAACAGCAATAAAATATTTTGAATTCTGCGACCAAATATAAAAAAGAATAAGCTTTCAAATTGCAGAAAATATCTTTTCAGAGACTCAAAAGTTCAAATCATTTCTTTTTTCGGGGGAACGATCTCATATTCCAAATAAACATAGACGGGGAATAATAGTATACAGTGGAAAAATTTATAGCAATCAATAATATACTACAGAGCGGAAATGTTAGTATAGAGCGGAAATTAACATTCCCAGAAATCAATAATACTATCCCCAAACGTTTGCTGATCCCCTGACCCAAGGAATAGGATACCAGTTAAAGACCCAACTGAGATTCTGAGAGCTCTCTCAGAAGAAAAGAAGATTGGTATTTAAGTTTTTAACTATTAGTTGCCGTCTTTGAATTTTTAGCGTTTCGAGATTTTGACGTAGTTTTGACCTAGCTGTTCACACGAGAATTTAAAAAAAACAAAACAACTCAGTTAAAAACGTTTTAAAAGTGAAAACGATTATGAAATATTGTTTTCAGTAATAAAAACGTCTTCGTCTATTGACGTGGTTTTCACCCGTTTTTCGTATGAACACACCGTAAAAAGCGATGCTTTTTGAAACGCGTTTCAAATGAAAATGCTTGAAAACAACACATAAGCCTTAACATTGTTGCCAGCCTGCCCTTCCCCGTTTGTACTCTTTTTGACAATTCTTTCCCATTACCTGTTCTGAAGCTCTCTGCCAAACGTCCTGTATAGGTGAGTAGATAACTCCCCCACTATACCGCCTCATTAAATATTCAGCGTGACGTCTGGTGTGACGCCCGGCGGTGTGATGCACGGTGTGGACGCACGGTGTGACGTCCAGTGTGACGCCCGGAAGTAATGTGGTTGGTGATATAAGCCCAGCTCAGAATATTATCTGAATAAGCTATGAATATTATATTAGGGTTAGAACCTAAATGCTCAACCACAGTAAGTCATCCTAGAATCATTACTAACTAAACTCTCGTTTATAAAACAAGTCAAGATATCGTAAGAAGAACTTAAGATTATATTTTAGATGAGGAATCACTTCGAGAAGTCATGAAAAGAACGATTTTAAGTGTCGAAATATAAACTAAAGGCAAAGCGATTTATTACTTTGAATGCGTTGCTACGCTTTCTGTTACTAAGTGTGATATTTGCATATTTATCTTTCAGTGCACGTGCAGGAGACAAAAGAGAAACTCATTAGGGGTCATTAAGAGGATTAAGCGCTTGGGCAAGTCTAGTCAAGAGAGTCATTAGCAACCACGCGTACATGTAATACAGAATTTAAAATATTTTATTGAGAAATATATCTTTACACAAAAAACTCTTGATTATTTAGTGGATCTATCGGTAACACTAGCATATGGGCATACAGTAACATCTTATAATCCGAAGGCATGGATCATGAGCCTTGAATTCTGTACCACAAACATTACATATCAGATTTCGATTAAACGCATTTGTTAAAATATTTCCACAAACACTTAGGACACTCAATTACATGTGTAAAATTAACAGGATTCTGACAAACGTTCGCAATCAACAGGTTCGTCAATTATAGAATTTTCTGATTCTATTTCGGTGTAATTCCTTATCGTTTTCTGAATTCTTCTTCGGAGGAAATTTTCTTCATTTTCGCTCTCTGATTCTGTTTCTTCTTCTGCCTGCGCCAACATTGTTAGCACTCGAACATTTTCGATAAGGTTTTTGTCAATGTTAATGTCGACGAGTCCTTTTACAAATACGTTTAAACCAGCTGGTTCGGGAATTCCTGAGAAGTAAAGGTGATACACAGTATTCTACCAATTCGGCTATTTTTGTGTTTGGTATAGTTCTTACTTGATACACAATTTCTCCTTTGGGATTCCATGTTAAGTTGACATAGGATGCGAGTAAACTATTCAACAAAGAGGACGCGTTCGCTTCATCGACTCCGTAGTCAAAAATGTGACAGTATTTCTTTAACACGAAAATCGTCATGCAACCTTTCTCCCATAGTGTTCAGGGTTCGAATGATGGTCTTTAAAAAATATCGTTCTTTTTTATTAGTTCTGCGAGTCCTTCTAAAACTGGACCAAGTAGGGACATCAAGAAATCCTTCACCTTTTTGAACCAGTATCTCTTTTTTTCTCATAAAACTACTTCGGGGGACTAGCCAAAGTTGATATGTCGCCGCTACAAGGCCCTAACGACTTCAAGCAAAGCAGGTGATAATTGATATTGCCGTTGACCAAAAGTTCAACATACAATCACAAATGCATCTAATTTGCTCAGGGCTAGCAGTCTCCAACAGACCTCGGCTGTTGAATAGGTTCACTTGTACATAAAAGTTCAAGAAAACGGTTTGTGCTTTTTGATCAACATCTCTATTTGGACAGTCAGTGTCTAAATGAGGAAAACGCTACCAAAACACATATTTTAAGAGGGGGGAGAGGAAGAGGAGGAGAAAGAGGAGGAGGAGGAGGAGAAGGAGGAGGAGGAAGGAGAAGGAGGAGGAGGAGAAAGAGGAGGAGGAGGAGAAAGAGGAGGAGGGAGGAGGAGGAGCAAATAGACACACACACACACACACACACACACATACAAAAGCATTTAGCTTAAAATATTTATTTCGGTTTTCGCTCAAACATATACATATCAAATGTTTTAGTAAGGTCTGCTTCTTAGATTATATTTAGGCGTTTTTATTTTAAAAGTAGCGTGATAGTCTTTCTTGTCTTCTGATGATAATTGGGACACATCTTCTTTTGTCTTGGGTAAATATTTTGATCTAGTCATAAATAGATGATATTCATACTCTTCTCTATCATCTGGGGTCATCTTTGCCAAGTCGCTTTCTTTCCAATCCGAAGAGCTTTCCCAGTTATGAAAGAAATTATGTTTAAGCGTTGGTTGTTCAACGGTAGGAGGCGGTTGTTACAAAATAGGTATTAGGTGTAGCAGGAGCTGTAGGGAAACTCCACGGAAGATCGTCAGTTTCTTGCTTTATCTTTGGTGTCAAATTTTTCTGAAGTTTTTTGGTGGCTGAGTTTGAAGATTAGTCAGAGGTTGAGGACTGATTCTGCAGTTGGTTTTGAAACGTCGGAAAACGTCCTAACTGATTGGAGTAGAGTATGCTCTTTTCTTCAGGTGTTAACTGTGGCGCTTGTACAATATCTTGCATTTTTCGTTCTGTATTGTACATGCATGGCATTAACGATCGGAGGTAATTGATAGGATTTCTTTTGTATGAAACTACCCAGCTGTTGCTGCAGGCTGGAGCTATTTTCTCCGGGTAGAACATTGGTCTTGAGGCGGTGATCGTCGTCCGTAGTCGGCTTTAGATCAAGCATTAAATAACCATGAGGGCGACTTGTGGCTTCCTCGGAGGAGAAAGAGGAGGAGGAGAAAGATAAATATATAATACGAAATTCTCTAGAAGTATTTATTCTGCTCATGCTCTTCAATGAGTGAAACATGTCTTGTGTTTGCAGCAACTTGTGGAAAAACGTTTTCAACACTATTCAACATGCAAACGTCATATAAAAAATTCCCATAAAAAACAGTACTTATTTCAAGACCAGCACATCTTCTCACTGACGCAACAGTCATGCTGCAATCCGTTCACATGCATTGTTGCAGGGTGTACTCAGAGCGGCAAAACAGTATGGGTGAAGACAACTTCTGTGAAAACGCCAAAACTACCGATTAATCCTCCTCCCGAACGTATCATTTGGTGTTATGGACAGTGGCAGCCCATGTATTTAGAAAGGATCAAGACAATACCAGGCATTGAGCTTAACGAAGGCATACCCTCTGATATAGACTCTGATAATTTTCTTGATGTTTCTAAGCGAAACCTTATTGTTCTTGACGATCTCATGGATCAGTCAGGAAGAGATAAACGTATTGCTAGTTTATTTTACTAAGGGAAGTCATCACCCGGAATCTCTCCGTGATCTATATTGTTCAGAAACATATTTTCACCAAGGAAAGGAAACCAGAAACATCAGCCTCAACGCACACTATATCGTACTATTCAAGTCTCCGAGGGATAAGCAACAAATTTCTGTCTTGGCACGGCAGGTGAACCCAGGTCATGTCCATGAATTTATGAAGAGTTACGAGGAAGCCACAAGTCGCCCATCATGGTTATTTAATGCTTGATCTAAAGCCGACTACGGGACGACGATCACCGCCTCAAGACCAATGTTCTACCCGGAGAAAATAGCTCCAGCCTGCAGCAACAGCTGGGTAGTTTCATTACAAAAGAAAATCCTATCAATTACCTCCGATCGTTAATGCCATGCATGTACAATACAGAACAAAAAATGCAAACTCAGTCACCCAAAACTTCAGAAAATTTGACACCAAAGATTAAAGCAAGAAACTGACGATCTTCCGTGGAGTTTCCCTACAGCTCCTGTACACCTAATACCTATTTTGTAACACCGCCCTCCTACCGTTGAACAACCAACGCTTAAACATAATTTCTTTCATAACTGGGAAAGCTCTTCGGATTGGAAAGAAAGCGACTTGGCAAAGATGACCCCAGATGATAGAGAAGAGTATGAACATCATCTATTTATGACTAGATCAAAATATTTACCCATGACCAAAAGAAGATGTGTCCCAATTATCATCAGAAGACAAGAAAGACTATCACGCTACTTTTAAAATAAAAACGCCTAAATATATTCTAAGAAGCAGACCTTACTAAAACTTTTGATATGTATATGTTTGAGCGAAAACCGAAAATAAATATTTTAAGCTAAATGCTTTAGTATGTGTAGTGTGTCTATTTGCTCCTCCTCCTCCTCCTCCTCTTTCTCCTCCTCCTCTTTCTCCTCCTCCTCTTTCTCCTCCTCCTCCTCTTTCTCCTCCTCCTCCTCTTTCTCCTCCTCCTCCTCCTCCTCCTCCTTCCTCCTCCTCCTCCTCTTCCTTCTCCTCCTCGTCTTCCTCCCCCCTCTTAAAATATGTGTTTTGGTAGCGTTTTCCTCATTTAGGACACTGACTGTCAAATAGAGATGTTGATCAAAAAAGCACAAACCGTTTCTTGAACTTTTATGTACAAGTGAACCTATTCAACAGCGAGGTCTGTTGGAGACTGCTAGCCCTGAGCAAATTAGATGCATTTGTGATTGTATGTTGAACTTTTGGTCAACGCCAATATCAATTATCACCTGCTTTGCTTGAAGTCGTTAGGCCTTATAGCGGCGACATATCAACTTTGGCTAGTCCCCGAAGTAGTTTTATGAGAGAAAAAAAGAGATACTGGTTTCAAAAAGGTGAAGGATTTCTTGATGTCCTACTTGTCCAGTTTTTAGAAGGACTCGCAGAACTAATATAAAAAAGAACGATATTTTTTAAAGACCATCATTCGAACCCTGAACACTATGGCGAGAAAGGTTGCATGACGATTTTCGTGTTAAAGAAATACTGTCACATTTTGACTACGGGAGTCGATGAAGCGAACGCGTCCTCTTTGTTGAATAGTTTACTCGCATCCTATGTCAACTTAACATGGAATCCCAAAGGAGAAATTGTGTTATCAAGGAAGAACTATACCAAACACAAAAATAGCCGAATTGGTAGAATACTGTGTATCACCTTACTTCTCAGGAATTCCCGAACCAGCTGGTTTAAACGTATTTTGTAAAATGACTCGTCGACATTAACATTGACAAAAAACCTTATCGAAAATGTTTCGAGTGCTAACAATGTTGGCGCAGGCAGAAGAAGAAACAGAATCAGAGAGCGAAAATGAAGAAATTTCCTCCGAAGAAGATTCAGAAAACGATAAGGATTACACCGAAATAGAATCAGAAAATTCTATAATTGACGAACCTGTTGATTGCGAACGTTGTCAGAATCCTGTTAATTTTACACATGTAATTGAGTGTCCTAAGTGTTTGTGGAAATATTTTAACAAATGCGTTAATCGAAATCTGATATGTAATGTTTGTGGTACAGAATTCAAGGCTCATGATCCATGCCTTCGGATTATAAGATGTACTGTATGCCCATATGCTAGTGTTACCGATAGATCACTAAATAATCAAGAGTTTTTTGTGTAAAGATATATTTCTCAATAGAATATTTTAAATTCTGTATTACATGTACGCGTGTTGCTAATGACTCTCTTGACTAGACTTGCCCAAGCGCTTAATCCTCTTAATGACCCCTAATGAGTTTCTCTTTTGTCTCCTGCACGTGCACTGAAGATAAATATGCAAATATCACACTTAGTAACAGAAAGCGTAGCAACGCATTCAAAGTAATAAATCGCTTTGCCTTTAGTTTATATTTCGACACTTAAAATCGTTTTCTTTTCATGACTTCTCGAAGTGATTCCTCATCTAAAATATATCTTAAGTTCTTCTTACGATATCTTGACTTGTTTTATAAACGAGAGTTTAGTTAGTAATGATTCCTAGGATGACTTACTGTGGTTGAGCATTTAGGTTCTAACCCTAATATAATATTCATAGCTTATTCAGATAATATTCGAGCTGGGCTTTATATCACCAACCACATTACTTCCGGGCGTCACACTGGACGTCACACCGTGCGTCACACCGTGCATCACACCGCCGGGCGTCACACCGGACGTCACGCTGAATATTTAATGAGGCGGTATAGTGGGGGGGGTTATTCTACTTAGGTGGCTTACGTTTTGGCGGTACAGCACACCCATCCCAAGAAGACGTACGTCTAATGAATATCACATGTCATGAATCGTCAAAACCTGTCATCACGATTTGATATGATCTTTTGTGGATAAACGTGTTGTATTACCAAATACCTAGACAAAAACAACCATTTCAACGTACGTCAGTTTAATAGCCGAAACAGATCGTCACTGGCGTCACATATATATTGCCGTTAGTACAGTATATCAGCAGAGCAGAATCTGGCAATCTCAGGAGTATCTCACTAAAGGTACAGATACCGAAGATTCTCAACAGTATTGCACGATTCTGTCTATTTGCAATCGATGTCGCCACATTGTTGGATGTAAAGTGTTGAAAAAGAGTTGTTTTGACTACAATAAGCGGAGTTAAGGTGGCTCCCTAGGGTTTTATGACCGCGCGCGTGCTGGTTTCTAATTTGGCGGGAAAATTACTGGTTATCGTGAAATGTTATGACGTCCAGCACCCGTAAAAAAGCCCAAAAAATGAAACGTAATTTTCTTTGCGTTTCCATCGGTAAAATTTTTTTAAAACTTTGCACAGTTGAAGGGGAAGATTTTTCCTCTGTAATTCTCTTTTTTCAAAAAAATTCTATGTGACAAATTTTGCTTAATGTTAAAAACCATTAAATTTGGTGAAATTGACAAAACCATCCGAACAACCTTTCCATAAGACTGCGAAGTTTGAAAAACTTTCACCGAAGAAAAACTCAAGAAATGGCAGAAAAAAGATGAAAAATACGAAACAACCTTTATTTTTTAGACTCGTTGTTACCATGGCAACGATATTCATAATGTAACCAACCGCGCAAAATTAATTGCGAGAATGTTACTAATCTTACTGGAAAGTTTCATGAACATACGTCACAGAGGAAGGACACTGGGTTTCCATAAGCATTTTTGTCGAACATATAGTTATGCATTATGTAAAAACCCTAGGGAGCCACCTTAATTTAACTCAAACTGAAGAGTTAATCTTAATTTCACCCAACATAGAGCTACTTTGACTCCATCAAAGAGTTGAAATGACTCTAACATTGGAGTAAGATTAATGGGGTTCATTTGACCATATTATTTTACTCTAGGAGTTGTTTTCAACTCTTGCAAATGGAGTGAAAAGTTACTCTAAGTAATGGAGTTTAAATTGAAATCTTGAATAATAGTATATTATCCAAATGGGGGACTATATCTATTGAGCAACATGTTGGTTTAACTTTAACATCAGAAGTCGAGCCCTGCATGGGAACACAAGTTGTAATCTTAGTGACACTTGAATACGATTTTTCTATTTTACACGATACACGAATGGACTTAACGAACACTTGAATTTGAGGTTACATTTACGGTTATTACTGTTAATAATAATTTGTAAAATAACATTCTGAAAACGCAAGCGCCGTGGTTGGTCAAATGCCATGTTTCTATAACTCTATTAGCCTAAATTGAATTAATTATAATTATATGATTTATATAATGTTATCTTAAATCTTTGTAGGGCTAGTTCAGAGGACCTACAAGAAACTATAAATTCATTAAGATCCCTAGCTGAAATTATAAATCTAATAAAGTTGGTTTCCACTTCCCTTTTCATCGCGCGGTTCAAAAGTTTGCTGTCAATTTACGTCAATAAATTTGGGAAGTTGACTGCAAAGTTCAAATGTTCGATTCATTGTTTAGTTTTGTGTACGCTATACTTGTTGACCGTGCATGAGAATATAAATTATTGAGAATCGCAGATCGACAGGCGAATGACTGATAAATCACATGTTTTCCCAATATAGACAATATTTACTACGGCGCAATTCAAGATTTATTCCCCCTTTATACCATATAACATCTATTCAAGTGTTAGGCAATCACCACTTAGCATTAGTAGAGTATAAGGATGTGAACAGAAATCTTCGACAAACAAAAAACAGAAAATTAAAAAATTTTGATACTCTGCATGAAAGCAATTTTGTACGTATACTTATTCTTTCTTTGAAACATCCAGGCATTTGCATTTGCCTTTTAAGATACGTATGGGGTCAAAAACGATTTTTAGTAACTTTTCTTTATTGTCTAGCGGTTGTGTTCACTGAGCATGCCCAAACAGTTAAATCATAGTATTGCAAAAATAATCGTTCGGAAAAGAAACCAAGGTTTTAGACAAAGATTTTCGAGTTTTTTTCCAAATTTACTGGCGGACATTTTTCATAAAATTCAATTACACCTGCTTTAGATAACACGATGTCAACTTCAAAGATTACCTTGACATAAACTAAAAGAAACGAGGATTTTCACAATTTAGATTCTTTTGTGTTTAATTGGCAATCAAATTGTTTAAACAAGAGGGCACTCAAGAGGCCGCGTATACCTCCGCCAGGTTATTAGAGATGTTTAAAAAGGAAAAACGAGCCATCCCGCTAACCAGGCTAGCTCACGATTCATTAAGCTGTTGGGTGTTAATGTACAAAGTGATCTTAAATGGAAACACACATGTATCCACCATTGTTAAGAAAGCGAATAAAAGAATCTTTTACGTGAGGGCTTGTAGGAAGGCAAATCTTCCAAGTAATATCGGACTTACAACCTATTGTACACAGATAAGACCTCTTCTGGAATATGCAGCACCAAGCTGGGGAGGTCTGCCAGATTATCTAAAGGATGATATTGAAAGAGTTCAAAAACCGATGTCCTTGATATCATTGGTCTACCGAGTACCCGAGAGACACCCTCGAGTTCGCTTGCATCACGGCGGGACAGAATAACAAGAAAAGAATACAACAAGATTCGGGACTCAGAAACACACACCCCTGTAAACGATTTATTTATGAGGCTGTAGACCATAATTAACAATTTAAGAACAAGTTCAAATCCACTTTTAGCCCCAATATCGTATACAGACAGGCATAAACACTCGTTTAGTGATGGCTTGAATTTCTTAACTAAATTTTTTATCATAGTTTACCTTAATCTATCTAGTTTTAGTATAACTTTAAAATTAGCTATTAAAATGGACAATATGTAAATAGTTACAATTCTCAAGTAATTTAACACCATTTTTATCATGTGTACATATCATGTGTACAAATTATTAATCGTTTATCTGTAATATCACCGTAATTCTAAGCCCAAGGTGGTAAATAAAGTTTATTATTATTATTATAGTCATGAATGAATAAAATGCTTGATTGCACTACTACACGTTGTTCCCAGGGCCTTTTTGAAATTGGTAGGGCGGGAAAAGGCCCTGGCATCGGCTGGTGGACTGTGCATGTTCATTGGTTGATTGCTTTTCTTAAACGTTCCTCATGAAACATATTTATGCATATAGTTTTACCAGTTATGATCAAATAGCTTCAACGGGATTGCCAATGGGATCAATGGCCGGGACCGCTATTAAAATGAACTTCCAATTCTCCCACGGGACTGGTCAATGTTTAATTACTAAAAATGATTTTGCATACTAGGCTAAATAAAGGTGACTGTTACACGATGCGAATTTTTTTGCAACCTGCAACTGAAATAACCTGAATGTTGCAGGTTGCAAGAAAAATCGTACAGTCTTACATACCGTAGATACTTGCGATTTTGTTATTTCAGCCGTGTTGCAAGAAAAGTTGGATGGGTTCTACTTTTTGGTGCAACTTAAAACAAAGTTCGCAAGTTGCTGAACGTGTAAACACCCTTTCTGCAACTTGCAACACAATTTTTCAATGCTAATCAATCAGGTGTGAGAACTTCAGTACACACATACTTTTGCACTCGAGACTGGAGCCAAACGCTCCCGAAACAAACCAGCTTTCAATCTCGTACCCAGAGCCTGCGATCCTTTTGGTCAGTACCAGAGAACGGACTGATTGGCCAGTAGTTTAAAAACAGTAAACTTTCAATTAATGTGTACGTTGCTAACTAGTTTAACCGATTTCTAAACGTTTTGTAAACACATAATTATACACGAGGGACCCAAAACACAATTGAACACAAGAAATAATTCAAAACAGAAAAAAATCCCGACAATTTACAGTTAAGTTAAATACTATTATTATTATTCATCCCTTCGTCGCCAAAACAACTGGACATCCATCGTCTAACTCGTCTCGCAATTCTTCATAGTTTCGTCTCAGAACGTTTTTAAATTATATTAAAGAATACAAGGTCGATGTAGTTTATCCAAAATTCCTGACAGAAAGTTACAATTCCTTACCTCAGCGGCTGAGTCGCGATCACTGCCCACGGCGACGGGGACATATATAAAAAGACTCGTCAAATCGTCCGGTTGACAATTTAGAGAAAAACTAAGAAAGACCATTTGTATCGCAACGCTTTGTCAAGAGCTTTGTAAAACACACTGGGTCATTCTTTATCGGGTAAACAAAATATTTTCCCTGGTCTTCGAACAAGCTAAAGATCGTCGATGACAGTAACAAATTATAGGGAACGAACCAGAGGACTGGGAACAAAACTGAGTCGGCACTCGGCGGTGATCGGCTCAGCCGCTCAGGTAAGGAATTGTATTTTGTATTAAGGAATTGTATTTTCCTGTCAGGAACTTTGGCTAAACTACATCCGACCTTGTATTCTCTAATATAATTTTAAAGTTCTGAGACGAAACTGCGAAGAATTACGAAGACGAGTCAGACGATGGATGTTTGTTTGGCAACGAAGCGAGAATAATAATAGTTTCAACATGTAAATTGTCGGGATTTTTGCTGTTTTGAATTATTTCTTGTGTTTCAATTGTGTTTTGTGTCTGTCGTGTATAGTTATGTGTTACAAAACGTCGAAAAATCGCTTAAACAAGTTAGCGGCGTGCACAATTATTGAAATTTTACTGTTTTTAAACTAACCAATCAGATGACAAGTTTCATCGGGGTTCCCCAGAGCCTCCGTTCCTTGGTACTGACCAAAAGGATCGCAGGCTCTGGGTACCACATTGATCAAAGCTTGACGATGACATATTCGAGAAAAATCGTATTGTGTAACAGCAGCTTAAATTGCTAATTTGTTACACCCAGTATTTCTGGTTGTTGCATGTAACCAGGCGATACAAGGGCCTTTTTCCGCCTTCCCAATTTCAAAAAGGCTTCTGGGAACGTGGTTGTGCACTACTCGTACCCAAAAAATATGCAAAAACGTTTGCGAGACGTTTGCAAGGGAAGACCGGGCATACCCAGGGAATTTGGCAAATGTTGGATGATCATCTCATAGTCTCTGACGTCGGAACTTTTGATAACACTCAGACCCAGACCTCTCTTATTTAGCACGGCCGGTGGCCCACGATGCAAACCAAAATGGTGGGTATTGAAGATCGCAAACAAGATGCAGAAGTAAAAGAAAACGATGTAATATTGCACCTAAATTCATGAAAACAGAAAGAGGGGAGCTAGGAAAGCATGTAGAAACCAGGAAGCAAAACGCTAAGGAGAAAGTTTTAAAATATTGATATTTTGTTAAATTGTATTGTAATCATTTGATCACCGCCTTTTTTGCAGTAGAGAGGAATTTGATTCATTTGACTGTTGAATAAGTCCCAAAGGTGGGATATTTCACAAAAAAATTATAATTTCAAATCAAATCCCCTGGGCATGCCGGCCTCCCCCCCCCTGCCGCTTAACATTGATATCTTCGTCGGTTTTCAGTTTTCTAGTTTGACCATTGCTTTTTCCTTCCTTCGAGTTTTCGGTTTGACGAGTTTCCTTCTAGTCAAGATGCTAGTGTACCTTAACGTAAACGTTGATTTGTTTCTGTTGTTTTGAACTAAGAGATGTATGTATCCCAAAAAACTCCCGATCCTTTCTCAAGTATTTTTGTCAAGAATGAATTATGTTGTTAGTTCAAACATAGTTCCTAGAATTATATTGTCTGGAGACGCGGCGAATAACAAAGCGGTTAAACAATGAACTTACAATTTAGGTTGAGGGTGGCAAATAAGGTGCACAATCTTTTGTTTTACGTTCATTAATATTTATAAAGCCACGATGCTATTGGTTGATTGCTTCATTATACCAAAAATACAATGTGTTCAGCAAGCATTTAAGGTGAAATAAGGTGCACAAACGTGAACAAAAACCTAGAACAAATTAAGACTTTTCCAGACAATTTATTTCTAGGGGACTATGGTTCAAATCTCAAAGTTTTTGTCAGAACTATATTAATATTGTTCCCAGTGTCCCACAATCTTAACCGCGCATGGTCCGTCCACACCACTGATATCTATCACTGTTCTCTATACAACCGGGGGCCCCCAATAATTTGCTCTGGCTCAACTTAGCGATAAAGATACATAAAATCATAAGATCTTAACAATTAAATATCAATTTTTTATCGGTTTAGACATGCTGGAAATTACTCTCAAAAGCCAGAAAATCCTATTTCAGAGACCCTATATTTCAAAAATTTCCGGGGGCATGCCTCCCTCCCCAGTCAGTGCGGTCACAGTGGACCCCCGGCCAAATGGCTTCGTCTTGTTACGGCCCTGAGATTTTAGGTAGTTTTGGCTAAATCTTTACTTCTGTCGAGAAAAGACTCTAAGTTTCGTTTACACTACTGTGACACTGTGTGCGATTACACAGGCCGTAAATATTGCAGTCGACATGTGAGTTTTATGGCAATTAAAAATACTTTAATATAACTTACTTTGTCATCGTTATTCAACATTCCCATGGATTGCATTGTTATATGGTTAAATAATTCGCCATTCGGTCAGCATTAACGTCCTCATTTTATCGTATTCTGACTGACTCAGTTCGTATTGATATCCTGAGGTCATTTTGAGGACCATGGACGTGAATTTGGTTAAAAATTTCAAAAAAATAGGTACGCTCAGGGCGTACATGTATCTGCGCCAAAACCCATTAGAAGGAAAATTAGCCTAAGGGCCTATTTACAAGGAGGTAGAGTCAACTTTATTAGATGTGGTTACCAAGCACTAACGATAAGCAGGCAAGAAGCCTGGAACTAGCAAAAAGTTGTCCCAGGTAGGTGAGTTATGGTGAATTATCCCTACAAACGCATTTACAATGACAAAACATAACCAGGCTACTAAAAAAACAAGAAATCTACGAGAGCTAGGGTTACCCTAGCACTCGGCCCTGTGAAATTTTGTTTGTAAACCCAGGCTAACTTTTACCCAGGTGCTAGGATAACCCTACTTCCTTGTAAACAGGACCCTAAAAGACACTCCCAAATTTTCTTCAATGCCTATGAAACAATGGCATGAATTCGAGGTTGGAAATTAAATCGCATTACGATTTCATTGCCAACCTTAAATGTATTCACTTATTATTATTCATTGACCATTGTTCGCGCCCACTGTAACAAATTCTGGGAGTGTCTATTAATCCAGTTCAGTTAACGTAATAAGTGAATGAGATGACAGGTCAAACCCTTGATATTAAAATGATCGTGAGGCAGATCGTGGCTTACTACAGTAGATACAACTTTAATACAGCAACCTATTTAAATAAGCAGTCATGCAAGTCAATGACTACATGTGTGTACTGCTACTTATAATAAACTTGATTGCAATAAAAATGTAAAATTATGCTACCGGTTGTGAAATATATACTTGTAAGTTTCTCCGAAGAAGTTTGTTTGTCCTCCGAAGAGGATTGTTTGTCCCTTGAAGATGGTCCTTCATAAACACGTGTTGGCCCTGACTCGATAAATAGTCACTTTTCAATCATTCTGTATATAAACGCACAAAGAATATCAAAGATCACACTTGCTTAGTATGATCTAAGTTTACTATTACTAAGTTTACTATAAGTAATGTTAAAAAATACTTGCCAGTATGTAGCAGCATTATTGTCATCATAATATTGTCTTTCTTCGAAAATAGTATGCGTTGCTCTTCACTAGCTTCGAATTCGTACAACATGGCGACGAAATATTATAAACACGATCGGGGATAAAAGAAGACTTGTTTCCATCGTTCAAACTGACAGCTCGTACGAGACGCCAAAAAATTCTGAGCTTTGATTGGCCCTGATTTAATCGTCGCGCATTGGTTAGAGTTACACAAAAAAGCTAACACACACACACACACACACATACACACACACACAACACAACCGGGGTCATGACATAGCGGCTATGGTTTAGCAACCAGTGTCCGCAAAAATAGAGCCTCAGTTTAGAATCAAACTGCGGAAATATGTCTGCGACCTGCGTAGACATTTTTTCTGCGGTGCTTAGTTTCGATTGTTCATTAATTTTTTTTAAATGTTTTCATGGCGATAAAATATTCAAGATAAGTTTTGTAGAAACACCACGTTTAATATTTATTTGCTACGCTTTTATTGCTTCTGATGAAGGCCTGACTTTACAGGCCGAAAGCTTAGCAAATAAATATTAAACGTGGTGTTTCCACAAAACTTATCTTAAATTAGATTGTTCGTGTCTTCATCTTGCAAAATGAATATAAGAGCCCAGCTCAAAATTAAAAAAAAAAAACAATACCATAAGTACGTCTTCAAAGTGAATTAAAGATTACAATGAGTACACTTCTATATACAAATTACATGCTTCTTGTTACGAGGGCTTTCAGTTTGTATTTAATTCGACTTTGCTGCTATACGCGAGGGCCTCGCAACCAAGCAGGATTTTGATCAATATTGAAACCATGCAAAGATGGCTTAACAGCTTTTACCACGACACAAACAACTGGTTGCTTTCTAAACTTTTATTAAACTTTTAACAGACAGATGTAGTTTCCTAAGCCAAGCCTAACCTATGGAATACCGAAAACTGATTATATTGTACTGAGTTTTACAGTCTTTACAGAACATATGACATCAAAAAACGATTTGAACTAAAACAAAAGATTACTGCGAAACACGTACCCAGGCTCTTTGCTCGGCGCTTCCTAAAGCAAAGAGCCTGGGTACGAGGTTGGAAACATGCGTGCAAATTAAGTTTACACAAGGGTGGTACATCCAAAATATCATTTAAGCTCTTAAACCTAATGGATTTTAAAAACTAATAAAAAAAGTAAGTTATATTTAACAAACGCCAATCTTGCCGAATTTAAACTCCGCTTCATACTTAAGTTTTTAGCCTTAAAAAATGTAGTAAAAAAGAAATTTATTACGTTATTTACCGTTTGGTCGGTCTATACTGGAAAATATTTGCCCGAGGTCTCATAAACCCCAACTTCGAACAAATATTTTCCTATACGGACCTCTCAACTGGTAAATAACATATTGAGTTCTTGCAGATGACGTCAAAGTCGCCATGAGTTGGGTGGCAACTTCAAAGTTACGATGTTTAGTAGACCTAATAATGAATGGAGAATCTTTTGTTTCTACGGATTTGCCACCCAGCATGGAAATACTTTCAAGAGCTCAATACATGTATTATTTCAAACCCGGTACCGCGATCCGATGAACCTGATTTCGATCCGAAATGAATATTATTGTTCCGAATCTGAACGAATCGGATTTGACTAGTCGGGTGCAACACAGGCTAGCGTAAATCTGTAAACGTTGTTTATATATATTTTTTTCCATTAGATAAATTCTTAAGACCCAAGGAATGGTTTAAATTTTGATCATTTTATCAACCCAGTCCTGAAATGCCGACACCTTGGCATAGTATCCGTACTCGCCTGCTCTGAGCACAACCATAACCCCAGCTGAGTATTCCAACTTGGTTACCATCTCGGTTTGTTGGTCTTGTGTTCCATAACTAAAACCATTGCCGGACCAACCGGCATCACCACTGCACGTATCATTCTTGCCAGTAGTATCCGCAGCACAGAACTGCGTATCGCTGTTAAAATACCAGTTACGTAGGCCTTGAGCCGTCTTGTTGCTGACATTATCGGCACACTTTACATCAGCTATAAACGGAAGCTTGACTTGTTTGAGATCATCTGATAAGTTGGATTGCATGGCGACTTCTTCCTATGTTCAGAGGTTTTGTTGTCCCCCAACCAATAGCAAACAAGCTGTTTCCAGGCTTGATTAGATTTGTTGTGTTTAATCCCCGAGGAAGACATATTGCTTGCCAAACTGCGACTGTACCTTTTTAATTTTGAAATTTTGATCAACGCGATGTTATTTGTAATTTTAGCTCGATCGTATTTCGGGTGAATATGGATTACGATGCTGGTGGTGGTTTACCATGCCGGCGCCCAGAAACTACTCTTACTCTGAAACGACAAAATTTTTTATTGTGATGTTAAAGAGTACTGGTAAAGCCTGGTTTCCTTTATGATCGTCCGGATCGTTCCGATCGTTTCAAAAAATATTTGAACCGATTGTGACGACGATCAGTCAATCCATAACGATTTTCGGGTAATTATGTCCCAATTGTTAAAAGAGGTGAAATTGCGCGGTATTCACCTGCTCACACCAACCACATTTCTTCAATTCTAAATGACAGACAACAAGAAACTATTTCTAAAAAGAAATAGCTGTTTCGTTCCCGTCAGCCTCTTACAAGAGGGTGTTGCATGCCGATTGGAGGCAATTATGACGAAATTTAGCTCGGCCAATTTTCCCGTCAGTGGTCTGGACGCGACAAGAGCCCTACAATTTTGGAAGCAAAATTTTTTGATGGTTACGCTGTCGCGGAGAGGTAACGTTCTGGGTATAAGTTACAATTGGTTGTTGGCCTACGGGGGGAACTGAATTTGAACAGATTGAATTTGAACTTGATGTCATTCAATACGCAACATAGCCGGAGGCTAATTGCGCTTTTTATTCAAATTCCCTTCTAATCTCTCCCTCATTCTTCAACAATACATTACATGACTAAAACTCCTTTGTGGTTCCCATTAACTACACTCAAACTTATAAAAATATAGTTATTTGTAATTTAAGTCTGTTGTATTTGAATGTAATTAAAATAATTGAAAAAAATGTGTACATGCTACATTAGTATAGGTAATAGTATGGTTTCGAGTGCAATTCGGTAAAAAACATGCACAAGTGAGTTTTTCAAAGACTATCAAAATAGCACGAGTCCGAAGGACGAGTGCTATTTGAAGTCTTTGAAAAACTCACGAGTGCATGTTTTTTCCAAATTGCACGAGAAACCATGCTATTAACTTTATTAATAATATACAAGAAAATGTGCGAGACAATTATAAGACGAACATCCGGTGATCAAAGAAAACTTGATCTTCCGGCCGTGTTTTAATTGGTTTACACAAAGTCATGCGTCTTAAAATATTTACAACAGTTGTTCATTTTCAAACGAGCAATGGAAGTAACTAGTATCGTACAGTCAAAACATTAAACAACTTGGATTTTATAACACATCAAAAACGAAAATATCCAGTTCAAATAGTTCATCAGTTAGTCGGAATCGCTTGTCGATCATGAAAGTGCGACGCCGCTTTTGTCCTTGAGCTTGTACATCATCAGACGGCTTCGAGCTAACTTGGCAGTTATGGAAAGTGTTTGAATTAAAACATCTGATGTTGGCTTTTCTTTCTTGTCTGACCATTGCACTGTTGAAACACGAGTTGTTAAAGGCCATATCTTTGTTTGACTTGTATCTTGTTGAGAGATGTTAAGTCCATACGGGACGACTTAATGTAGAACTAGTCGAGGCAGAACTTTGTTGCTGTTGGCAGACGATGTTAGACGCTGCGGTCAATACAGATTGCACGTTGCTGGAATTGCTTCGACAAGATATTTTTGTAGAGAGATCTCGTTGCTCAACTTCATCTCCTTCGTCGTAGTCGTCAAGGGACTGTAGGTTTCGATGGCCAGTAACCTTAACAATGGAGGACCGTTCAACGTTGCATTTTTTTAACTTGTTGACAAGGGTCTTCCGAGCAGCTGTGGTTTGTCAATTTCTTGCTGCTACTTTCCAGAGAAGTGCCAGCAACGATTCGCTTCATCATTTCATTGATACGATTCGTACCCATCGGTTGTGCTTTATACCAAACTTCCTCCTTGGATTTGTAGTTGATGGAAAGGTAAAAGGAGCCTGTGGTTCGTAAAATGATTTGGTCGGCGCGACAAGTACTCTTTAAACAGCGAGACAGGGCATCTTTCTCCTCCAGTGGCAAACATTTTTGGTGAAAAATCCCGGGATTTCTTCGATAATCCTCCGCCTCTCGTTTTGGTCAGGCCTTCAGCGAATTCGACATATTCACGACCGTTGTCGTCTTTGCGAAAGCGAGAAGTCGTCGACAAGCCATACTGTGGTGTTTCTTGGCGGCCACCGTAAACCGAAGTACTTTTGGTGTTTTGTTCCCTAGTTTGCCAACTCTCCACAGCTCCTCTTCGTCTTCCTCGGACAAAACTTCTTGCCTTGTTTTGACGCTTTCCTTTCCCCTCTTCGCGAAGTCGTCTTGCTTTACTTTCGAGGACTTGTTTGGACAAGCTGAATTTCTCTGTCACGAATTAAGGAGGTTTTAAAATTATGCTCCTTTAGATAGCGGTCGAGAGCTGCAATCATTACGCGAAGACTGTCCGGTTCGTAGTCTTCCCCGTCCTTGTTTCTTACTTCGGCGTAAAATTGTTGAAATGCCGTGTCCAACTCGCTCACTTCGTACTTCTCAATTTCCCCTGAATATCCGCGTTGTTCTGCCCAGCTCTTAAAAACATTGACCCAGAAACCAGTGCTTATAGCTGTATTTTTGTTTTTGGCATTATTTTGTAGCTCCTGTATCAAAGACGGTTCAGCATTTGCAAATCTCTGGTCACCGCTAAAACCCGCCATATTTTTTTGTTTACCAAAAAGTTAAAAAACTTTGTATTTTGATTTTTGGAGGAAATTTTGCTTCATTGTGATTGGCTAGTTTCTCTTTTTCAGCCAATCAGATGAGTTTGTTACAGATTTTTGCACTGTTGTTACAGATTTTTGCACTGCTGTTTGGGATTAAATGCACTGAAACCAACCAATCACAGTCGAGTAACATTTTCTTATATATTATTATGTCTGTTACAATGTATATAATCATCCCCAGGATTTATTTTGCAATTTTTATCAAAAATTAGGCTACCCATGTCCCATGCCTTCTGAGGCGGCACTTCACTTGCGATAGTAATTCCTAGTTTAATCAATTAAATAGGGGAGTAAATTCGTCTAAGACGTTTTATTATATGTCTTGCGAGTCCGAACTGGCGTATTGAACGCTGATTGGCTAACGTGCGAGTCCGTACTTTACCATACGGACTCAGTGTACGGACCCGCACAAAAACAACATAAAAAAAAATTTAAAAATTATAAAAATTAAAAATTAAAAAAAATAACATAAAATATAAATAAAAACATAAAAAAAAAAAATTATATTTCTCTTAAAAATTATAACAAAAATGTCTTACAACTTTCCCTTTTGGTTGTTTTGTTTGTCAATTAATATCGGAATCGCAGACTATGATGACCGGTCAGCCTCCGCTTGCGCTGACGTGCAGGAAGGACGTACTGTAGACACGATAATGTTTTCTACTAATTATTTCCCGTTGTTGTGGAGACCAATATATTAAATTCCATTATTTAACCTCAACAAGCTCGTCGTCCTCAAAAAGATCTCAAGCAAAATATTTTTCCCGTACGGTGTGAAGGACCTACGCGCTCGGTTAATATAAAGTACTTATTATCTCGTGGGACATCCGTCGTTGATCAGGACATGAAATGCGTACGTCACGGGCGCAACGAATTATAAATGTGTAATATTTCCATGCTCCTTAATTGTAATTTTTTTGTGTTTTAATGTGGCAAAACTATTACATTTTGTCTGAATTTAATTTCGTCGTAAACGATAAAAGTCGCATTGACAAATTCGACGAAGTTAAGTATGAATTATATATTGTCTTTATAATTAAATGCGAACGAGTTGTGCGATCATTATCAGGCCCTTACCTGCTAGCGTCTCGCAATTTTTCTTTGAGAACGCAATTATTTTGGCAAAACGTTTTATTTTCTCCTCCTCTATACACGGTCAGAGGTGAATAGGAGAAATGTACATTGTGGCGTCAAGTACCGACCGGAAATTTTGCAGTGTATTTATATGTATGATACATAAAATGTCGCCTGGTTTAGGAAAAGCCGGCTACACTTAGCGGTCATTAATGCCACCTATATTTTAAGTTAAAAAATTTTTTTTTATTAAATAATCTTCAATCTGTGTCGTAATTCTTTCAAAGTTTGTATTTTGATCGGAAATAAATTACTGGAGTGATTGAGTAGCTTTTTCTAACTAGGCCACTGATACTCGACCCGACCTTTCGGGCTAATGCTATTCGCCCTCAATCTCAATATCTTTATTATTACTCGGGCTACTGTAGGTAGGCTCGAGTCTATGTTATCGGACGAATGGCAAATCATTACGTCATCCCATTCAGGCTTTGCGAAACTGATGCGTGGCATGCCAAATGCTTTGTCTTTTCCTGATGTCTGATTTAAAGTATTTCTTCGACTACGGATGTAGTTCTGTATGTTCACATACATAGTTATTGGTCGAGGTAAACGGTCGCTGGCAAGTATCTGGATATTATATTACACTTACATTCGCACACGCCGTTTTAAATAGCTGGTGTTGATATTTAATACCCGAAGGGTCGACATATGAACGCTGTGTACATGTGTGGAAATACGTTAAATACAGGCTAATTCGTGTTTTTTGTAATATCGCTTCCCCAGTTTTGGAACAGCCCCACAACCATCCCCCCCCGGATTGCGTATGTGTGTGTGTCATTGTGAGGTATGATTCGCAGCATATGACAGCCAAATTGTGTTTTCTATCGGAGAATTGGATTGCCGGTTGGTCTATTTACAACCACAGCTGCTCTACATACACGCCACTAATTTTTGTCTGTTTCGGGTAGTGAACCAATGTGTTTAATAGTCACTTTAGATGCTTTTTAGCACTTGCATGTGCCAGCATTTCTGCATATACCACCCCCACCCCCCCCCCTCGCACTTCGCTGCCCCACACACAGCCACCCCCACACTTCCGCGGACGCTACTGTATCATGATTGAGACAGAGCTTTCGATAACCACTTCAGTACTCTTTTTCCACCAAAAACACTGACCTTTCACGTACTTTATTATATAGGCAACTGTGATTTTGCCAAGTAGCCACGACGATTGAACAGCCCTGACCAGGCGTCTTGTTAAATCTAAAGCGCCAACGAGCAGTTAGAATGCAATTTCGGAGAATTCAAAGAGGGGAAAGTTCCTACAGTACTCGGCATTCGCTTGTTCGTAGTATTGTATGATTCACTTCACACGGGAATTGTTTACAGTCGCTTTTCAGCTAATTGTGGCTAGGATTCAGACCAATATTATTTCACTTTCGTTTTGGCGTTTTATTAACCACGGCCTACGAACTAATTTTTTTTATACGGAATTTTGATTTCATTGGATAAGATCGAAGTTTTGGATTATGCTGCCAAACATAACTACAGCACTATCGATTGGACATATTTTCATCTGTAATGACAGTTTCTTTTGTGACGTCTATGGGAAAGCTAACCACTAGTAACAGTTTCGTTCCTGCGGGGGAAACGAAACAAAAATTACACACAGACTAATCTGGGTCTGTTGGCGGTTCATACATCCTCGTTGTCGTTTGACGAAGGGAGAGAAGAGAGAGAAAGGTACTGGAAGAAAAACATAGATTCTGAGTTAGGCAGATATATAAGAATGCGAGAGACGAAAGCTATGCAAAAGCTTTTCCAGCAGTTGAGGACATTCTTCGGTAATCTTCGGTAAAACTTATTGTAAAGGGCACTACTATTTCTGCAACTTAGTCCATGAATAATTCGAGAGTTAAAACTCGTTGTTTATTGCTTGCCATCTTGACGATTAATAAACCACTGCATTCTGGGATAGATTTTGTATCGGCCCAATCGCTTAAAACAGGTTTTTATTTAAAATCTTTACGGACTCGTCCCGCGATTGTTCCACGATTACGGATAGAATTGTTGGCGGATCCAAGCGAACACGCATACCGATCGCCTGGTTCGTCTCAAATCAATCGGTTCCTGGGTAGTGTTTTTTTCCATATAACTAGTCTCGATCGTCTGAAACTTTTCGGTGTGATTGGGACGCATTCCGAACGATGATATGTAAACTTACCTTGTGTCACAGACCTGACTCGACCTCCGTCTACGAGTATAGGTCCTGTGGAACACTTGCGAGGTGTTTGCCTTGTTCCTGCCGCGAGAAGTCTAGGAAGGAAGATTACTAAAGCTAAATATGCTAACTATTACTATGCAACGCGATCAAATCCACACATAAAAAACAACATTAGTTACACATATCACAAAACTCCGCATCACATATTACTAGATCTTTGTCTCTTGATTTCCTTTGCATTATTGTTGCTTCAAAACATCTAAGTGAGTAGGTAGTGATCGGAAACTATGTCATTATTTTTTTTTGAGTTTACATAAAATTTTTCTCCCATAAAAAACTTTGGCGATTTAATTTATGCAAGAGCAAAACAATCACGCAAGTGTTCACAGACCTTACTCGTATAACGGGTTCGAGGTCATGGCTGTCGACACAGGCTAATGGAAATACCAAGCTTTAAATTTAGACTTAAATTTATATTTATAATTAAATTTATATTTATGCTAATTTATTGTCATCAGTGGACCAACTCGACTTTTGTTTTGTCGGGACCACTTTTTTGTCCTTTACCACGTTTTTGTAACGTCATCTGTACATGATTTACTGTAACATGACAACAGTATACAAAATAGAATCTATATGTTAAATATGGAGCACGTAAGTCTGTCCAATCATATTAGGTCTATGCTGTTTAACAACTGGTTCCAACATTCTTACGGCCTTATCAGGTTAAGGTTTTTTTGAGACTGTACTTACTGTTGTATGGTAGGTGCAACCCGTCAACACAACTTAAGCTGCCGTCAAAACGGGAATTGTTGGTTTATGTAACGTTCTCAACGACACTTGTTGTGACGTTCTTGAGGAGAAAAAAAAAATATTTAAAGAGGAAAGGTCTAGCCTGCACTAAAACCTTTGGGGGCCTTATTATGAACAAGGATCGGCTCGTAGCGAACTTGTTGTAGTTCGCTTACTAGTAGCAAAATAAAATTTTCAAGAGGGAGAGCGATGTTTTTTTTAACACTTTTTTAAAGCAGAAGCTGTAGTTGTAGTGAACTACATTTTTCTTCACGTAGCGATAGTAGTCGCCATATAACATTTTAGGCAAATTTACATCATACAACATCGCTTTTTGCTACTTTCCGAATTTCAGTTGGCGTAAATGGTTAATAAAATATAAATATGATTAGTCAAAATACAATTTCCATTGGACAACTAATTCTTAGTCCAGCCCACCTATAGTCATAACGCTTCCACAGTGACGGATCACTTCGAATTTGTAGTGAACCTACGAGCGTTTTGACCAAAATTAACCACCCTTTAAAATGATCTCCTGAATTGATCCCTTTTTAAAATGAAATCTTTATAAATCGTATATGCCATGAAGTATTACCCGAGCTCATGACCTGCAAATTCTGGGCTGTGAATTTTCCGGTTGCAACCGAAATCGTTGAAGTTAGCTGCCAAATTCGCCAGCTGCCAATCCGACTGACAGGCTAACTGTTTCGCTATGGCGCTTCAAGGGGTGGGGCAGCGGTTGTCGAGCGAGCAGTTTTTCTTTTTGGGGGCTTCGCACAGTACAACTAATGTTTTCGCGGTCTTTTAACTCGTTCAAATCCAAACTTTAGCACAAAATAATCATTTACCGTCGACTATTTAGGACATTTACGTTCGTACGCAAAAACATACATTTCTTCAAGTATAAAATTATGTTTTAAGAATGACTATGAGTCCTTTGATAATATCATTCTCTCCCATGATTAACCTTTTAAGAACTTAATAACAAACAAAGCACGCGCTCCAATCTAAATAATTTTTCTGCTCGGTAGGGATTACCAAATCCAAATATACCGCTCGATTCCTTAATTACAATTCTGCGTCTAGTGATATTAAATATTGATGTTCAATTATTTTTTCTTAAATTTTGCTGAACATCTATTTTGTAACAGACGCAGCTTCCTTGGCTGACCTCAGATCAAAATGACACATTGATTTAACACAAACAAAATATTTTTTGATCAATAGACGGAGATTCTGTAAACGGCATTGGGAATTCCTTGTAGAAAATTCTGCATAGGAAAGTCTACAAAACGATTATGCTCAACTTGTAAACATAAAGTAATCTTATTTATTATTTTTTTAATATGACCGTCATCTTAGACGCGCTTACTGACTCAGCTCAATAATGACACTTTGATGTTGCCAACAAAATATTTTCTGCTCGGTAGACGGAATCAAGATTCTCTAGTAAACGGCATTAGTTTACCTTGTTAAATTTCTGCATAGGGACAGTCTACGATAAGAATCTTCAACTGTAAACAAAAGTAAATTTATTTATATTTTTTTAATATGACTCGTCACTTTAGCGACCGCGCTTCACTGACTCAGATCAAATGATACCTTGATTTGCATACAAAATATTTTCTGCTCCGTAGACGGAGATTCGTGAAACGGCATTAGATTCCTTGTAAAATTCTGCATATGACAGTCTACGATACGAATGTTCAACTGTAAACAAAGTAATTTATTTATATTTTTTTAGTATGACCATCACTTAGCGCGCGATTGCTGACTCAGATCAAATGACACCTTGATTTGCCAACAAAATATTTTTTGATCAATAGACGGAGATTCTGTAAACGGCATTGGATTCCTTGTAAAATTCTGCATAGGACAGTCTACAAAACGAATGCTCAACTGTAAACAAAGTAACTTATTTATATTTTTTAATATGACCGTCACTTAGACGCGCTTACTGACTCAGCTCAAATGACACTTTGATTTGCCAACAAAATATTTTCTGCTCGGTAGACGGAGATTCTATAAACGGCATTAGATTCCTTGTTAAATTCTGCATAGGACAGTCTACGAAAAGAATCTTCAACTGTAAACAAAAAGTAATTTATTTATATTTTTTAATATGATCGTCACTTAGCGCGCGCTTACTGACTCAGATCAAATGGCACATTGATTTGCCAACAAAATATTTTCTCCTCGGTATACGGAGATACAGTAAACGGCATTATATTCCTTGTTACATTCTGCATAGGACAGTCCACGAAACGAATGTTCAACTTTTAACAAAGTAATTTATTTATATTTTTTAATATGACCGTCACTTAGCGCTTGCTTGCTGACTCAGATCAAATGATACCTTGATTTGCATACAAAATATTTTCTGCTCCGTAGACGGAGATTCGTGAAACGGCATTAGATTCCTTGTAAAATTCTGCATATGACAGTCTACGATACGAATGTTCAACTGTAAACAAAGTAATTTATTTATATTTTTTTAGTATGACCATCACTTAGCGCGCGATTGCTGACTCAGATCAAATGACACCTTGATTTGCCAACAAAATATTTTTTGATCAATAGACGGAGATTCTGTAAACGGCATTGGATTCCTTGTAAAATTCTGCATAGGACAGTCTACAAAACGAATGCTCAAACTGTAAACAAAGTAACTTATTTATATTTTTTAATATGACCGTCACTTAGACGCGCTTACTGACTCAGCTCAAATGACACTTTGATTTGCCAACAAAATATTTTCTGCTCGGTAGACGGAGATTCTATAAACGGCATTAGATTCCTTGTTAAATTTCTGCATAGGACAGTCTACGAAAAGAATCTTCAAACTGTAAACAAAGTAATTTA